>CM031237.1:345815581-346217967 GCA_018340775.1 Taxus wallichiana var. yunnanensis
GAAGATGCACACCACTTTGAGATAGTTATATAGTTAGAGGGGACTTTAGAGAGACGTGGCTCAGTTTATGTCACATTGTTTAGAGTGTCAGAAGGTGAAGGTCGAGCATCAGCATCCAGTGGCCTTCTCTTTCCTCACGCTATACCGAAGTGGAAGTGGGACACCATTTCCATGGACTTCATAGTTGGGTTATCGACGTCAAGATACCACCATGACGACATCATGGTCACGGTGGATAAATTGACAAAAGTGGCTCATTTTTCTCTGGTGAAGACCACATATACAACTAGTGTAGTGGTATGAGTATATCTAGATGATATTGTTAGATTGCATGGGATTCTCGCTGAAATTCATTTATGACCGTGATCCTTTGTACACTTCCCACTTCTGGACCATGATGTAGCATGCTCTCGGGATGAGGATCAATTTCAACACAACATATTACCTTGAGACAGATGGAAAGATTGAAAGGTTGAATTAGATCCTGGAGGACATGCTTAGGATGTACATTATGGATCACTAGTCAAGATGGGAGGAGTATTTGTACTTGGTGGAGCTTGCTTACAATAATAGTTTCCAAAGTTTGATAGGAATGGCTCCTTTTCAGACTTTATATGGCAGGGAGTGCAAGACACATCTTAGTTGGGATAGGTTAGAGGAAAGGGTTTCTCTTGGGCCAGCCTTATTTGGGACATGGAGCAAAAGAGGTTGTTTTAATCAGGAAAATATTACGAAGGCACATGACATGAAGAAGAATTATGCAGATTAGCATAGGACATATTGTAGTTATGATGTGGGCACGAAGGTGTTCCTTATTGTTAGATTGCATAAGAGCCCTATCCTTTATAAAAAAATACTAAGCTTTCTCCTATGTTTATGGGTCCCTTTGAGATCTCGGAGAGCATCGTTCCCTTGGCCTATCATCTAGCGTTGCCACCTAGCTTATCTCACGTCCATAATGTGTTTAACGTTTTTGTACTTAGGATATATATTTCTGATACTTCTCATGTATTATATTGGAATACATTGTAGGTGTAGGTTCAAGGGTAGGTGATGGTGGATCCCATCCACATTATAGAGCACAGAACCCTGGGCCTTTGAGGCAGAGAGATTGACCAAGTTTGGGTCCAGTGGGATAGGTACAATGAGGTTTGCTGCTACATGGGAGGATGCTACATTACTACGAGTTCGATTTCCACACCTTTTACATTCACTTCTAGAAGGAATTTGAGTCTAAGGGGAGGGGGATGTAGTGCCCACTTCCCTTTGACACCTGTTTTTTTTTTATTTTGATATTGTCAACTATACTTATGGATATTATTGTAACTTTTTTATTTAGCATTATGTTAGATGTTAGAGATATTGATCCTGTTGTTGATTTCGATTCATATATGATGTGTTTAGATCATTAGAAACATTTTTATTGATGTTGATTTATTGTTGTCATAGTTATAAATACATTTTGACTCGTGATACTTTCGTTATTTTGAGTAGACCTTAACAATTGAACTAATTTTTTGATCATTTTGATCTTAGAAATTGTAAATGATATCGTAATTACCTAGATGATGATTTGATACATATATAGATGATTGTGGATTTATATTGTATGTTTTAATTTGGATGTTTTGATGTGGCCAAGAGGCCAAAGGAGTTATTATGTGTTTTGCGGTAAATATATTCACAACAAACATTGGGGGATTGGAGACCAACCACATTTGAATGCTAGGAGAATTCAACAAAGGTCACCATGGAAACATGTATTTTTGTGTATGAGTGTTTTGAATTGTGATTGGGGGGTTCCCATGGGGAGATCACTTCAAATTGTGACCAAGGGGTTATGTGTTGTCTTTTATTTAGTTTCCTTTATTTAATGTTAGTATGTGATTTTTAGTTATGTAATTTCCTTGTATTAATTATCTAGGATTTGGTGTATATTCCCTTTTATCCTTAATGAGTTTAGGTATCTTATTTAAAGTTAATTAATCATGTTCTAAACTAATTATGGATGTGATCAAAAGTATTCATTTATTAGACTATATTTCTTTTGTATTATGTGTTGTAAGTTGAGTGCTTGTGATCTGGAGTGTTGTAGACTCTACCCTTTCATGGAAATTTGAATTTGGCCTTAAGGACCAATTTTGGAGGCTTGTGGGACAAGTAAAACTTGTCCAACACCTCTTAAATTTCTATACCAACTCTACATATGGGTTGGGGGTCAAAAATAGACCCCATTATGTGTTTTGGGAAGATAAAAAGGTAAAATGTTTATTGCACTTTCCTTCTTGTACCTAATTTTGTCCTTAGGGGGTGTGGGCTTGGTTTGTGTGTGTAAGTAAGTTTTCATTCCTCTCACCCACCAATTTAGAAATGAGTAATTTTAATTAAGAAATGAACAAATGGAACTAAATCTTACAACTGGAAACCTTTGGTGTATAAAATTAAGCTCATAATACATTTTAGTACTTTTTAGCAACTTTTTTTTTTTTTAGAAAACTTAGAATTTTAGGTTTTGTTTCTATGAAATAGGACCGCTACCCTCTCGCAAAGAGGCGGTCTCGTAACCGCTGCTCAAGCAAGATGGTGGTCTTCGAACCGCCGCTCGGTAAGGGAGGCGTGGTTTGTGGTTAGCCACCCATGTTGGGCGGTGGTCCCGGGACCACTGCTCGCTCAGGCGGCGGTTATGTCATTTACGACAAAACTTATTGAATCCGCCCTGTGTAATTTTTAACTTGTTTATACTAAATTTTAAGTTTGTAAATTTACCTAAGAAACTACCAGCAATCAAATAATGCTCAAATCTTGTTGTATAAATAAATTAAACCTACAAATGGTAGATTAAAAACATTCTTTCTCATTTATATTTATGGGTAGGGTTGCCCCAAATAGAGAACCCCAAATACACATGGTTTTGAAATAAAACCAAATTGGTAAAGGAAACCCCTCCCAATCCTTAAATGAAAGACATACAAACGATAAAACTACAAACTAAACTAATCTAAGCTTGATGTCCTTGTAGACTCATCCATAGTTCTCCCTCTCTCTGCTCTCATGAAGTCCTTTGTTCCAACCTGCAATTTTGAAAAATGAAAATAGATCAAGTGAGGAGTATAGGGTAAGAAGAGCTTTTAATAAGATTTCTTAAGGAATTTTAGGGAGAGAATTCCACCAAGTGTCGAGCCTCAAGTTGATCACGCTTTATTTATTATCTTAGGGCATTAAACATTGATATTTCAACTATGATTCAGTCTATAGGAGAAGAGACGCTTCCAACAACCTATGATATCGCCATCCGAGCTGAAAATAGTCTTATTAAAGCTACAAAATTAGCATAAAGGCCTTCAATGCCTTTTTTGGCATATTTAGAACCTATTCCTTAACATATCGTAATTATATAACCTGTTGTTTCCACCCCATCATATGACATATTTAAAGCTTTGCAGAATATGGGGAACAAGTTGACTTCAATTGAGAATAGGCTTGCATTATCTAGTAGACCTTATTAGGCTCCTTATCAACAAAATCGACTAAATAATCAAAATAGTAAGCCTTACCAACAGAATCAAAATTATAGGCAGCCTTATCAACGAAGGTAATTTTACCCAAAGGCTCCTAGTTTATCTAACACTTTAGTTCCAGTTAATATGGCTACAAAAGAGTGGTGTCAACCTTGTAATCAACCTCATTCAGCTACAAGTTTCCAAAATTCTTTTCTGAACATAAGTCTTGTTACACAACCTCAATCTGAGACATTATTCATGCCTCAAATGGAGAGTGGGAAGTAAGATACTTAGGTTCTAGAAAGTACCTGAACAGAATTTAGTCAGTTTCAATGAGGATGATTTCATTGCAGTCACTACTAGGGCTCAAGGAAAAGCTGCTAAAAGTCAAAAATAACAAAATAGGCTTGTTCTTCCCACTGTCACTGATAAGACAACATCTATAGCCCCAAAACCAGCTAACAATCCTATTGTTCCACAAAAACACCAAGTGTTCTAGCTAGAAAAGAGTAGAAAAAACAACTACAACATGATTCAAGAAGATTATTTATACCTCAGATATCTAAAGCTACCAAGCAGAATCAGTTTTGCTAAGGCCTATGATAAAACAAGTTGAATATGTCTCTAAAACTATTGTTTCTTTTAACATTGTTGATGTAATGAAAAAGCATAGTGTTAACATCTCAATGTGGGATGCTCTAAGTATTTCAGGAAAGTAAGATTTACTTTCTCATGAACTATCTAAGCTATAGATTTCTTCTAAAACAACAAAAAAGAAGTTCAGAAAGTAGACATGGTCCTTGGAATGTTTGAACAAGACCGCATGAAAGAGGTTAAATGGATGGTTTAGAAAGTCTTAAACACTCATGATATCAAGAAGCCACCACCATTTTATCTATCACTGATTGTTGGAGAACATTTAGTTCATAATTGCATGGTGGACGGTGGTGCAAGCAAGCACAATTATGTAAAAAGAAATTACAGAAAAAATGGGTTTACAGTATGAGCCTACAAAAAAAGTATCTTACAACTTGATGGAACTACAACTAATTCAATTGGCGTAATCAGATATTTGGAGGTAACATTGCATGCTTGCTAAACATTTCTATTCTACAAGATGTTACCGTTGTAGATTTACCTCCATAATTTGCTTTATGATTATCTAGAGATTTCACAACAAAGATAGGAGGTTATCTCCCATCAGATTGTTCCTTCTTATTTTTCACTACTCGTTATGGCACCAAAGTTACTATCAATTCAGAACCATTGGTCATATTTCACATTGAGCCTCACTCTTCAAATGCGGTGGCTAATTATTGACCTTAGATCAATTTGATTTTAATGATGTAGCTCGTGTCTCAACATTAGATGGTGTTTCTAACATGTTTATGGATGAAAAAATAGTTGAATAACATGCTCATGATTATTTTAAGGAGGTTGAAGAACATTTGTTTGATATATATTATTTGCATGAAGAAAACACACCACTTCCCTTGCTGTCCAAAACAAAAAAATTTAGCGAGAAGAGATTTGATAGCTTCATTTTGATGGAGTTAAGAACAAAAAAGGACATGGAGCAAGTTTGATGCTCACTTCCCCAATAAATGAAATACATTTCTCATATTTGAGTCTCCAATTTTATACACTTGTAATGTAGTTGAATATGAAGCATTAATTCATGGCTTACTTTGGAATAGAAAGAGAGGTATCAACACATTACAAATCTTTGGTGATTCTGAGTTGGTTATCAATCAAGTAAAGAATTTTAATGTTTGTAAGAATCCATTAATGAAGTCTTATAGACATAGAGTTTTAGACTTAATGGAAGATTTCGAAGCTGTTAACATCCAATCCATTCCTAGAATAGAAAATAAGCATGCAGATAAACTTGCAAAGCAATTGGTGCTAGTTTTGAAGTGTTGGAACAGATAGAGAACAACAAAATTCAACCTCATATAAAGCTAATTTTTAGGCCTTTGATACCTGATAATGATTTGAATTGGCAAGTTTTTGAAAGTGATGATCAAATCTGAGGTTTTTGCAAAGAAGAAGCTGAGTTTTCCGCAGTGAATCAAGATAAATTACAACACTTATATGGTGACTAGATTGTTCAATTAAAGACAAATAAGTTACCTCGAGGTCTAGTCACATTAGAAGACATCTTTAGCATTGATGATTAGTTAAGGAAAGACAAAACTAAGATGTCAACACATGTTGATAATTATGAAGAGGTCTCAGTTGATGAAGAAAAAAATTGTTTCTCGGAAAGGTATGTTCCTCAAGCTGAAAAGCAGTCATTTATTGATCTTTGCAAAGAATTTAAAGATGTTTTCACTTGGAGATACCAAGACCTAAAAGGGTTTGATCCCAGTTTATCACAACATACTATCGAATTACAGCCAAATTCTAAACCAGTTAGGCAAAAACAGAGGCCTATGAATCCCAAAATAGAGCCTCTAATGAGGAAAGAATTATCTAAGTTGATTGAATCAAGTATTATCTTTCCAGTTAAGCATTCAAGTTGGGTAGAAAATCTTGTTCCTATTAGGAAGAAGAATGGAGAAATTAGATTATGTGTGGATTTTAGAGATCTTAATAAAGCTTCATTAAAAGATCACTACCCACTTCCAAATATGGATCAGATTTTGAGAACAGTTTCTAGTTCAGATAGACTATCTCTTCTAGATGGTTATAGTGGATACAATCAGATTTTAGTTTGAGAAGAAGATAGGTAAAAAAAATATTTTACCACCAAGTGGGGTACTTATGTTTACAAAAGAATACCTTTTGTCTTTCAAATGTTGGTGCAACGTTTCAACATGCAATGGACATGGATTTTCACACTTGTTAAATAAATGCATCCTTGTTTATTTAGATGATGTTACTATATTTTGAAAGATTATGATGAACATATAACACATTTAAGGTAGAATTTTCAGTTATGCGGGCAATTTGGAATATCTTTGAATCCCAAAAAGTCTATCTTTTTAGTAAATCAAGGTAAACTACTTGGTGATATTGTTTCTAAACAAGGATTAAAAATTAATCATTTCAAAATCAAAGCCATATCACAGCTATCAATACCTCATCATAAGAAGGCATTATAGAGTTTTCTTGGAAATATCAACTTTGTTAGAAGATTTGTTCCATATTTTACAACATTGTTTAAACCATTGACAACTATGTTAAAGAAAGAGAAAACTTTCTCTTAGACCAGTGAAGGGAGAGAAGGGTTTGAAGCAATCAAAATATCCATCTCTCAAGATCCTACTCTTGTAAATCCAAATTTTGATAAATATTTTACAATGTATGCACTTGTAGGAACTAAAACAATCTCAGCTATATTAACTTAGGTTAATGATGAAAATATTGAACAACCAATTGCTTTCTTTGGACAAAGCTTGCATGATTACGAAACAAGGTACACATTTCTTGAGAAACAAGTACTTTTAGTAGTTAGGGGACTAAATAATTTTAATTATATGCTTTCAAACAATAAAATCCATGTTCTTGTTTCTCATCCAAGTGTGAAAGCTTTCTTGTTAAATAAATAATTGAATGAGAAAAGAGTAGGTTGGATAACGAAAGTTATGGAATATGATGTTGATATCCGGGTTGCTAAGACAGTTCAAGGAAAAGTTTTGTGTGAGCATCTAATTGCTGATATGGAAAAACAAACTGCAAAAATAGAAGATTCAAAACAACATGTTGAAATAACGTATCAACAATCGACATTATCAACAACCTAAACTTATTCAAGAAGTTTAGGAATCAAGATGGATGACTAATTTAGTTAACTATCTACAACATGACACCTATCCGGAAGGTATGGACAAGAATAAACGAAGGTATTTTAGATTACAAGTTATACCTTATATCTTTATCGATAGTGTGTTGTTCAAAAGAGATATAAATGAAATCTTGCTGTGATGTGTTGACTATGATAAAATTTAGAAATTACTATCAGAATTCTATGAAGGACCTGCAGGAGGTCACTTCTCATCACGTACCACAACCTTAAAAATCATGAAAGCTAGTTACTATTGGCCTAGCATATTCAAGGACTATTTTGAATGGATCAAAAAGTGTAAAAAATGTGCTTTCTTTATTGGAAAAGAACATTTAGCTTCGCTGACTTTACTGACCTTTTTTAGTTGATCAACCATTTATGAAGCGGGTTCTTGACTTTATTAGAATGATAAAACCACCTTCATCACAAGGACACAAGTGGATCTTAACTGCTACATATTATTTTACACGATGGACTGAAGCAACAACCTTGAAAGATGCTAATGAAACTTTGATACTATCCTTTTATGAAGGTATAATTTACAGATTTGGTTTTCCGTAAACTATCATATCGTATAATGCTTTAGCATTTCTTGGTGTAAAGATAACATATTGACAAATCAACCATGGAATTTATTTAAGTTCTTCATCTAATTATTACCCACAGGGTAATGGCTTAGTTGAAAGTGCTACCAAGAATCTTTTAAAGATCATCGAGGAAGAACACTCAAGGATAATCAAAGAGCTTGGCATCTAATGTTGAATTTAGGACTTTGGGCTGATAGAGTGACTCCTAAAAGATCAGTTGGCAATTCACCATACAAGCTTGTTTATGGAAGAGAAGCAAGAATGCCTATTTTAGTTGAGTTACCTGCATTAGATTTGCTTTGCATCAAATGGAGCTACTTGAGAATGAACCATTGCAGGTTCGTTATGCAGAATTAATGGAGTTATAAGAGCTAAGAGATCAAGCTCATTTAAACATGGAGAAGAATCAGAAATAGATGAAGAAGACTTTTGACAAGAAATCCAAATTCAGAATCTTCAATGAAGGAGATATTGTGTTAAAGTGGGATGTTGATCATGCAAAGCCAGGAAGACACATGAAGTTTGATACAATCTAGAGTGGTCCTTACATGATTTCAGCTTACAAAGAACACAATACTTTTCAGCTCTTAAGGCTAAATATAGAGGAACTTCCCATTCCTGTGAATGGTATGTTTCTCAAACACTGTTATTTAAAATCTTACAGTGATTGTTAGAGTAGGATTTCCCTTCAATAAGTGCATTTTCTACACATTGCATTGTTTTTCAATTCAATAAGTGCATTTATGCACGTGATCTGGTTTTCCAGATACTTTCCCAATTTTAGTTTGTTTTGTAAGGGTTGGACCTTCATTAAGACAGATTTTGGTTACATGTGTGTACTCCATACCCAATGGAAAAGAGCAAGACACTGGTTTATAAGCTAGCAGGCAACTTTCCCATAGGATCGCTAGAAATGTTGACAATTTTTTCTCTTGTGCAAAAATGGGCAACTCGAAACTTCATTACGATGGATAGAATTGGTGTAATATACCCAAGCTAGGGAGTTTCTTTCATAGAATATGGTTACTATTGAATTAATTCCCGATTACATGAAATCTATAGCTATATGTATGTGTCTGTTACAAAACCTAACAGATCACATAGTCTGTAATTTCATGACTATCTTCAGTAAAAGAACACAAGGCCCCAAAGTAAATTCATGTTGTCTTGATGAAGGCATCCAATTATAGAATAGATGAAATGCTAGGTTTTGGAACAACAAACATAAATGTAGATTACAAAAATCAAAGTTCATTACTGGATGTTACAGGTTTTCTTAATGTTATTTCCTTCATGATTAAGACATTCAATTATATTATTGAGTTGTTTAGTTCATCATACAATCCATATAGAAAGCTGAAATGCAAGAAAAGAATATACAACTCAATTTCAGAATTCAATGTTTTATTCATAAGGAAATTTCAAATGTTTCCCACACAAGTTGTGGGATGTAACTAAAAAGTAAAGTACAGCTACTGAAATAAGAGGTACACATGCATGAAAAAGAAAACAAAGAGTATGAGTGAACCCATAATTGCCTTGGTGTTTTCTTCTTTGTTCGAGACATCTCCATTTCCAGCTTTGTTCCTTCTTCGTCTTCATTGCTGAAATCATTGTGCTTGAAAATAAATAAAGAGAGAACAATCGATTCTGAGCTCAGGGATCAATCCATATTCCTATACTGTCCTAATTCGTGCATATGAATCTCTTAATAACAGGAGATATAGTTTACTTAAAGATCAAACTGCATACATGTTTTACTCACTCATAAAGAAGGAGAGAGAAGAAAAGAAGAAAACCATGGACATAAGAGAGGCCAAAAAGCCTAAATATTTTCTAACTATTTTCTTAAGTGTGCAGGTATAGGTTGCAACCAAGAAGAAATAAATCAAGTCTTTCACTATAAACACAGATTACAGATTTCAATGACTCCTATCCTATGGCATAAAATAGATAAGTCTTAATTACATGCTAGAATAAAGGAAGAATGCAACTCAAGTTTCAACAATTGTCCTATAAATGGAAGAAGTTACAAGTAGTAAAAGAGAGACTAGAAAATATAAGTACATGTTTCATTTTGCAACTAAAAAGGAAGAATCAGATTTCAAGAAGCTGAAGTTAACTAGAAAGAAAGGGTTACAACTGAAACAAAATGAAAAAGAAGATTCTGGGAAAGTTTTGATAGGGCTTCGCCATGTAAAATGAACATTTACGACTTTTCATCATGTTGTTTTTAACTACTACATGCTTTAAAAGAAATATGTAAATCAAGTAAGTGATATAGAAAAGTAGAAAAGCATTTCATGATCCAGATAACAGTTATTATGTTTCAGTTTCCAACTACCAAATCAATTTCAACAGAAATTGTTACATTCGTACTATGAATAAGAAAATACAATTACTACAGCTAAAAAGGGAAGGAAGAGAGAATTCTGGAAAAAAATTGCTGGGCTTCTCCATGAAAAATCAACATTTCAAATTTTCCAGTAGGCCAAAAATATTGTTATCAAGGAAATAAAGCATCTAAGTAAAAGAAACAAGATTACAATATTCCAACAAAGTGACAAAATCATCTTCAGAATCAAAGTATGCAACTACAAGGTTACAAAGGATCATTTCAGAAGGTGAACTGAAGAAATACAAAAGAATTGAAGTTTCAGACTTTTCATTTTACAATTTTTATCAAACTCAGAACTTTGTTTCGTATCTAAAAAAGCAAGTATTTTAGAATATTAAGGATAAGCAAAGTGAAACATTCATTCTTCATCTATCCTTGAGTAGAGAATCCCATATCAAGATATATAATAACAGAGTTTGAGAAACAAAATAAGCCAAGCATCCACAACCATCCCACACAAAGAAGAGGTAGAGGTCAATAACAGACTCAACACTACTGAAGGACGCTACAAGCTAACATTTAAATTCATATTTTGATATTTTTGAGGGGTTTTAACAATAAAAGAAATACAGAACATCAAAATTTTATGCTCAAAACATGAAAATCAGAGTTTTTAACCTTCTGAGTAGTACTATGTTATACCCAGATGAAGACTCATACAGACTAGAACTTCGAGCTAAGAAAATGACAATGAGTTCACAACGTAACAGTCTTTCAGGACACTCCTTAGAAGCGAGCTTTGAAATCAAAGTAATGATGACATACAATCAAGAAGAAGTGCATGTTGCTAAATCTCCAAACAAATAATCACAGCTACAGTAGAAGCAAACAAAGAAGTTACAGAGGGCCTAAAGGAAATGTTCATGACATACTTTCTTATTTTTTATATGCATAAAATCTCAAGAATGCTATAGAACTCAGGTCTCAACAAACAACTACAGTCACCAATTCAAAAAATCATAGAAGTAAAAGTACAAGGATAACGCAGACCCATAAAGCTTTCCACAGTTTTACAGAATCACTAAAACATTACGAGTAAGAGAAGTCAAACTCGATTTCCCTCAACAAACTACTGAAAATCATGGCATTCATTATGTAATATGGTTTTTTATGTAATACATTATTAGGAAGAAAACCCACTTTGTATAAGAAAATGACAGAGATAGTTAACTCTAAACTACTATGAAATTAGTTTCAAGTTGCAGATCCAAGAAAGGAAATTACAGTTTCCAACTTTAATCGTAAAACCCATTAATGGGTATCAAAATCAGAGTAAGAACAAGTACTTACTGGTATTGAAGCTGAGTAAACCCTCAAGAAGTCATCAAGTTCAGAGAAAAAAAATCAATCTCACAATGAGGTTCAACTTGAAATGACCAAGGCCGAGCCACAAAATCACACAGAAAATGCAAAGAAAGAATAGATCATCAGTATTTCTCGAAGAAAAAGTGGCAATGATGAAGTAACAATAATATCCAAGGAATTCAAGACTTACCTTTCCATCTTAAAACAATGTGATAGCTACATAGTCAAGCTTCAAGTTCACGATAGTGGCGGCCAAGGAAAAAACGCAAAGATCTTGAGAACCAAGAAACTCACATAGCTCTATAGAAGGTAGAAAATAGAAACCAAGCTAGTATCTTGTACAGAAAGAAGGGGCGAGATCAAACTCAAAAATGGTGACCGCATCGAGTAGTATCAAGAAATGAGCTCGCAAAACCTCCAAGAAATACTATAAATAGAGATATTACAACAATGGAGGTAGAACCCACAACAACCGAGTTTGAAATATTCAAACAATGGAAGAATCCTCTAAAGAGCTCACACAAAACTCAAAAATGCAAATATACGAACACTTCTAGAACTCTCAGGAAAGAGTGACCAAGTATCAAACTCACAGAGACCAAGAATTCCACAGAACCGAGTTTCAGAGATCAACAATGGCGTCAAGCCAAAAAAATTCCAGGGCTTCACTGCTCTCCTTAAGCAAGAAAGAAATGACCAAAATGATGGAGCTCGAACATTTTAACTAACCCGATAAACCATAGCTTATCCTAACTCACCTGGAGTTAGTTATCAAATGGTTCAATTCAATAGGTACAAAGATCAAAGGCTGAAGATTGAGCTCCACACTCAATGCAAACCATCATGGTCAGTTACCACCGACCGAATTAATTACAGGTTTAAAACCCTAACTATAGTTTCAGATCAATGACACCGAATTCATCAAGGAAAGAGATCGACGGTCTGCAACAAAGACCTAATTCAACCATAGTTACAAATGCCACCGACAAGCTGCAAAGGGTCAGATCACCATGGAGAGGGGGCCAACCCACGTAATCAATCAAAAATCATTGCCTTCTGACCTTTCTAAGGTCTTAAACTATATGCTCCAAATAATGCCAAGTGCCGACCAAATCATGCCAACTATGATCACCAAAAAGTGAATTTTAACCAAATATTATCCAATATGCAAAAGTCGACAAAATATACCATGCAATATAATCAAAGGTGGTTAAGTATTGTAGTATGGCATGTATACTAATCAAAGGTGGTTGACCTTATAAATTGCTAAGTCCACAAAGATGGCCAAACCAAATAGAGATCAGTGATCAAGTGTAACATCCTCATTTTAAACTTTAGAACAAGTGAATTTTTTATTTTTTTGATAATTGCACACCGGTTCTAAATACATAATTTAGAACTCACAATTCAATAACCATTCATATAATGCATAACCATATGCAGTTTGTAATGACTCTGAGTACCTCCGATCTATTCATTCCATGACTCGGTAATCTACCGATCTATTCATGAGTAAAAAGAGTTGGTGTTTTTACTTAACACATTACTCTTGCGGTTCTCTTCCCTAATCTGGGATTCAGAATGCTCTGTCCAAGGAATCTAACTGAATAATTGTTACTATTATTCATCGGCATCTCATCCCATAGACTAGGTGAATTAGGACAACGCAATCAGCAGCTTGCGATACTTTGGCCAAAGATTTGAAACATACTGTTTATGTCTCGTATTCCTTAACGGCATACTCGCCAACTGAATACGCCCTTCACCCCATTCATATGTTATATAGAATGTCTTACATGCGACTCATCGGTCCTTCCTTTCACAACTGAATCACTCGGAGGCAGATTAACAAGGTGATAATGTTATATGGATGCCCACGAGGATTAGGGATATGGTGACATACTGGTTCAACCTTGCGGTTCAACCAGTGTGTCATGATACCCCGAATCTCCTAGGCAGCCTTATATCATGACCACGTTCTTAATCGGACCCTGGGTAACTCGTGTGAAATCAATTGTAAATCTTAGCGATCAATGCAAAGGGTGTCGCCATAAGTCATCTGCATTGTTGTAACTTCGAGAAGATCCTAATCTTCTCGGAGGTGCCACCTCGATTGACTTGTGTCGTCAACCTTTAAATCCGCTCGAAAAGATCTACTTAAAATCATGCATTACGCACTTGAGTTTAAATTACTTTAAAGACTTTTCCCTAAGGTTAGCCTTTCCCGATCCCCTCGGATTCTTCGCCTTAAGATGACCCTCCTCTATAAAACCCATTACTTGGTAGAGATATAAGGTCAAGTTCTTCATCAAGGAGTCATTAGAATACACCTGATTCTAAAGCAACAGAATCGGACAATATCTCATAACCTTTGCTTGAGATTGCCATCTCGAACTCCATTTGATTGTATATCGTTCCTTAATCGAATTTATATCATATTTTTAGTATAAAGATATAAATGATTAAGAATCCAATTTAATATTGCCCTGTCATACTTAGGACTAGGGATTAGTAATTTAATCCAGTTTGTTTATCGTTCACTTCTAGGCTCACTTTTAACCTATCTTCTAGAAAGACAAATATTTAATTCCAATATTGCTTTCACTAGAACAGATTAGAACTTCTAAACACTCATAAGAATTCAATCTCATTTTCTTGCAAGCTTTCATTGTCAATCACAAAAGCATCCATATTATACAATGATAACAATGCCCCTTCGTTACATAAACCGAAGAAGGTCAACTATCAGAAATAGAATACAACACATAAGTATCAAACACTTATTTCCATTCCTTTCAAAACTATACAATTACATTTTATGCAACAGCATACTTGATACAATGCTCAACGGAAAAGAAACATCTTTTCACATATAGTACATCTATAAAATCAAGCTGTAATTCATTATAAATCAAATAAACAATCTGATCAGCCTGTCAGATCTGCATTGCTTTTACCTCTTACGGCAACCATCTGCAAAAATAGTCAACATGAGTCAGTTCAATGAACTGAGCATGATAAGCACTAACTTTTAAAACAATTGCAATCCATCAATTGTTTTCATTAAACACCCTGTTTAAATGAGATCAAATATCCAAATAAGTAAACATATTCAGACTATGTCCTTGTAATACAAAATGATTACAAATATGTAACTCTATCATTGTTACAAATAGTCTTAATCACTTTCTAATATTTCATCAAATATTAAAAGAATCAAGGAACGAATGTACACAACAATCATTGAATCCAAAATCACAACATTGGTCAGATTGTTTCATTCTTCCCAAAAAGGAAATAACATAACAATTCGGGATTCCACCAATATGTTACAAAACAATTTCCCACTGTTAAACAAATATCAACAAATATGAAATAAAGGAAGAGAAAGAACCAATCCATTCATACTTCCTTTCACCTATGTTCATCACTGTACCGTCTTCACATATGAAAACATTCAACCAGTATATAAATGAACAAGTTAGACAAGCCGCAAGCAAGATCGCTGTTCTAAATCAAGAAATAGAAACACAGCAAAACTCCTGCACAGCAGCTAACACATCAATCAATCCATAAATCAACCTGAAGTCCAATACTAGATTCTTCTAAGCACATTAAGGCTTTCGAACCAAGTTCGAAATCAGAAACCTCTAGCGTATCATTGCCACAACAGACTTATTTACAATAAGCGATTGAAGCTTCTATAAGACCATACAGAGATTACCTTACCAATGCCATAGTATACACTATCGCCTCCTATTAAGAAATCGAAAGGAACACAACACTCTGTATATACATCTGTACTAATCGAAGTTAGTCAAAAGTACTCACGATTCACTTATACAGGGTCACGTTACCTAATACTGAGACCATTACTCCGACAAAATGTCCAATATCAAACAACAATATATCAAGTCAAGTTTCATTTGAAACAATAGAAGATACAATTTAACTTCCTCAATCCTCTAAACCGAACAACGGTGAAATGGTAAACGATTGTCCTTTGTTTCCCTTTGACAAGTAAATAGTGTACATGTTAAACTCAAGCAGAACTTTTTAATTAACGATTTCAAATCAAGAAACCCGACTAAGTCTTGCCAATTTTTCGCACAAGATTTCAAGGAACGAACATAAAAATATACCCAAGAAACTGTACAACAAAATCCATGCAACACAAGAGTAATTCCAGGAAATACAGAGGTCTTAGTACGTGTCATTCCTTCCAACCACTGGTTCATCATTCACCAACTATTTAAACATATTCAAATTGAACAGCGGCCCAAATAGAAATATAAATCATTGAATCGTCTCCTCTGAGTCGTTCAGAATATATCCATTATAAATCTATAAATACACATTACATACTGATAACGGGTTTACGCCCAAAATCGCAGAACCCAACAACAGTATAAGATGGAATTAGTTGATAAATCCTTCTATACCCTTCATGGCAAACATTCAGAATGAAACAAGTGAAGCAAATCGAATACCCATTTCAAGCAAGGAAATCAACTGAGCCGCTTCGAAACTTTCAAACAGCTTTCACAAAGAAATGCAATGCATACCCAGGAAATCTATACTCATTATTTATTACAAATAACCGTGGTCAGAAGGCCTGTTCCTTTTCTACAAGGCTTCCACGAAATCAAATAACAAAACACAAGGATGAATCTACATCCACAGCAGTAGATAGCAATATACGATTCAATCATGGACTCCACTGAGTCGTTAAAATAAAGTATAGATGTATCAATATTATACACAGTCAACAAATAATCCCGTTACCACAATAACAAGGAAGAACAACTTCCACTGGGTCGTTTAGACTAAGGTAACACAACAGTTACCTGTTCCCAAGCAAAAATTAGAAGACAAATGAAACCCACAAAGTATCATTAGTCACTGTCAACAAAAACCACGACAGAGCTTCCAAAATTTCCAAAACACTGAACAATCAAACAGGTACACCAGTATCCTTCCCTACTGTCTCACAACAGCATTGACGATCAAAAATCGACAGGAAAGACAGTGGTCTACACCCTACACAAGATATTCGACGGGCTCACGCCAAACAGGCCGAGCATTCATACCTTTATAAATATAAATATCTCACATATTTAAACCAGAAAGAATACACAAGGGAATAGAGCCACAATTCGAATTTAACAAACACCCATCTAGAGGAAATTGAAAAATCGAACCAGAAGAGATACAGTACCAAAAATCAAACAAGATCTCCATAGAAAATCATCTATTTTCTCAAAACATTTGAACAGAGTTGTTCTAATGAAATCACTTGAAAGACAGCAAGATATTTAAAGGTTAGGGCCTAACATGTACGGATTTTTAATCAAATTTTCAAGCAGACCCTTTGGAAGAGCTCAAACTTCCTTTTCTTTTTCCAAGATAAAGCGACCAACAAAATTTCGCTGTCTCCATCACATATATATCTTCCATGACAGAGAAAAGAGCCAGAGAAATTCATTCTTGCCATGCAACTCAAGGAGAACTGGTGCGAAGAACCAGTAAACAAGCAGAGAGAGAGAGAAGACCGAAAATCGCGACAAACCAAACAAACCTTCAACTTCCCGTTTGCATGCCTTCTCGCGAGTTCCGAGCTCGTCTCCCTAGAACATTGAATGCCATTAAACCAACTTTCCCGCTTAAACTCAACTTCCACCGACCGCCAGAATTGGCGACAGTCCAACTACAACTCATGCTCATTTCCAAACTTAGCGACCTGCCACGTCTGCACAGGTTAGCCGTCGCTAAACCTTCCGCCATGACCTGTCCCTCATCCTTATCCCCAGCATTAATTGCCATAGAAAACGCCGCCCATGGTTCGCACCCCTCCATAGGCCCCTTTACATCCTCCTCAATAGTTAGGTTAGTAACTTAGGTTAGAATTTAGGGTAATACCCATACTAACCAATTTACACATAGTTACTAACTTAGGATATTAACACATAGCCTAGGTCTAGGTTAGATTAACAATAATCTAACCCCTAGGTTAGGTTTTAGTTTTAGGTTACTAACCATTAATAACTCAATTAGGTATAACATTTTATATGCCAAGAAAAGACCTAAAATCATGCATCTCCGAACAGGATTCACTCCTATACAGCCGTTAGGCTACAGGAATATACATGACAGAATTATTACTTGGTCCACGTCCGAGACCTTCCAGATATACCTCCATATCGGGAACCAATTCATTTCTCAAGATCAGCCTGAGTCATACTCCTGACCAGCTTAATAAATGCTTCCATACCTTGCAACCTGTTCAAGGTCTGTGATTCAATTCATCACGAACAAATTTAAAGCATTACTTGGATCAATTCCACTGATCCAAGTCTAGATATTATAGATGAATATCTCTATAATTCATTCCGTGATCAGATTAATATTCAGACACAAAATGAAATAAATAAAAGAGTCTAATCATATTCTGACTCAGTCAAGATCTGCAATCTGCAAGGAAATTACAATACATATCAAGCATGATTTCTAAATCGAGGAACACATCCTTATACAAGAAATCACATATCAACACTTGTATGTCCAGGAGAAAGTAACAACAGTTCAGGGTGTTACATGCTTCCCTCCTAAAAAGATTCATCGTCCCGATGAATTACATATTAAATTAACCTTCAGGTCAATCAATTTATTAGTACACAAACAATGTGACTACTTCCATATTAAATAGTTTCAGAAATCAATGTCACAACACATTTATTCAACCTGAATAAAGTCTGCCTTAATCTGGCTTTCATAAATACTTAAAACAATCAGTTCATAAAAGTATATCTTTGTCAACAGTTTTCATTCTGTTGCAAAAAGAGAAGGAAAAGCAATTTTCATCTCTTCCAGGTTTTCCCAAGTTGCACTTTCTTCGTTAAACTGGTCCCACTGGACCTTACATTGCTGAATATCACGATTTCTCAAGTGCAATTGGTGAGTTTCCAGTACTCGTGTGGGTTTAACCACGATTATTCCCGGGTCTTGGACCCGCAAGGAATTCCAATTTAAAACATGTGACAGATCTGAAACGTATTTCTTAAGCAAAGAAATATGGAAAACATCATGCATGCGAGATAAAGCAGGTGGCAATGCTAAACGATAAGCTACAGGATTGATTATTTCGACAATTTCGAAAGGTCCCACAAATCGTGGTGACAACTTGGCAGCCTTGCCAAAAGTTATAGAACTCTTTCTGGGTTTAACACGCAGGAAAACCTTATCACCAAGCTCAAACTTTCTATCAACCCGCTTAAGGTCAGCATAGCTCTTCTGTCTATCCGCTGCTTCCTTTAATCGTTCACGAATCAGCTTAACTTGCTGTTCCATTTCTGTGAGAATCTCTGGTCCAATTACCACTCTATCCGCAACACTATCCATGTGGTTAAGTATTGTAGTATGGCATGTATACTAATCAAAGGTGGTTGACCTTATAAATTGCTAAGTCCACAAAGGTGGCCAAACCAAATAGAGATCAGTGATCAAGTGAAAAGGTGGTCCCCATGGTCAAGAGAGTTGAAGATGATCTCGTAGTATGTCACCCATGTGACCACTTAGATAAGGAATGTCAACATCAGAATCTAAGCATGGAGGTGGTCCCCATCAAATGGATGTGTGGATGGTTATTTTTGCAAATATTGCAAGTATTGTAATTATTTTGCTCACAAACAGGAGTTAATTTTTGCATTCCTTCACAAGAGGACAGAACAAACAAGAAGACAAATTCACATGCACAAGGAAAGAGACTTGTTCAGCAAGCAAGCTTATTATTAGAAAATTATTCACCTTTATTTTCTTAAAAATAGAATAATCAACTTCAGTTTGACTGTAATGTAATTAATACTATTAATGCCTATTTGTAATTGCATGTTCTACTTTTATTCCTTTATCTATTATTAAATAAAGGATAAAAATAGGATGTATGGGTGAGTACAAGCCTTAGTCTATTTTTAGGAAGGGTGGAGAAAAATATTTTGTTAATTATTTGCAGTCTTGTGTATGTTTTCCATTAATCTTTTGAATGTTGAATTCCGATTAATCATCTTACCCTATTGTAAATTTATTAATCTCTAGATGATATTAATGTGTATGTGTAACTTAATAGTATTGTTGTGATTTTATCCCTCAATACATCAAAGTGTTTATCCTTAATTATCTTCAGAAAACTATTGGCATGTGCATCAGAAATTCATTCCATATCAATTGTGCATATACTCAGTCAAAGACCTCATACAATTTTGGTGTATCACCTCAGTTTTAATTTCATTTTACAATCATCTTTTACCCTTAAACCCCAAAAAATTAGTTTATGATACATCAATAAGGAACCAGCCTTGATATTGGAGCCTCACTTAAAAATAGGTATACCCACAGGCCTGAGGTGTTTCCATTGTGTCTACGAAAGAGAGAGATAAAATTTGAAATCTTAGAACACCTGCATCCATCTCTCTACATGGTGCACTTTCGAGAGATAAAAATACCCTCATTTGAACACTGAAACCCTTGTCTTTTACTTCTTCTAGAAATCTTAATTTTTAAGCACAATGTTCATGCCTTTGATCCTTGTAAACTTGTAGCTGAAATTTGTTGTTTTGAAACAGTGATATGCAACCTGATGGATTATTTCTTGATCTATTTTGAAACACTTTGTTTTCTTTGATCCATTATATCCTGAAGTTAGGAATAGTTAGGCTTCTTTTGCAAGCTTATATTTATGAGTATAGTTATCGAGATGTTTGAAAGCTTGATCCTATGTACCTATTATCTTGAATATTTGTAGCTTTTGAATCAATGTACTTTATCATCGGTATTCTCCTTGGTTATGAATCCTTACTTGAAGACCTTGAAGTACCTCCTTTTCAATGCAACTATGTTATGAGGCCGATGAATGCCTTTTATATCACCTGAATATTTCAAAGTATGTAATGACTACCTTTTGTATTCATCAATATTTAACTTCTTGGAAAGTAGTTTTGTTCTTAAAATACAACAATTGGTATTTCTTTCCTTCTTCTTACTTGTACCTACACATTTAGACAAACTAGTTAGAAAAAATAGCTTTTTGGCCTCTCTTTGATTTCCATGTTATTTTTTATTTTCTTTCTTTTCTATCTGTCATGATTCTAGGAATCATATGTGCTTCTGCAAGATACTAATTTCTTAATTTTGTATCATCTTTGATGTACCTTATACTTTGATCTTAAATGATTCATTTGCATGAAAGCTGATAGCATAGAAACATGCTAGATTAAACATATTAAGCTCTTTGAGCAAAAATGATTTTTCTCTTTTTTATTCAAGGTACATTGATGGAATTGGATGATGCAGATGAAGATTAAGATGATGTAAGCAGATGAAGACAAGAGAAGACCCAAAAGGAAATGATGGGTTTTTTCTATATTCCTTTTGATTTTAGCTTTGTGTACATGTATCTTTTTTTTCAATAATCATAAGTTACATCCATGGCTTGTGTGGGAAACATTAAATTTCTTCATGAATAAATGACATTAATTTTTATAATTGAGTTGTATACTTCTTTCTGCATTCATCTTTTATGATATGTATTGATTGTATAATGAAATAAACAACTCAATCACATGATTAATAGTATTTAAACATAAAGAAATAATGAGATTTGATGTACTGTAACTTAATAATGAACTCTTCTACATGTAAAACTACAACCTTGTTTGTTGTTTTTGAGTTTAACATCTCACCTAAACTATGATTCCCACCTTCATCAAGGTAATGCATTGGTCCTTGGGGATTTTGTGTTTCCTTGTTGAAGATGAACATGGAATGGAAACCTATGTGAGGTGTTACATTATGTAACAACACACATAGCTGCAGATTGCATGTTGTTAATCAATTGACTGCAACTAAAAACACAATAAAATTATATGACTTTTCCCCTAGTTAGGTTCATTCATCAATGCCTTCCATGAAAAAAAAGTTTGAGTTTCCATTTTTTGCATGAGTGCAAAAATTGTCAACATTTAGTGATCCTGTGGGAAAATTTTCGCTAGCTTTTAGAAAAGTGCCTTTTCTTCTTGTCCATTGGGCATGGAGTCAAAGCATATAACCAAAATCTACCTTTTTGAAAAATTGACCCTTCTGAAAAAAAATAAACTAAAGTTGGGAAAGGATCTAGTAAACCAGATCACATGCATGAATGCACTTATTGAATTGAAAAACATTGCAATGTGCATGAAACTACACTTATTGAAAGGGAAATCCTACTCTAACCAACAATTGTAGGATTTTCAATAACAATGTTTAAGAAACATACCATTCATAGGAATGGGAAGTTCTTCTCCGTTCACCTTGAAATTTGAAATGCATTGTGCTCTTTGCAAGCTGAAATCATATAAGGACCACTCCAGATTATATCAAACTTCATGTGGTTTCCTAGCTTTGCATGATCAACATCCCATTTCAACACAATGTCTCCTTCATTGAAGACTCTAAACTTAGCCTTTTTATCAAATGTTCTCTTGATCTATCTCTGATTTTTTTCCATGTTCAGATGAGCTTGATCTCTTAGCTCTTATAGCTCCATTAATTCTACATAATGAACCTGCATTGGTTCATTCTCAAGTAATTCCATCTGATGTAGTAAATCAATGTGGGAAACTCAACTGAGATGGGCATTCTTTCTCTCATCCATAAAAAAGCTTGTATGGTGAATTACCAACTGATCTTTTAGGAGTCACTCTGTCAGCCCAAAGTGTTGAATTTAACATCAGATACCAAGCTCTTTGGTTGTCCTTGAGTGTTCTTCTAATGATCTTCAAAATATTTTTGTTAGTACTTTCAGCTAATCCATTACCTTGTGGGTAATAATTAGATGAAGTACTCAAATAAATACCATGCTTGACAACCCAATCTATTACCTTTGCACCAAGAAATGCTAAGGCATTATCTAAAATGATAGTTGCTGGAACACCAAATCTATAAATTATACCTTCGTAAAATGATAAGATTGAAGTCTCATTAGCTTCTTTTCAAAGCTTGCTTTAGTCCAATGTGTGAAATAATCCATGGTAGTCAAGATCCACTTGTGTCCTTGTGATGAAGGTGGATTTATCATGCCAATGAAGTCAAGACCCCACTGCATGAATGGTTGATCCACTGAAATAGGTTCAGGGGAAAAAAGCTAAACATTCTTTCCAACAAAGAATGCACACTTCTTACACTTTCTAATCCATTCAAAATAGTCCTTGAATATGTTGGGCCAATAGTAACCAGCTTTCATAATTTTTAAGGTTGTAGTATGTGTTGAAAAAGTGGCCTCTAAGTCCTTCATGAAACTCGGATAATAGTTGTTGCACTCTATCATAATCAATACATCATAAAAAATTCCATTTATATCCCTTTTGAACAACACACCATCAATGAAAACATAAGGTACAACTTGTAATCTGAAAATATCTTCATTTATTCTTGTCCATACCTTTCGGATAAGTACTTCGTGTTGTAAGTAATTAATCAAATCAGTCATCCATCTTGATCCTTGAACTTCTAGATTGAGTTTTAGTTGTTGATTTTTAGGTTGTAATAAGATTTCTGACTGTTGATATGTGATTTCAAGCATGTTGTAATGAATTTTTTGATTCTGTGGCTTTTTTTTTCCATATCAGCAATCAGATGTTCACACAATCCTTTACCTCAAACTATTTTTGCAAACATGGATGTCAACATCATACTCCATAACCTTTGTAATCCACTTTCTCTCTTCTCATTCAGTTCTTTGTTCAACAAGAATGCTTTAACACTTGGATGAGAGACTAAAACATGTATCTTATTATTGGAAAGCATGTACTTGAAATTCTTTAATCCTCTAACTACAAAAAGTACTTGTTTTTCAAGAAAAGTGTACCTTGTCTCATAGTCATGTAAGCTTTTACCCAAAGAAAGCAATTGGTTGCTCAATATTTTCATCATTAACTTGAGTTAATATGGTTGAAATGGTTTCATCTCCTGCAAGTGCATACATCATGAAATCCTTATCAAAATTTGGATTTTCCAGAGTAGGAGCTTGTGAAATAGTTGTCTTGATAGCTTCAAATCCTTTTCTTCCTTTCATTGGTCCAAGAGAAAGTTTTATCTTTCTTTAACATGGTTGTTAATGGCTTGACTAATGCTACAAAATCTGGAACAAATATTCTAACAAAGTTGATTTTTCCAAGAAAAACTTTGTAATGCTTTCTTATGATGAGGAAAGGATAGCTATGAAATTGCTTCAATTCTGAAAGGATCAATAGCTAAACCTTGTCTAGAAACAATATGTCCAAGTAATTTACCTTGATGGACTAAAAATATAGAATTTTTGGGATTCAATGATATTCCAAACTACCTGCAAAGCTGAAAAAGTCTTCCTTAGATGCATAAGATGATCATCAAAATTCTTTGAAAAAATATAGTAACATCATCTAAATAAACTAGTATGCATTTATTTAATAGGCTATGAAAATCCATGTCCATTACACGTTGAAATGTTGCACCAAAGCATTAGAAAGTCAAAAGGCATTCTTTTGTAAGCATAAGTACCCCACTTTGTGGTGAAAGTTGTTTTGTATCTATCTTCTTCATGCACAAGAATCTGATTTGTATCCATTATAACCATCCAAAAGGGACAACCTGTCGAACTAAAACTGTTCTTAAAATCTGATCCATGTTGGGTAGTGGATAATGATCTTTTAATGAAGCCTTGTTAAGATCTCTAAAATCACACATAGCAGATTTCTCCATTCTTTTTCCAAACAGGAACAAGATTAGCTACCCAACTTGAATGTTTAACTGGAAAGATAATACCTTGATTCAATCAGCTTGGATAACTCTTTTCTCATCAAGGGTTCAATCTTAGGATTTATAGGCCTTTGTTTTTACCTAATTGGTTTTGAATTTGGCTGCTGTAACTCTATGGTATGTTGAGCTAAAATGGGATCAAATCCTCTCAAATCTTGGTATTTCCAAGCAAAAACATCTTTGAATTATTTACATAAATTAATAAAAAGACTATTTTTTTAGCTAAGGAACATACCTTTCGATAAATAACTTATTTTCATCATCAACTAAGATCTCTTCGTAGTTATCTGTGTGAGTCGAGATCTTTCCTTTATCCTTTCTTAATTGATCATCAGAAACTGAAAATATCTTCTAATGTGACCAGTCCTTGGGGAAACTTTTTTTGTCTTCAATTGAAACAATTGGTCACCATATAAATGTTGTAGTTTTCTTGATTAACTGTAGAAAATTCAGCTTCTTGTTACAGAAATCTATCAAGATTTTCTCATCATCTTCAAAAACTTGCTAGTTTTCTTCATTATCAGGTACTGAAGGTCTGATAATCAATTTTATATGTGGCTACACTTTGTTGTTTTCAATTTGTTCTAGCACCTCAAAGCTAGCACCAACTACTGCAAGTTTTTGCATGTTTTTTTTCAGCTCTTGGAACAAATTGCATATTAATAGCATCAAAATCCTCCATTAAGTCTAAAACTCTATGCTTGTAAGATTTCAACAATGAATTCTTACACACATTAAATTTTTTTACTTGATTAATTACTAACTCTGAATCACCAAAAACTTGTAACATGTTGATACCTCTTTTTTCTGGCCCATTGTAAGCCATGAATTAATGCTTCATATTCAGCTACGTTACAAGTACATGAGAATTAGACTTAGAGCTGAAAAATACCTTTCATTTGTAGGGAAGTAAGCATCAAACCTGCACCTTGTCCTTTTTTGTTCTTTGCTCCATCGAAATGAAGCTTCCATAAGCCTTTATTTTTTTTTATTTTGGACAACAAGGGGATTGGTGCATTTTCTTCATGCAAACAATAAACCAAATAAATCTTCTTCTTCGCTTCTTTGAAGGGATCATAAGCATGTTCTTCTTGAGTTTTTTCATCCATAAATAGATTAGAAACACCATCTAATGCAAAAACATGTGTTGTGATGTCAAAATCAGATTGATCTATGGCTGCATAATTTGCTACAACATTTGAAGCATGAGGTTCAATATGAAATCTAGCCAAAAGGATCTTTGAATTAACTATAACTTTAGTTCCATACCTTGTAGTAAAGAATAAAAATGACCAATCTGAAGAAAGATAACCTCCTATCTTTGTTGTAAAATCTCTTGATAAACATAAAGCAAAGTAGGGAGGTAAATCTACTACTGTAACATCTTGCAGAATAGAAACATTTGGAAAAGCATGTAATGTTACCTCAATTCTAATGATGCCAATTGTGTTAGTTGTTGTTCCATCTAGCTACAACACACTTTTCTCTGTAGGTTCATACTATAGGCCTAATTTTTGCAATTGCTTTAGGCATTTGTATTGTTACTTGCACCACTATCAACCATGCAGTTATGAACTAAATAATCTCCAATAATCAAAGATAGATAAAAGGGTGGTGGATTTTTAATATCATGAGCATTTAAAACCTTTTTGTACCATCCACTTAACCTCTTTCATGTGATCTTTCTCGATTGTACTAAGAACCATATCTTCTTTTTGAGCTTCCTTTTTGTTGGTTTTGAAGAAATATGCAACTTAGCAAGCTCATGAGAAAGTAGCTCTCTATTTCCTGGAATACTCAAAGCATCCCATAATGAAATATTAATATTGATTTTTCATTACCTCAAAAATATTAAAAGAAGCAAAAATCTTTGAAAAATCTTCTCTAGATTTTAGCATAAGCTTTTAAAAAACTGACTCTGCTAACAACTTTTGAAATATGAGGTATGAATAATCTTCTAGGATCAAGTTGCAATTATTTTTTTTGCTCTTTTTTGAAATTTGCTTTTTATTTTTGAAGGAACAACATAGTTGTTTGCTTTTTTGACCTGTACTTTTGATTTATTAGTGATTGTAGGAAAAACAGGTCTATTTTGTTGTTTTTCTTTATCTTGAGCCCTTTTTTGAGACCTAGTTGTAATTATAATAAAATATTCTTCTCCAAAACTGACTAAGTTTTGTTTAGGTGATTTTTGACTCTGAGCATCTTTCTTCCCACCCTCCATTTGAGGCATAAATAATGCTTTAGATTGAGGTTGTGCAACAAGGCTTATATTTAGGAATGCATTTGGACAATTAAGCAAGTTGAATGAGGTTGATTACAAGGTAAACACCACTCTTTTAAAGCCATGTTGATTGGAACAAGAGTGCTAGATGAACTAGGAGCTTTAGGATCAAATTTCCTTGGCTGATAAGGTTGTTTCTATAGTTCTGATTTTTTGCTGAAATGGCTACCTATTCTGTTGATTTTGTTGATATGGAAGTTTGGTAAGGCCTGCTAGACTGGGTAACTTTATTGTCAATTGATGTTAGTTTGTTCCCCATTATCTACAAGGATTTAAATATGTCATATGTATGCTGTAATAACAATAGGTTCTATTATGGTAATGGGTTGTGGAATAGGTGCCAAATATGCCATAAGAGGCATAAAAGGTCTTGGGGCTAATTTTACCATCTTGAATAAGGTTGTTTTCAGCCCTAATAGCAATATCATAAGTTGTTGGGAGTGTAGTTCCTCCCATAGACTGAATCATGGCTGAAATGTCACTATTTAAAGCTCTAAGATAGTATAGAAATGCATGATCAACTTGAGGCTTAACATTGGCTGGAATTCTTTCCCAAGTTCTAGCAAATCTGATGTTAAAACTAGCCATAAATTCATGAGGATCTCTCTTGATTGTAGACAATTGTTCTATGAGAGATAAATGATCAAAATTGTCTTGAAATTTCTTAAGTAGTTGCTCTCCCTAATTCATCCCAAGTTTTTATGCTCCCTATCGGTAAAGTTTTGTACCATTGCAAATTTTGTCCTTTAAATGATGTAGCTAAGAGTCTCAAGGCTACATCTTCATGAGTTACGTTATGGACTGCACAAAGGGCTGTAATATCTTTAATATGCTCTTAGTAGGGGTAATCTGATTTTCACTAGTAAATGAAGGTAAACCTTTCAGGGAAGCAATAGGTATATCATGATAGACTTGAATTACTAAAGGGTTTGCCATTAGTAAAGGTCACAAAATTTCTAGGTGGTGGTGGTGGTGGTGTTGATGCATGATTACTGGGATTTGAACAACAAGATTAACATGTGGTGAAGGAAGGGGAGGAGGGTTTCAAAACCAGGCCTATTATAAGGTAAGGTATTGCCAACTCTTCTTCTTCTTATAGAATTTAAAGGTAATGAAATAAAATCAGTAGGAAGTCCTCTTACCGATGATCTTGTAGTCACTTTAGGCATGGAACATGCTGCAAAACTGGTCTGAAATCAGCCTTTACTGGAGTCACCAAATAATTTATTTTGATTTTCAATGGATTTTCAGCTTTGTTCTTCCAAAAGTGATTTTCTTTTATTGTAAATCTGTTGTAAATTGTTGTAATCTGTTGTAGATCTGATTTGTGTCCCACCGAGCATGCAAAAAAATTGTTATCTCTCAGAAGTGCACCCTTGTTGAGAGATGACAACAGGGGTTCTAAGATTTCTTTATCTCTCACTTCCATAGATACAATGGAAACACCTCAGGTCTGTGGGTATACCTATTGTTGAGGTGAGTCTCTCAGTATCAAGGTCGGTTCCTTATTGATGTATCCTAAACTAATTTTTTGGGGTTTTGAGGGTAAAAAAAAAATATTGTTGTAACTAAATTGAAATGGGGTGATACACCAAATTTATTGAGGGATTTGATTGAGTACATGCACAATAAAATTGAGAAAAAATTGCAGATGCACATGAACCAATGGTTTTTAACAGAATCTTAAGGAAAAACACTTATGTATTGAGGGATAAATCACAACAACACAACAAGTTAAACATGCACACTAATACTATGCAAAAAATACCAGATTTACAACAAGGTAAGATAATTAATCAGGGAATTAACATTCATAAGAATTAATGGAAAGATACACACCACTGTAAATAATTGGAAAGGCAATAACTAGTTCTCATTCAAGGGAAAACTGGAAAAATATGCTTCAGCACTCCTGTGTCCAAAATTCCTCCTTTTGCTTCTTTAGTGCACACAATATATAGCAAAATACTTCACCCAACCCCTCCTAAAAATAGGACTACAGTTTGTACTCACCCATGCATGCTAATTTTACCCCTTTATCATGAATAAATAAAGGAATAAAAATAGACATGTTGATTACAATGAGGCATTAATAGCCTTAGTTACAAAAATACACTTAGTCAAAGTGTAGTGATTGCTTATATTTTTAATACAATAAATAAACTTGGGTGAATATTTTAGCTAATTAAGCTCTTACTTGGTCTTGTGCAAGTCTCTCAAATGTGCATAACTTTCTTTTCTTGTTTTGATGATTAAATAATCATGTATATTAATATACTAATGTGGCACTTGCATATTCACCCACTTGCAAGGGTATTTTGGCTTTATCTTTGTTTTGTCCTCTTGTGAAGGCATGCAAAATACATTATGTGTAAGAAAAAAAATAATTCTTTATCTCCAATACTTAGCAAAATTATTCAACCTCTCTGTGGGGACCACCTGTAGGCATGTGCAAGAAAATAATACCTTTATTTTTTGAAAAATAAGGTAATTTGGACTTCAAAATAATCTCCATGTGCTCTGATGTTGACCTCTGCATGCATTATCCTTCTTGTGGAGACCACTTCACTCATCTATAATGGGACCCTCTTTTGATTTGTTCATAGTGTGTAATCCCTGTTTGAAGCATGCTCCATTCGAATACATGACATAGACTATGATCTTTGTTTGACCCTTATGGCACATTATTTGAAAGACCTAAGTCTAATGTCCAAGCAATAATTTGTTTAAAAGTGGTTTGAATTTTTGACCCTTTTTTTATCATTGCACATAAAATAGTCTTCGGGATTTTTTTGGATAGTTGATGGCACATACGTTATTATTAGACCTTATCTAAGGTCAATGCAATGATAATATTAAACTAGGGTTGGTCCCCTTATGATGATGACTCACCCCATTATTTTCTTTATTGGTGGCACTGACCATGGTAAGGTTAGGGTTTTGATCTTTATGTGCCACCTAAGTACCTCTCTCCCTTTATGCTATTATTGAGTTTATTGATTTGACCCTAGAGTTTGCATTGGGATTGGGTGATTTTGATATTCAACCATCAATATTTGCACTTTAATTTGTATTGTTGATCCTTTGGAAACCTGTGGTAGAGTTAAATGACCTTCATGTGTTTTTGGTTATGGTTTGTGGTTGATGACATTTTTAATGATTAAATTGATTCTACTTGATCTTTGATCTTATCTTACACCATTGACCTTGTGAAACCATTGACCTGATGTTTTTAGTTGTGAGTTACATTCTTCATCATTGATTATGCACTTTTAACCTCATCTAGACATTTGATTGGTTGATTATTAACCCTTGATGAGTTAGGTTGAGTAAAAACTCATCGAGCCTATCATTTCATCATTTTAATTTTCTCTCCAGAGCATTGAATCAAAGCCCTCTCAGAAAATTTTCCTAGACTCACCATTAATTTTATTTTTTGATCTTGGTTCTTTGCATTTTAATCCTATGAGAGGCTCTACAAGTGTGTGAAACTCAGACTTTCTTGTCATTCTTTTCACTTTTTTTTGAGCATTCTGCTTATGAGGGTGGCTACTATTATCAAGATTATGAAGTTATAAAACTCTAAGATTTCTTGAGTTTGATTTAGTGTATTTTTTTAACTTTGTGAGGCTCTGTGACTTTGAAGTTTACTTTGTATATTTTTCATTTTCCCATTTTTTTTCGAGCTCTCTTGTGAAATTTTGGCCACCATTATCAATCCATTCGAGCTATTACTAACAGAGGTGAGCTCTTTTTGTCTTGAATGCCATTTTGTTTCGTTTTTTTATTTTTTACATGAGCACTTATATTTCACTTTTTTTTGCATTTTTATTGTGTTTCGTGGAAAACTCAAGTTTAAAAATCATTCGGGAATTATTATTTTCACTATTCATCTGAATATATTTTGAGGGTTTTCGAAATCTTGATTATAAACGATGAGTTCCTGATCTTTTTTTACTTTCCTTAGCAATTTTTTGATAGCTTAACCTTGGAATGATTGTTTGAGTGTAAAAATAATTTTTTTTCTGAAATTTTGAATCATTTAAAAATAAAATGATTTATTTTTAAAAGTAATTGAATTTTTTTTTTTATTCCTTTTTTGCATTATTTCTCACTTCTTTTAGAGTTCTAAAATTACATGGGTATTTTCATTTTTTTTTGAGCTTTACCCAAAAACGGGTTTGCAACGTCATTGTTTTTCGAGGTTAAAGTTCATCCTTATATTCTTGAGGATTTTTTGATTTTTTGTTTCTTCATTTCAATTGCACTGTTGTTCATTCTTGTTTTTAAGAAAAATTTGAGATTGAATACTTAGCCCTTCGAGCTCTTAATGGTCCCTTTGATATTGTTTTGATTAATCTTTAAATTAAATTTTGAAACATGGGTATAGCTTGAATCTGATTTTCCATTTTTCATGGTTAGTTAGTATTTTAGACTTTTGATAAGCTTATTTCCATTTGGTTTTAAGCTCATTTGCTTAGCTTCACCTTAAGAATTTTGTTTCTTTTTTGAAGATGTGGCTATTATTCGATTCTATGTAACAATTCAAACTTCAATTATTGAAGCTCCACTTTGCTTTGATTTGAACACCCATCTATTTTAATGTTCTTTTGAATGGAGAAGTTTGATGATTTTAGTTTGAACTCGTATTGAAATTTTTTTATCTTCTTTCTGATACCCGAATTGGGTTTGCATTTTTTTATTTTAAGCTATGGAAATTTTTTTTTACTATTATAGTCTCAAATTTATTTTGAATGTTTGCATTTTTTACATTTAAATTTTAGTTTTGAATATTGTTGTTCTATGAATTTGAATTTTTATAAGAACTCATTAATTTTTTATGAAATTCCTTTCAAGCTTTAAATGAAGCATTATACATTTGAAAAATTGATTTTTTTATAATTTGAAATTGTAGCTTGATTATTGTTATTTTACATTTGCAAAAATTTGAATTTATAATTGATGAATGATTTTTTTTCATATCTTGATTTTTCTTTAGTTTGAGATTTTTTATTCTCTAAAATGTTTAGACTCTCCTTTATTCTACTTGTTACTCTTTTGATTGAGACTTTTGTTGTTTAAGAGATGTGTAGGCTTAGTTTATTTGATTCATTGTATGCTCGATTTCAATCTCTGAAAGCAACCTTATCTTTTAAGATCTGAAACATTGTCTCAAATTATTTTGAAATTTGATGGCTCTTTTGATAGTTCCTTTTATTGTAAATACCTTCATTCGAACATTAAAACTTTTTTTTTTTTTTTTTTAGATCTTTTGAATCTTTGCTTTTGAAGCACATTGATTTAATGCCTTTGATCCTTGTAAACTTGTATATTTTGACTTAAAATTTTTTTTGAAAAGAATGATATGTAACTTTAATGGATTATTCCTTGATCTATTTTGGATCATTTTGTTTATCTCTAATCCATTGTATCTTGAAGTTAGGAATAATCGAGCTTCTTTTGAAATCTTTTCATTTGATGACTTATAGTTGTAGCTTAATGATATTTTGAAATGCTTGATCTTATGTTTTGATTATCTTGAATATCTATAGCTTTTGAATCAATTTGTACTTTATCATCTATATTCTCCTTGGTTATGATTCCTTACTTGAAGACCTTGAAGTACCTTCTTTTCAATGCAACTGTGTTATGAGGCCTGATGGTTCCTTTTATATCATCTTAGGGAAGTGGCAATCCCTTTCATCTTGGAAATAAACAGTGATCTTTATCAATCTGTTTTAATCTCCTTCAGTTAGCTGTAATGAACTTGATAAGGATTTGTGCTTGTATAGTGTGAACAAGATGTACTTTCACCTTAAACTAGACCTTGACCTTAATTGTACTTGATCATATATGAGATGAATGCATTTCTTTGATTTAACTTGCAGAATGTGGTACTTTTTGATTTGAATATTTCAAAGTATGCAATGAATTCCTTTTGTATTCATCAATCTTTAACTTCTTGGAAAGTAGTTTTTTTTTAAAATACAACAGTTGGTATTTCTTTCCTTCTTCTTACCTGTACCTACACATTTAGAAAAACTAGTTAGAAAACAATAGGATTTTTGGCCTCTCTTTGAGTTCCATGGTATTTTTTTTTTTTTTTTTGTCTGTCATGATTCTGGGAATCATATGTGCTTCTGTAAGATATTTTCTTAATTTTGTATCATCTTTGATGTACCTTATGCCTGTTAACTTCAAATGATTCATTTGCATGAAACTGATAGCACTAGAATACAGATTAAACCCCGAGCTCAAATGATGACTTTTTATCTTTCTATTTCGTGTACGTTGATGGAATTAGATGATGCAGATGAAGATTAAGATGATGTAACTAACTGAACAATGAAGACCAGAGAAAACCCAAAAGGAATGATGATTTTTTCTATATTCCTTTGCTTTTAGCTTTGTGTACATGTATCTTTTTTTTAATAGTCATAAGTTACATCCCACGGCTTGTGTGGGAAACATTAAATTTCTTCATGAATAAATGACATTAATTTCGTAATTGAGTTGTATACTTCTTTTTGCATTCAAATTTTATGATATGTATTGATTGTATAATGAAATAAAAAACTCAATCACATGATTAATCATATTTAAACATAAAGAAATAATGAAATTTGATGTACTTGTAACTTAATAATGAACTCTTATGCATGTAAATTGCAACCTTGTTTACTATTTTGAGTTTAACATCTCACCTAAACTGTGATTCCCGCCTTCATCAAGGTAATGATTTGGTCCTTCGAGGATTTTTGTTTCCTTTTTGAAGATGAACATGGAATGGAAGGCTATGTGAGGTGTTACATTTTGTAACAACACACATAGTTGCAGATTACATGTTGTTAATTAATGACTGCAACTAAAAACACAATAAAATTGTATGAATTTTCCCCTATTTAGGTTCATTCATCAATTCCTTCCATCAAAAATAAAGTTTTGAGTTGCCCAACCATCCACTTCGGCCCCTAGGCATAATCCATCCCCTTCAAATCCTAATCCATACCAATCCAATTTGAATCCTAAATCCAAATCAACCAAAACATCTCATCAACTACCTAATCTTGCACCATTACTTCCTATTCCTTCCAAACCATTACTTCTTACTCCATCCAAACCATTTAACCCAAGTCACTTCACTCCTTTAGGAGAATCTTTGACCACCATCTTCCATCGTCTAAAAAACTTCAACATGATCATCCATCCCCCAATCAAATCATGCAATCCAAACCTTCCCAAACCATCTTGGTATTGGGAACACTATTACTATGACTTCCATCACACCCATGGACATTTGACAAATTGTTGCATACAATTTAGGTCTTATGTCCACAATCTCATTAACCAAGGAATTATTATATTTATACCTCTCTATCCACGACCTTTTCATCATAATCCTATCCCTAACCATTTTCCATCCCCCAAATCCCACTCGATGTTCGGACATTGTCAACCATCTAAACATCCATCACCAACCAATATTTGAAACAAATCCCCTCCCCCATAATTTGTCATGTCTAGCCTCTTAGTGGATGATAAAATTACAATCCTCGATCTCATGATGATCACATGGAATCATCTTCCCCATCCACTTCATATCCTAAATCCAAAATGATGTTCGTTAATATGAAACATCATGGAAAAGGATTAGGAATCCACAAACAAGGCATTCGTGAACCCATCTCCCTTCATCAAAATATAGGTCGTTTATGATTAGGTATAAACCTAACACTAAGGACGTCCCTACCACTACTCAAAACCCATTTCTACCACTCATGTTTTTGATCCTACCATCCCAACCACTCAACCTTAATCATAAATCATTTAATCCCCCTACAAATAATAAACACCTAAAATGGGATTGAGCACATAATTCATTGCCTATGCATGGATGTTATTTCCTTCCCACCCATCCTCCTTCCATACAACATGTTGGTATCCAAGTCACCCCACGTTGTAATTCAAGTAGCATTAATGAGCTAAGCAGGATGCTTAGAGAGAGCAGACACTCAAGATTTGAGTTGTTTTGTAGCGACGATGGATCCGCAATCTCTTTTTCACTTTGCCTTGAGGAATGTTGGATAACACCTTACTAAGGGTATGACCTACCCTACTACTTTAGGTTCGACCTATCACCAGGGTGAGAGGACCCATTTTGTAACCTGTATTTATCATAGGAATGGATATAACAACAATATTTAGACTCTCTTTCTTAAGGAAGTGGTAAAATAGCCTCAAGAAGACATGGTCAATGCAAACATCATCTAACTCTCATGAGTTGTCACACTAGAAAATGCATATGTCTTCTAAATAAGGCTCAAGTTACTAAAGATAGTGATAGTTCCATCTTTCTTCTGCATATTTTTGATAAAGCACGGGCAGAAATAACAAATTTTGTTAACATTTGTGCATAAAAATGAAAGCATGGGTAGTTCAGGTAGATCAGATGGTTATTGGTTGTAATTTTGATGTGTGGATGGGAAGTTAAACATGATAAATTTGATTATAAAAATACTTAAATGAACCCTAAAAAATGTTGTAAATAATTGTTCTTGATGTAAAATATAGATTAAATAATCCAAAGCATTCCTTCAACTAAAAATTTTGTATTCATTGGAGCCCAAGAATACGTAATTTCACATAATATTTGAGAACCTAAACACAAAAGATCATGATAAATTCTCAATAAAATACTGATAATTTCTGATCAAATACATTCCAAATACCCTCAAGAACTGACAAAGATCTTAAATCAAATAGATACAACTTGAATTTAAAACTTTTTACCACAACATGAAGGAAATCTCCATCAATAATGTGGTCATATTTTGCCAAATTTTCACTATTTAAGCTAAGGATTTGTGTAATTCAAAGAAATTAACAGTATAAGATTGCAATAGAAATGCAGATAATTGATTCAAAGTAACACATCTTGAAACATAAAAAACATTTCTCATGAGAACACACACAATTTTTTTCAAGAAACTCCAACACTTTAACAAGGGGACACAACACTTATGACCTCAATGTCTACCAATGATCATGTACAAAGTACAATCATCTTGGCAAGAATTTTTGGGAATGGATGAACAAAACTCAAGTATCTCATATCGGTTCGGCTTAAGACAATACAAATTCATCTTCTCCATTATCTCTCTAAAAACTTAGAAAAAATTAACCCCCTAGGTGATAACATTCTCGCCGCTTTATACAATTTCTCTAATCTCATTTTTTTTCTTTTCGCCCCAAAATAATGAATCTTCAAGGAATATTCTTCTTTACAACACACAGTCTAATCTGTTTATATTCTCTTCAAAAAGTTCTACTTTATGTTGTTAGGTGGAAGAATTACGAGGGCCATTCACGTTTTCACTCTCCCAGAATGACTAGGATGCCATGTCACTTTTTCAATGTGTTTTTAATCATTTATCCCTACAACCGGGTAGAGAGACCCCTTTTGATGATTTATGAGTGCTTCTAGGTGATTTTATTTGATGTGTAATCCATTTTACCTTTTGAGAATCTGTCTTGGGAAACACATACTCTTTTTCATGTCTTTCTAAGCTGATTATTCTCACATGGGTCATGTCATATCAAGCTAACCTTTATCTTCTACATAATGTCAACTTACATCAAACTTATTTCTCTCATGTTGATATCACATACATATTTTGGAGGTCATCTCACCATGATTATACTTTACTCACTTGCCTACCTCTAGTTCCTTATAAATGCATGTTGTTCCCTTCTTAAACCTACATCCTTTTATGTGTGAACAAAATTGGTGAGTTTCTCTTCTGGCAATATGGCAGAGTAATAAAGGTGACATCCATCTTGAAGAAAATGTCTTTAAAATATTTGAACCAAATCTTCTACCTATTATGCCCTAATGAGGCATTTTTAAGGATGTTATTTGACATTGCCAACCGACAAGTTTACAAGGGGTCATTGACCACCCAAACTATTCGTGTAGCGTTGATTAGAAGGCTTATCAAGATAATTCTTGTCTTTTCGCCTTCCAGATGATGTATTTTCATCTCTTCAGACTAGAACATCAAAAGACTCCTAATGTATTGAAGAAATTTTTAATTTTGAGCAGTGCCTTCTCTACAAGGTGTATCCAACTACACATGCCCTTTCATTTGTGATGAGGGATTCACTCAAGGTGATACCCTTAGATTCTTATGCACTTGATGGAGAAATTTCATTAGGTATTGTGCCTACTCTCTTTTGTAGGATGAATGAACTGGAGCAATATGTTTCAATCTTGGAGAAGAAACCATCAAGGACCATACCTTCTCAGCCTCCTGAAGCATCACCAATCTTTGTGAAGAAATGTAGGGGTGAGTCTAGTTCCAAGCCTCCTACTCCATCTGCTCTAGGATCAGTTGTAATTGCACTTCTAGCTCAAGCTGCCAATCCATCCTCCACTTTCAAAGCAATAGGGAAAAAGGCCTTTCCTAAAGGAGGTCTAGACATGACTGAATGGGTTTCCTCCTATGAGAGGAGATCACAATTTCTTAGTTTGTTGGATGGTCCTATGATAACTATTGATGAACTCATGTCTTTGGGTATGTCTCGCACTTTGGCAGGAGACATTGTGTTTGTTCAAATGGCAAAGTGGGAATAGAGGAATTTTTTCCTAGAAAGAATAGGCTAGTGAAGAAACTTCCTCTTTGCAGAGAGGATTTTGTAGTGGAAGATGATTAGGTTTCTCTTTTCTTGTTTCTTTTTTATATAATTTCCAAAAATGTATGTAAATTTTTCATGGGTTGGGGCCCTATAGAACCCAATTTTTCTTTTTTCCACAATACAAAAGATTTCAAATAGTTACATTAGTTTACATGCTTCATAATAGATTTGAAATTCTATCAAAGAAATATAAAGATCTAGTGTATTGTATCAAATTACATTCATGTTTGAAAACAACAATTCAAAATAATATTCAGTTTTCATGAAACAAGAGTAATAATTAAAATATGATTAAAATTTGTTCAAAGAAAACAATCATAAGCTTGCTCATGTTAGTGTGTGTTATTTTCCACATCATTAGGTGAGTCATCTCACTTAGATGAGATCGTAGGTCCATGTGTAATTTAGGGGTCATTATGATATTCCCTTACGCGTAGAGCATCAAGCATGTCGGTGCATTAGTGCATCATTAGGAGTTACACTTCTATTCTGGGAATGTAACTCCCCCTCTCTACTTGAGTTGTCATGATTGTAACACTGGGGGTTACTCAACACCTCCTATATGTACACCCCATTTGATCTATGAGATAGAGGAGAGTTTTATGGCTTAACCAGGTTCTACCCGTTTGTCGAATCTTTGCATGCACATTCGGTTGATGCTCGCTCCTCCCGAGATCTCTTCACGCTATCGTTCGCACGTCCGTTGATGTGCACGTTGTCCCTCGTGATCCTCGCTTGCGGGTTTTCAAACCCTCTTTCATGGTATCGAGTGAATCTTGTGGATCCGTTCACCTTGGCATTTTCGTGTGTTTTTAAGCTTTCGGCATGATATTCAAGTTCTCATTACATGTGTCATAATGGATATTCCATTCATGTGTTTATTGCATTGATTTTGAGCTTTATACCTCCGTTCAGGTTGTTCGTGGGTGTTTTTGGGGTGTTCGTGATTGCTTCTATTTGTGTGAGCTCATTTTTGGCTTGGAGTGGACCTGTGGGTTATCGTTGTGATCTGGCTCTACATTGGTTTGGCTCTCATTGTCTGCTTGCTACCCTGCATGGTTTGGTCATTTGGCTCGGTTCGTGGTTTGAACGTCTTTGCATTGGTCATTACAAGCTCAGAATTTTTCTATTGCATGGGTGTGTTTGCATTGGCTTTTCAGGCCTTTGAATTCATCCTCATTTCACCACTTTGTTCCCTGCTTCAACATCGACCTCAGATTTTGGCTCGATCGACTGCTCATCCCTTCATTTTTGCATTGTCATGGGTTTTCCCTTGTCTTCGACACTCATTACTTCATTTATCTCGTGGTTTGCGGTTTTATGATCTGTGTTAGAGATTTGTACTTGCCTCCCATGCATATGTTGGGACCCTGTGTTCATGCCAAACTTGGCCCTCTTGTTCGTTATATGCTCATGGATTTGGGCTTCCCTGGTTCACTCCTCCCATTGGATATTCCTGCTCATGCCTAGTCCAAGTTGTGACTAACTTGTCATGCTCCTTGTTCTTTGTGCATGTTCCCTATCTGCGTGTGGATTCAGCCTTCTTTCACCTACATGTGTGGCCCATAACCATTTCATTGTATCTACCATTACAACAAAGACACATTATAGGATAACAATTGACATCTCGAGTTTTCTCGTGGGAGCTCATGCGGCCACTCCAACTCCAGCCGTTTAAACTTTTCCTAACTGTGCATTCAACCTACACTTTTCCTTGAGGACTCCAACTGAGTTTCTAGCACGTGGCTTCCCTCTGCTAAACACTCTAGCGGTTTAGGCACCCATCAACACGTGGCTCCATCCACAGTGGTCTCCTAGCAGCATTTTCAAATGGCGGTTGGGGTCTTTACCTACTGCTGCACTGCCAAAGACTCTGCGAAGACTTCTGGGCACGTGGCAAGCACCTCCCACCTGCATTCTGGTCAGCACAGCTGCAAAACAACGGTTACACCAAGTAGAAGTGGGACGTGGCATCTCCTTGTTGTCTAGCTCCTTATGTGGCCTTGACCACTTCAAACGTGGGCCCACCTTCTTTTTAATGTTTTAGGGTGTTTAAAAAAAAACATTTCATTTCTTGGCATGTATTAATTTATAAGGTTGTTTTTGGCTTGATTAATCAACCTTCCTACGCTTGTCGAAGACAGAGGGCAAGGTCTAGGGTTGGCAGGAGGCTAACCCCCCCTCGCAGTCAAAACAAACCCCTATTAAAATTCCATGTCGTTTCCAACAAGTACCCACACAATACCCTTTGCACCCATCTCATGTACTTTTTTAATGCGTTTGCAACATCTAGAGTATTTTTCCATCAGTTGTGGAAATCGTTTTAATGCTATAACTTTTGAACGCTTCTTTAGTCAAAGTTGCACGATTTTTCACACTTTACGTGATGGAATTACCAATTTTGTAAATGCACTACTTTTATAAAGTGCGCATTTTGGGGGGGTTGATTGTACTCTTTGGCCTACACACGCAGATGCATTATCGACCGAGTCCGACATCTTGCTTTTGTGCATATTTTTTTCATCATGGAGAGTGATCTTTCCAGATGTGAGCATCATAGAATTGCCTTATAGCCTCCGCCACTTCTCAATGGGAGAGAGACCTATTCAGCTTGGCATGCTTCCATGGAACTTTTCTTTGCCCACGAGGGTCTTTTACCCTTCTTGCTTGGGCCAGTTCCTGCACCCACTGATCATCATCATCTAGAGGACTTCCTCGACACTTGTGACCATGTTTTTGGTCACATGATGATGCATGTCTCTCATTCTCTTTAGTTTCACGTGGCAGATTTAGATCCACCTCACCATGTCCGGAGCATTCTCGGTCCCTTATATGGAGACCCTTCACATACTACCGGCATTGTTGCTCTTTTGTTGATTCATTGTCTCCTCTATTTCTTCGTGTGATGACAGTTTCACTAACATAGGCTCACTTGGTTCTACTTCTGATGACGAGGATTGTGCATCCAGTTCTGATGTCGAGAGTACTATAGAGGATTCTTCTCCTCTTTCTCTCACTATTCCAGAGAGTGTTGACACTTCCCACATCTCATCAGATATCGAGCAGTCCCCTTCTCATTCTCATACATTCATCATACCCACTGCTTTCCACTTCCAGGTGTGCAAGGCCCTTTTCACTCCTCTACCTTTATTGGATGACTCATACCTATCATACATCGCTCTTCTGTTTGTTGAGCCCCCTCATTGGGATGAGTATCTACCTGACCTTAGTTGTCTTTTTGTAGAGTCTACTTGTGATGCACTACAGGTCCCTCATCCATCTACAGGTGTTTCAGAGGAGTTCATCATCTCTGTTGTTGGGAGTGCCCCTTCCGGGAATCATGTCACTTCCACATTTCCAAGACCTTCATTGATCCACCCTTAGTTGTGGATCCCTTTTCTGTTGTGGAGGATGTTTTGTTCCCTTCACATCACTTGGACATCCTTTTTGTGGGTGTTCCTCTTCACTTTGATAGTTCTACGCATGTGGCATTACCTTTGGTTCCTTGGCACTCACTCGCTAGACCTATGTCACACTTCCATGCACCAGACTCAGAGTTCTTCGTGTTGCTACCTTCAGTTTCCTTTGTGGAGTGGGCAGACTTCCAACACGTCATTTTTGTCCTTCCTAAGGGTAGGCACACAGTTCAATGCGGTGGCTCTTCTTCAGTCTAGAGGCAGAGGATCTCATCATCGACATTCTTCTAGGAGACTTCCTAGAGCTGTAGAGTTCAGATTTGTCCATGGCATCTTCTGCATTCCTCTCGTCTCCCTCTTCTTCTCTCTTCTTCTTCTTTCGAGAGATTGCCTCTTTGTACATGGGTACCTCTTCAGCTTGTCTATGGCCAGGACCCATATTTGACATCTTTCTTAGATTAGAGAGTGTGTTTTTCTCTTGTGGTGGATGTTTTTCCCACTGGGTTTTCCTTCACTGCTTGGGATCTTCTTTCTTGTACATGGGTACCTCATCAAGCTTTGTGTTGGGACCCATTTCTCATTTCTGACTTGCCGCCTCATCCTAAGTTACGATGAAGGGGGGGTGTTGGTGTGTGTTATTTTCCACATCATTAGGTGAGTCATCTCACTTAGGTGAGATCGTAGGTCCATGTGTCATTTAGGGGTCATTATGAGATTCCCTTACGCGTCAGTGCGTCAAGGTCACAATGCATCAGTGCGTAATTGGGAGTTACACTTCAATTCTGGGAATGTAACTCCCCTCTCTACTTGAGTTGTCATGATTGCAGCACTGGGGGTTACTCAACACCTCCTATATGTACACCCCATTTGATCTATGAGATAGAGGAGAGTTTTATGGCTTAACCAGGTTCTACCCATTTGTTGAATATTTACATGCACATTCGGTTGATGCTCGCTCCTCCCAAGATCTCTTCACGCTATCATTGGCACGTTCGTTGATGATCACATCGTCCTCGTGATCCTAACTTGTGGGTTTTCAAACCCTCTTTCAAATCATCATTCTTCACATCTCGTATCTTCATCTACATATTCTCTCTCCTCCTTTGGTTTCCTTTCCACATATGCATCATATCTCTGAAATAGTTGTTTTACATCTTCTTCATCTGGACCTATGTGGTGTTGAAATATCAGGGTCTTCCTATTCAATGCATCCCCACATTGATCCATCCTTTTCTTGTATTCCCATGGCTTTTCTTTCAACTCGCATTCGCTCTCTACATCCATTAGTGTTTTGATGACTTCATACGAAAATTTTTCATTTCGATGTTTTTCTCAAAAGAATTGATTAAGAATTCAATTTTCAAATCACCATAACTCTTTTTGAATTTATCAAACACCATGCCTTCCAATCTCATATCTATGGTGTCAATGCTTTTCTCAACCCAATTCTTTTTTGCCTCCATATTTTCTCTAACTTCATTCAAAAATTCAACCCTGATTTTAGCCAAATCTTTGATTGCATACTTGATTCCCATCTGCTCCAAAGTGGCACAATTCCTTCTTTCTCAACTAGATCTTCATCAAGTTGAGTGATACGATTCAACTTGGGAAGAATTCCTTCATAATAGAAAATATCATTATCACATTATTTAATTAACTCATTAGTTTCATTAAGCTTGGTCTTAAGTTCTCCATATTTTATTATGTATTTCTCAATGTACACTCTTCACATGTACACTCTTTATCTCTGTGACTCCTTTTGGGTTCATGTTCCATTTGATCCAACCCATGATGAAAACATATGTTCCTCTACTAGCCTCGCTAGTCTTGGTTTCACTTTTGAGGACCTTCATCCTTCCACTCATGCTCCACATTTATACTATGGCTTTATCATTGTTTCAATTGCTTACTGGCTTACATGTCTTCCATCTCCTCATCTACTTACCATGTACACCTTGTTCTTTCCCACTCATATTAGGATATTCTCGGATTACTTATATTAGAGGCAGTTTAGACCCTAGTCACACTGATATTTCATTCCCTATGCCATTCGGTCATGTCCTAATCTGCAATAGCTCCTTCCTTGGCTACTCACCTAACTACACTTGTTGGTATGCCCATGGTTTCCCACATCCCCTTTCACTAATGAAGAATACACTATGGGCATGTATAGTCTACACCTTACTAGATCCTTACATGATCAACCTCACACTATAGCCTACCATTTTGCTAATCCCGAGCCATTTGACTTTGACCCAAAGGACAACAATCTCCTTAATGAGTTCACATAGCCTCTTCTCACACTACTGTTGGGGGGCATATCACATGACATACTACCCCCCCCTCACTTCACATTCTTGTACCCTTTTACACCCTACACTTCATCTCTATCACTTATCATCATCACATATCCACATATCCCTTCACGTATTATAGCACCCTTGTTACCTAATGACGTACCCTAGTGCTTCGGTTCACACTGGAATGTTGAGGGATTACCATTACATTGAACCCCACACACTGCACTACAGGACCTATACATTTACATTTCATCATCCTACATTATATCTTCATGGCATACACTACACTAGTCATCATTGTATATGAGCCTAGTTTTACATTCCATCCTCTCATTCTACATTTACACTAGGTCATGTTGTATATGAGTCTAGCTTTATCTTTTACCATCACATATTATACCTACACCTATCATTGTATCTTCCACACTACATACATCCTACACCCCACATTACATTCATACACCCTACCTATCCTACATGCTACACTAGATTACATTACACATGGGTCTAGTTCTACCTATCATCGTTTCATCTGCCATTTTTATACATCACTATCATTGCATTCATACATCTTACCTATTCTAAATCCTACACTAGATCTCCTTATACTTGGGTATAGTTTTACCTATCATCATTACACATTCTATTTATACCTACACACATATTCCATTACATTCCATACCCATTACACACTCTACATTGCATTGCCTACACTACACATTCACATACCTTGGTTGTTTACACTCCATTGTCTTCTATGCGCTGCACTCCACACCCCGTGACTCATTGTAGTTCCTTGGTCCATACTCGATTGCTAAGGGTTTAACAATCAAATGGACCTTACCTACATGCAACATGTCATCATACCACATTCATCGGACTAGTGACCAATGCTCTAGGCTATATCGTCACCCACACACATCATCACATACCATAGTGGTATACACCTTAGGTTAAATCACCACTCTTTTCATCACTTCTACATCATCCTATTACATCCTATCATCTGCTATTCTCTTCTCCTCTTACATTTTCTCAATTCCAAATTATTCCATTACATTATCACACCTTCCATCATCATGTAGTGGTATACACCTTAGGTTAAATCACCACTCCCTTCATCCATTCTACTTTATCCTCTTACATCTAATCATCACCTATTCTATTATCATTCTATTACATCATCCTTTATCCTACTCATCAATTAGTGGTATACACTTTAGGATAAATCACCACCCTCACCTTATTCATCACATAGTGGTATATGCCACCTTCCATTCTTTCATCTTATAGTGATATACGCTTAGGGCTAAATCATCACTCTTCCATTCAAACAAGTCATGGTATATGCTTAGGCTATAGGGTCCACACACATATTTCCATATAACTCCTCACCATCCACCCATTCTCTTGTGATATATGCTTAGGGATAAATTATCACTCGTATGCTCAACAAGTCATGGTATACTCTTAGGATATAGGGTCGACATGAATATTTCCATATATCTCATTCCCATACACTCCTTCTATAGTGATATACGCTTAGGGCTAAATCATCACTCCTCCGATCAAAAAAGTTGTGATATATGCTTCGGCTATAGGGTTCACGCACATATTCTCCCCATGTTGCATTTCATCACCATCCCATATACATAATCATCGTAGTGCGTTAAATACAACCAAAACTACTCGAACATTTCTTGATGACGCACTCTCATTTATGGTTCATTATCGATCACGAGGGGGCAAAACACTTGAACCTCATTGCATACACATTCCATCCACAGCTTCTCCTATCAATCCATATTGCATTATATTCCATCCATCCATGGCATATTACATTGTCTTGGTAGCATTTAATCTTGATTACTAGCGTTTTTCATGTTCATTCTACTACACATGTTAGATTACTTTCCTATATGTCATTACCATACACACATGCACATTCATGCCTTTGTTTAGTGTAATTGTAGATACATGACTCTACACGCAGCATGGATGCTTGCCTTCTACCCTTCCTATACCAGTTGTTGAGGGCATCCAAATTCATCCGATTGAGGTCCTATTGTTTCAATTTGTACTTAGCATCTTTACTACTTGCTTCTACACACTTTGACATATTGGTTATCACTATGACAAGCTAATGGGTGTTCCTTTTGCAACACTTATTTTTCAAGAATACATGTTTCCATGACTACATGTTTATTTCTCCTTGTGTGCGTTATTTTCCATTATTTGTGGGCTTCCCTTTGCTTATGTGCACACTTGAATGATGTTTACATCCATGATAGCCTTGCGTGTCTTGCGAAAACGTGAGTGATTTCCCATGTTTGAAACCCGATTTGTGCGGTCTTCTTGTTTTCTTACGTGGTATTTTTTACATTGTCTGTGTATTTTACACTTGTCTTATTTACATGCATGTGTTCAGACTAACACTTGTATTGGCTAACCATCCCATTTTTGTGTGTGCCTTGGTATCTACCAAGTGTTTCCCTTTCCCCCTAAAGGGAAAAGTTCTACAATTCAGAGTGTAGTTGGTCCTCTTTTGGGGCCGTGTTCTCCTTCTAGGGTCATCGCATATGCCCAAAAATAGGGGGGCATCATTGAGGGTTTCTAATAACACAATGTATCTACATCGGTTCACACACAACCGAGTTTAGACCAGTCTATGAGCTCCATACACAATGGCATTAACAGGACATGGTGTCCTTCCAAAATTCTATGGAGTGGTTACGGGCTCAAGGGTTACATTGGGTGTGTCTCTCTACACTTCTCTCGTCCAATGGCGTAGGATCACCCAAAAACTAGGACAATATAAAGATCTCTTCCAACATTTAGCAGAAGTGGTTAAAGGTTAGAGGATACAACATGGTTCCTCCCTATACTTATTTAGCCTGTGGTGACAAGAGATTACCTAAAAAATTGTAACACTACAATATATCCCTCTACACCCTTTTTCTCGACATGGATCAGGTGCACATGTTCCATTTTTCCATTTACACTTTCTATTCTAGTGTATTTTACACAACATTTTTACATACATACATATTTGAGTACTTGATCGTTTTCTCCTTGCATGTCGACATATGAGAAACAAGTAATCGAATTAGGGGAAAAACAATAGCAAAAATGACATCGACAACACACCATGACGATACTTGCCATACTAACCATGCAGTAAACTACACACAACAACATCTATATATGCGTTCCACCCTAGGTTCACCCTTGTCACTTTTTATACAAATTTATCATCTTTAGAATCTGTGCTCCTCCACATTTTTCTATATGTCATTCCATTCTTGAGTCTAGTCCATTGCACGTCTTCTTCAACACTCTACATGGTTATCACGTACGCATCTCCATCTACTTTATGTTGCCGAGATTTTTGCTCACCAACATAAATTGGGGTTTAATCTAGACACAAATATTGCACATTAGATAATATTTAAGCATGGTCTTATAAAACTATTTAGAAGGTTCTCAAGTCTACAAATTACTAATTGATCCCACCTTTTGGCCACCTTATTCTTATCTTTTATTTTGTCTTTCCCACATATTTCCCGATACCTATCAGCCCATTTCATAACCTTTCCGACATTCTAGCCTGAAATCGGGGTGCCCTAACTGCTCGAGGCACCTGAGGTGCCCCGGTCTATGCACAACCTCTTCCACTTCTTTTTGGGTCAATTTTAGCTGTTGGTCATCCTTAACTTCTTCTCAATAGGCCTTATCAAGATTAATTACAAAATTAATCTTGAGATCCCTAAAAATATAAAGTTATAAGACCATAATGACGGTCCTAGGTCATTGCATCTTATCACTACTATCACTCCATCTAGGGATGCATCCTTTGCATAACTTGCATCCACATAGTGTCATGTATTCAAGCTAGGAGATATGCATCACACACACTCCATAAGGTGAGGGATTCCATTATATTCCATGCACACATGCTACTTACACTTCTATATCTACTATTACTCACTACTTCACAAAGTGTAACTGGCACAAGAGAACCTAGGGTGTCACATGCACACACACACAAACTAGAACTACATCAAGGTCCCTAATGTAGTGTAGTGCTCAGTGATAAGTCCACTAGTTTGGCAATGAGGTCATTCGACCCATTCTTATGAATATTTCATTTATCTAGGGTTTTGATACTTCTCCTTGCATTATGGGTCATTCCCCAGTTCATTTGAAGAATCTAGTGCGACCTGACAGGAAGTACTTAGAGACATTTCACAACCATACCAGATTGAGGTTATGTGCATTTACATTATTCCGAGCACCTAGATTGCAGACCATAACACTTTGGGGTGCCCTAAGTACACTCCCAAGCGCATGTGTTATCTCAAACAATCCAGATATGCCCTTCGCAAGGTCCCCGAGGGTTCTTCTGCACTTCCAGATTCTATTTCCATATCCACAACACTTTTCGATAGTCTTCTATTATCATATGAGTCTTTTTCTTACTCTTCTCTTACATATTAGGGTTTTATTTCATTTAGAATAGTTTATTTACATTTATTCCATACTACTTTAGCTTATTTACAACGTTTTAGTCATCCTAACTAGATTAACATTAATACCCTAGATATCCCTTTTAGGTTATCTAGGTAAATCCTTAATTTTGTTAATCAGCTACAACAAATATTTTATATAGTGGGAAGGTTTGGAGTAGGAAGAAAATACATATATTCTTGAGTGGGAGTTGAAGAAGATTGAAAGTGGAAAATTTGATGAATTCCATCAATTGAATTTGCAGGAGCAAAAGTGTTTTCAACTAGGGAGAATGATACGGGAGCATAACTTTCAGAAACCATAACTTTTGATCCAACTATTGGATCGTCTTGAAATTTTCTAGGGTGTTAGATTTTGATTAGTAATGTGCCACACCAAAGTTTCTTGAAAATTTGGGTGACTTTTCGGCATTTTTCGGGGCCCAATTCATTCATCTAGTGGTCTAAAATTGGCTCCGAACCTTTTTGGTGGTTTTGTCTAGCACTTAGAGTTTTAATATATATTTTTCTTTATTTTATGTAATAAGCCAAGATTTGACGTACACATTAATTTACAAAGGCATATTTTTCGTCTATAAAATGGGGTCCATATGAGGTGTTTTACTTTTTATGGCTTTTCGATTTAGTTTTTTTAGCATTTTAGGGTTTTCTTAAAGAGAGTGGGAAATAAAAGGAATATTGTAAGGTTGTAAAAGATTAGTGTGGATTACGGAATGAGAAGAAAAATATTGTGAAGCTTCTCGTTCTTTTTGCAAATTGTTTGTGTGTTTTGGAGGTATTTCAACTTCTTATAATTAGATCCACATCAAGGTTCTTAGTCCAACCACACAAACACAATAGCCCTTGTACCTTGTTCATGACCTAGGAAGAAATGGTGTCCATGTCCTCCATCCATCCGAGATGCTATCTATACTTTGATCAAATTAAAGGACAATCTTTCTAGACATGTGCCATGGATTGATCGAGTGGTGGTAACATGAAAACAACCCTAGAATGGGATTTGTCATCTTTATATTTAATTTTTCTTAATAAGGTTATCAATTGGATGAATTTTAATTTGTAAGAAAAGATGAAGACATGAATGGACAAAGTTAGAATTAAAAGGTGGAAATCAAATACATGCATGTCCCACACCTAATCCAAATCTAAACATGTATCAACCCAAAAAATAGCTTCTATTTATCCTCCACTTTATCATCTCAAGCTCACTTGCATTATTCACATGAGTGAAATATGAGCTTAAAGGGGATAAAATTTTAAAAAAAGTGGGAAATTCCAATAGCTTCATGATTTGAAGCCCAACCACACTACTTGATGTTTATAGTATTTTGTAGGCCCGTTTTCCAATTTTAACCTTGAGTAATTTCTAGGAAACATGGGATGCATAAATAATTAGCAATAATTAAGCCCCACCTATGAATGGTTATATGATCAACAAGTAGCTTTTGTCTTCTCGATTAAATTGTACTATTTTTTAGTTTTTATATTTTTACGACGTCGTGCCATTGATAGGACAATGTTTAATAAAACCTCTTCTTATACTAGACCTATTCCATGGCTCAAAGTTTCCCAAACCACAAGGATTTCCATTGGATGATATTTAATTTTTTAGATAAGATGAAGACACAAATGGTAATAAAAGATGGGGATTAAATATGTGCATGGCATGCACTTTTGCATGACTGAAATTGTTCCAATTAAAATACTATCTACTATTTGTGTTCCACATTATCGTATCACTCACATGTTTTTTTCACACGAGTGCAATTTACACTTAAAGGTGTCAAAATAAAAATGGGGAAAATCTAATAGGTTGTTTGTTCAAAACTTATTCGTCCAAAAACAATAGACCATGTTCGTTGTCCATAGCCCGGGAAGAAATGGTGCCCATGTGCTTCATCCATGGATGTTTCTTATAGTTTTATTGGCATGGAGGACAATCACATTATCGGCATTAAAAGGGTGTCTAGTGGCAGTAGCATAACAACAATAAAATGGGCGCTGGTATCTTTTTATTTAATTTCTTTATTGTGTCTAGATATAAATTAGATGGAGTTTAAATTGTTATAAAAGACAAAGAAATGAATGGAAAGTTGGAAATAAAAAAGTGTGGATTAAATTCCCGCATGTCTCACACCTATTCCATGGCTTAGAGTGCACCACCTAGCAATATCTACTATATGTGCTCCACTATATTGTTTCATTCTCACTTCAATTATCCATATGAGTGAAATATGTTCTTAAAGAGGCCAAAATTAAAAGGAAAAATCATAAATTTGAAGCCTAACCATAGTTTGTAAGTTTCCCTTTTTTAGTTTTAAGCTCAAGTAATTGCGCAAGGAAATAGGGGATACATTAACAATCAACGATTATTGAGTGCCTCCAATAGTTGTTCATTCGAGCGACATTTATATTTTATCTTCCAATCATTTTTTTAATTTTTAAATTTATTACTTTTATGGCATCAAGGACATCACTTGGATGACATTTGATTTTGCAAATAAGACATAGACATGAAAGGAACACTAGACATAAAAAGGTGAAAATTAAATACCTAAATGCCCCACACCTATTCCACGACTCAAATTGTTCCTACCCAAATAAGATAAACTATATGTGCTCCACTTTATAGTCTTCATCTCACTCAAAATATTCACATGAGTGAAATTTATACTTAAAGTAGTAAAAAGGGAAAAATCCAATAGATTTCATGTTCAAAACAAAATGGCCTTTTCTATATTTTTATTTAATATTTCTATTGTGTGTAGTTTATCAATTGGATGGAATTTACTATGTTAGAAAAGATAGACATGAATGCAAAGTTGAAAATAAAAAGGTGGGAATTAAATACTTGCATGACCCACACCTATTCCATAGCATAGAGTGTACCAACCTAAATATTATCCACTACTTGTGCTCCACTTTATCATCTCAGTCTAACTTACATTATTCACACGAGTACATATCCACATACAGTACGCCAAAATATAAAAAAGGAGTACAATAGGTTCAAGGTTTGAAGCCCAATTACACTGCTTACTTTTTTATTGAAGTTTGTAGGCCATCTTTTCAATTTTAAACTTGAATAATTACAAGGAAACATTGGATGCATGAAAATTCATGATAATCGAGTGCCTTCAATGAATGATCATATAAGCAAAAACATAATCAATATTTAGATTGAATTTTGTTATTTTTTTGTTATAATGTTTACGAAGTTAAGGCCACCGATCGAATGGTGTTTATGTGGTAGATAAGGAACATACATGAATGAAACATTGGATGTGAAAGGAAAACCAAGGCATGAATCCAACAAAGTATCCATATTGCATATGCAAACCAAATAGATGAAACACACTTAATTTTTTTAAAAACATTTTCAACGTCTTTCATTAGTAAGCACTAAAAAAAATTGTAAAAATGAGCTTTTTCCTATGTTTAGTAAGCTTAAGACATCATAATCATCATTTTATTCCCTTTTTAAAGAAGAATACACAAAATTCAGGAATTTTTAGTTTCATTTTCTTCGAAGGCTTTTGGTTGTTTATATTGGTATTCTAGGCCCATCCTTGGGAGATTTAAATTTTTGATAATTTTTGACACATGACACTAGTAAATATTATATTTACAAGAAGTTGTAGGTTAACATCTATAACTTAGATTTAAATATAAAACAATGGCCAATTATATTCCATTCAATTTCAAACTTACTACTTTTTACCTCTTATATCATGTACCTCAAGAAAGTACTTAAAACAATCAATTTTGGGGTATATGCGCAAATAGGGTTCAAATGATGATGACGCTAAAGAATGCAAGCTATATTTGGGATCTCCAAATGGCTTCGTGATCAGATCCTACAAGTCATTTCTCTAATCTAAATGCGAGAAAAAATGAACAAAAATGGCTCCTCCGTTCACCGTCCCAATCTAAACGTGGCGGGATAACTAGAAAAAACGAGAAAATGTATACAAAAGCCCGCAAATCATTCAATTTTTTAATAAAAAGCCTATGATAATGTAATTTCCTTTCGCTTCCGGTAATAAAAAAATTAGAAAATGAAATATATTTATTTTATTATTTTAAAGGGATAAAATAAAAGAGAATGACAGTGGAAGAAATTAAATAGGTGTAGGTGAGATAGAGACATGGGGGGGAAGGAGTATGTCAAGAGGTGCAACCTTTCTACCAGTATGGGCATCCTCCATGAGCTTCAGACATGTCACTTCCTCACATTTAATATAGATGCTTTACTTGATGCCCAAGGAAATCGTATGGGACTTTCATCTTTGTTAACCTACGAAGAACCGGAAGGAAGCCTAGAAATTAGAGGGTTTTCTCCTCTTAATCAACATGTCTCGATGATAAGGGAAGGGAAATTGCAAATGTCTGGCGTAACCACATTTTTGGCAAGTGCTAACAAGCTCTTGGTGAATAGGTGCACTGCTACGGGAATGAGAGAGAAAGTGTCTAGCTAATCAGGAGAACACCAAGGGAAAGGAAAGCGAACCCGCACGTTAATCAACCAAAATATCTCTAATGAAACCCAAAGGATGGTGACAATTTTCTGGGATGTGCACAACTACGGTGTAGCCCTTCCTCCTCCTCCTCCCTCACTAGTTTATCAAAACATCGTCAAATATCTGCTCACTCATGGAATGGATGGCACCATCACAGATATATCAGTGCATACGGAACATAGTCGGCCTTGATTAAGAATGGGTTTTTCAGTCCATTTTGTGTCATATATACCAATTTGTAAGGCCAAGAACCCCTAAGAAGAGGTTCATTTTGATTTTTGCTAATAGATATTTTTCTCAAAGCTGCAAGAAGCTTCAAGAGTTTCATTACTCTTTTTTATCTTGTAACTTAGTAATGATGGTGAGCTATTCAAAATGCAAGCTCTGGAGAAGTCTATGGATGTCCTTCAAATCATAAATGATAGAGGAATTTTGTCAGATGTTGTTGTTGTTATGGTCCTGGTAGGCGTATATGCAAAATGTTGTAGTGTAGACAGGTACATGAACTGTTTATCAGAATGTCTTAAAAGGACGTGGTTTTGTGAACAACATTGACTGCTAGTTATGCATGAAATGGGTTTGTTGAGAAGGCTTAGAAACTTTCAAGAAAAGGTAACTGGTAGGGGTAAGCCATTTTCCATAGTTGTTTCCAATATCCTTCCTATTTTGTGTCAAATGGGGGACGTTGGAACAGGTCAAAGGACCACATAAGCATGTGATCTAATGGTTGTTTAGCCACTTCATTATCATGGGACCGCTTAAGCGCTTAAGTTGGTAATTTGGGGCTTCGATCACACCTCAAATTTTTTTAGGTAGGATAATAGCTTGTTAAGTTGTTGCAGCCACGTTGGATTTGATTTGTTGGCAAGGTGTATTGGATTTTGATTATAGTAAGCCCAATGTTGGTGGGGGATAATGTGTTGGAATGACGACTTGTATTATGTGGTGAGTTAATTTTATGGAAATTTTGTTGGTATAGTGGAGTTAATCATGTTTAATGGTATCTCTCATATGTGGCCTTAGATGTTTCTGTGAATGGTACAAAAATGGAGAGGTTGCGAAAGAACGTGCAATGTGCGTAAAGCTAAAAGAGAATTGGGGCCTTATGGAATGCAATGAACCCTCTTGGAGAAACTCTTTCCCTATGGACATTAATATTGTCAGGCATGGTCTCCTTACCGAAATCTTTTATAATTTTCATATTTTGGTTGTTTCATTTGCAATATAACAGAAATAGTAAATGAGTGAATAATTATACATTTGGATATTTAACCAACCTAGATAGTTTAAAACAACAAAACTCCACCTTGTGATTTACGTAACCAAGTTACACCTCGACCATTAACCGGGATTTTTCCCACAACCTCATATGCTATTAACCTAAGGTTTTATAATTGGGAACAACCATTTATGCCTACCTCGAAAGTTAGAAAAATGCAATTTTGAGAGACTCACAAAATAACCTTTTGAACACCGGAAAAGCGATGTCAACTTCCTCCAAGTGTTCCTTGTTATTTTGGGAGTCAGTATTAAACCTTAGATTGACCATGATCAATTGTAGGTGCTCTCTTCGTTTCCTTCTAGGAGCCTTGTCACTCCATTTTGCACTTATAAGAAGTTGTTAAAACTGAGAAGTTGGGTTTCATTTAGCTCCCCATTTAAACCCTAAGTAACGAAATGATTATCCGCCTCCACAAACCTCTAGTATTTGTACTAGACAACTACCTAGAACCTTCAGTTTTGGAATAAACACATATTTGGCTAGTTTTTCAAGGGATTTTTGTAGGCATCTGGTTGTTGTTGACTAACTTAAATTAGACCGATTGCATCGGTGACTTGAGACATCTAGTCACCAATTGGAAACCATTCACCAATTTTGAATTTTTTCAGCTCCTGTGAATTATTGGTATATATGAGGACATGTAGGAAATTACCTGTTATGCATCACCCAATAGAAGGAAGCTTTTAAACACGGTTTCTTAGCCACCGAGCCTAAATTGGGCATTGTTGCAACTAGCAGGAAAAATGTAAAAAGAAAGTTGTAGGACCTCCAATGGGTAACCAAACCATCGTGGAAACTTTTTGACACTTGTAAATAACTGTTTGAAAATCTATCATGTGACTTATTATGTGAATTTGAACTTTTAGCAAAATAGTGTTTTTCTCTTCTTGGTTACGAAATAAGGTGAAATGAAATCATATAAACATGTGTCTCTAACACCCCCTTTTCGAATGCAAATTATTAATATTATGTAAATGGAAAATCGAAAACGTTAATTATGGTAGATCTAGGTGGATGTCATGTCAACGATTTATCGTTGATTTCATGCTCACTTGGTATTTTCGGATGCAAGAAAGATGGCGAAAGGGTGTGGTTTAATTCATTGTTTATTATCGAAATTTATATAGGTCATTGTATTATATATATATATATATATAATGTATTGCCATGTTACGTAAAAGTTTATATTTGAAATTTGGTCATATGTATGAGATTTTAGTGTTAGGGATACCTTGGGAAATGTGCATTTTAATTCAGATTTAGGTATGGTACAAAAATATATATATATATATATATATATGTTAAATGAATTTGAATTTAATATCTTGTAGGGAATTTCCAGTGTGTAATAAATAATTGGTGTGTTGTATTCTTTACCTTGAAAATGTGTCTAACTTATGTAAGTGACTAATGCGTAGTTGAATTTCTCTACTTAGAGCCCTTGTAGTGTTGTGTAGTGAGCAATGTAAGTCATACATACATACATACATACATACATACATACATACATACATACATACATACATACATATATATATATATATACCCTAATATTTTTACTGTTGTATTTGTGTGTGATAATTGTGGGCATTACATTTGGTATCAGAACAAGGTTCATGCTCTCAAACCTCTAGAGATAGATTGGAGTTGTGATGATTTTTGCATGGTGGTGGTAGTGTATATTGGAAGAGTAATGTGATATATGTTGTTATGTGACCAACATTGTAATTGTGATATTGTGAACGCACATGTTGTGCATGTCACTTAGTGCATATTTGTTATCTTGTTGATGTGCTTGTGATGAGAGTATTCTCTCTCCTTTCATGGATTCAATGAGAAATTCATGTGTGATGTACTACCTTGTTGTGTGTGAAAATAATGTTATTGTGGATTGCAGAGTGTGGAGAATTTTGGCATTATGTGATATGAATGTGTATTGATGTATTGCATGACAAAATTGGTGTAAAGTTAATTGGATTGTATCGTGATGTGGGCACCATGTTGTGATGAATTATGTGTGTCACCATGTTGTAATTACAATTGACTATATGTTGTAATGTTAGACATTGTGTTCCTCATATGTATAATATGTGTAATATGTGATGGTTCATGTCATGATTTAGGGGCATATGGTGAACGTATGATCCCTATTATATAATCCCTGTAATTTGGGTGCAATATGTGGTAACGTGATGTATTATAACCAGTGAATGTGATGATTGTGATGTACCCTGTATAGATACCATGTGTAGACGTTATGGTTAATGTGCGTGAGCAACCATTGTGTTAGTGATGTAGTTATGTGTTATGTTGTGAACATTACACTAACCGACCCTGAGGGAAATCGGTAAAAGGTGTATGTTTAGAGTGAGGAAATGTGTACCGTTGACCAGTCACTTGAGTCGAGTATGAGATAGGAAGTGGAGTCTTACATAGGCTAAAAACCCACTTTTTTGTTTGGTATGTATGGCACTTGCTCAACGAATGTCATGCATATTGTGTTTCACAGAAACCTTAGGCTCAGAGATGGCGACTTGTACTCCTTTCTCTCTCCCTATATGGTTATCGTATGGATTCAACCTAAGTGTAGTTATGACTATGTTGAGCCTTGTGGAAGTGGTGGAGGGATGATTTAGATAGAGATGATGACAATTGTATTATTTGATATGTTATTTTACGAGCCGAGGCTCGATGTCGAGTGCCAGCAACTCATTGAGTACCCCTTTGGTGGCCGTATAAGGCCACATAGTTATTGTGATGTGCTACTTCTCTATATGTATTTTATTCAGTAAATTGAACATTTTCTTTTATTTCTTGCTAGAACCAGCAGATTTTCTTGATTGATGTGTTCTTATATTTTAGGCATTTTATTTGGTTATTTCACTAACATGCAAATTTTAAACTATGGCTATTTGTCCATCTTGTTTTACTTATTTTTATATTTTTTTCATGTTTAAAGGTTTTATAGCCTAGCCCAAGGCTTGGGATTTTTGCCACTTGGCATTTGAAACAAATTGTTATGTTGGTTCTAATGTCGTAATGTGGGGAATAGGGTCATGGGATGCACCATGAAGTGGTGGAACCTATGGACCCGCTTCGTTGTATGGGGTATGCCCCAAGGAGTTACAGATAACTAGCAGTTGTTGAACCATGAGTTATTATGTCACTTGGGTTAGAGGTGTTTGGACCTTATGTTCCTGTGGCCATAGGATTATCGACCTATTTTGGGAGCGAAAAGGAAAATTTATCTTTAATTTATTTCTTGGGAGGTATATGGAGTTGTTTTGTAATTCCTTGAGGGAGACATAAGAAACTTGAGGGAGGCATAAGAGACTTGAGGGAGACATAAGAGACTTGTGTGTGTGATTAGTGCACTTGGAGTTTTATTTTTTTATGTAGTTGTTGGTGATGCTTTGGGAGGCATATGGAGTTGTTTTGTGATGTTTTAGGAGGTGTATGGTGTTGGTTTTATGATTTATGTGTACTCTGTGAGTCCGATTATGTTTTTTTCTTTATGTTGAGGATTGATCATCCTCATTGTTGGTATAATGTTGTTTACATCTTGAACCTATATAGCTACAATTGTGGTTGAGTTGCATGAAACCCCGATATGTGTGACAAGTAATATGTTGTGAGGGCTATGTATGTTCTTTCCATGGTTCAGTTGAGTTCTTGTGATGTGATATAGTCGTGAGGGTACATATCATGATGTCTTGTGAACCATTAGTGTTGTGTTTGGCCCTGATGTGGTATAGGGATGTTAGTTTTTTTTGGGCACCCACAAAAAAATTAAACTAAAATCTTAAAACAATAATATACTAAGAGTTGAAATTAATAAATACTTTAAGGCAAAATACTAAGTAATGAAGTAAAAGAAAACTGCCAATCTTCACAGAACATTAAGAACTTGTCAAAAATTCCTTCCTTCCTTGTGGTAGTGATTTAGAAACATGTATCATTTCATTTGGTGAAATAAGACATTGAATGTTTCCTCCTTTCTCATGAGAGCCATGTTGACAATTTTTTCACTTGTGCAAAATGGGCAACTCGAAACTTTGTTACGATGAAAGGAATTGATGAAATGGACCTAACTAGGGGCATACATTAAAATTTTATGGTGTTTTCAGTTGGAGAAATCGATTAACTACATATAATCTACAGTTATGTGTGTTGTTACAAAATGTAACACCTCACATAGACTACCATTCCATGTTCGTCTTTAGCAAGGAAACACAAAATCCCGAAGGACTAATGCATTACCTTGATGAAGGAGGGAATCATAGTTTAGGTGAAATGTTAAATTCGGGAACAACAAATAGAGTTGCAGTTTACAAGAAAGTGAGTTCATTATTAAGTTATAGGTATTTCAAAACTCATTACTTTTACATGTTTAAATACATTTAATTATGTGATTGAGTTGTTTATTTCATTGTACAATCATTCTTCATTACAAAAGTTGAATACGGAAAGAGGTATACAACTCAGTTAAAGAAATTTATGTTATTTATTCATGAAGAAATTAAATGTTTTCCACACAAGCCGTGGGATGTAACTCACAACTATTAAATAAATAAGTACATTTGCATTAAGTTACAAGTAAAAGAGTATAGATGAAATCCATCATTGCCATGGGTTATCATCTAATCTTCTTGTCTCTAGTTTCGGCTCCATATTTCTTCCATGTTACAAGAAGCTACAAGGGTAAGTGCACCAAGTTGGGGGACAATTAAGTGGACATCAAATCCTGAATTTTACATTAAAAACAACAAAACATCAAATTTAATCTTCCGCGGACTTGAACCATGCCGAAAAGTAAAAAATATGTCATAAAAATGGTACCATTGCGTAGGGGAGACTATTATATTTGTAGAAATACTGATTTTAAAGTGAATAGAAGAGGATAAATATCATTGTATAATTTTTTACTAATAGTAGGTCTTTAAGACAATTTTTCCTGTGAATGTTTATGTCTACGTTTAAGACTGAAAAATTTGTTTCACTTATCAGAATGTGATAAAACTTATACCATCCCAACCGTGGTGAAATTATATACATGTTAAAAAAAAAAATTATTTGATTTCAATATTTTTTGATGAAGTTAAGGCAGGCAAACGGAAAGTGCTCTGTTTTCTTTATGTTTTCATACCACTTTCACGGAAAAAATCATAAAAAATAAAATATTACTCAAAAAAATACAAAATAAAATCCATCCCAAGATAGATAGTGGCATATAACTTCTCACCAAAGGAAAAAAATATATATCAATTTTTGGTCATCCAAATTGTGGGCAAACGGACTATAATCTTATCAGCGTTTTAAAAAAAAAACCAAGTCATTGAATTTTGAGTGTTTATTATAGCTAATCTTGTCCATTTTTTACAAAAATTAGTATTTTAGAAACTAGATTCCGAATTCTACGATTCATATTAATATAATTTTGTCTAATTTTGAGTGTATGTATTGTTAATAATCCCTACAAGTTGATATTATGTTGTTATTTGCAATATGATGTCCACGAATGACCCTATATTTGTCCATCAACTTCCTGCACTTACCCACAATGTATATCTAAAAAAATGAAAGAAAAATGACATCAATATTGAGCTCAGGGTTTGATTTGTACTCATGTACTGTCTAACTACATGCAAATGGATTTCTAAATATCAGAAGCATAAGGTACATTAGACACAAATACACAATTGATAAAGCAATATCTACATTATCACATATGATTCCCAAAATCATTACAGAAGAAGAAAGAGAAAATAAAAACTATGGAACATAAGAGAGGCCAAAAATCCTAATTATTTTCTAACTATTTTCTTAAGTGTGTAGGTACAGGTAGCAGATGAAGAAAGCAAAAATATTTTGCATAAATGATTACTGTACTAAAAGGAAAAACTTTTGAAGGAATCTAGATGGTACATGTGTATGAGTTGTTCCAAGAAAAAGGAAAATGCAAGCAGAAAATATCAGCTTTCATCAAATTACAGTCAAGTATAAGGTATATAATGAGTATCAAAATCTACAAAGCAAATGCTCAAACAAGGTATGATGCATAGAAGGAAGGCATTCGAACACTGAATCGGAAGTGAGGAAGTAGAGTACAGAAATGAGCTTCTTGATTTCTGGAAGAAATTTTTCATTAAAGCATAGAAAATAAGTAAGGGTATCTTCCAGTTTTCATTAAAAAAACTCTACAAGAACCCAAGAAGAAAATAGTTATAAGAGATACCACAAATGAGAAAAAATCTAAGGATTTAGATGAAGAAAAGAATAAATTTAAGAGAATAATGAATAGGTTACAAAAAAATAACAAGATTCAAGATCTAATTTCTATACTAACATGTACATATTTCTTTCAAAACTTAATAGTTTTCGTGGCTCACATTAAAGGATAATCTTGAACTGTTCAAGTAAACTCTTGTTTATAATATGGTCAAGTACAAATTCATGAGAAAAAAATCTATTATAGGACATGATGACATTTCCATCTTACAAACAAAGCTAAAAATATCCCTTGATAAATGTAAGGATTTCAACTCAAATTTATATCATAAAAGATTAAATTCATAATATACATAAAAATGCACAGAAACAATTTGCATAATATGGTCCAAATACCAAATAAAATATTGATTTATGCAAATTTTTACAAAGAAAGACAATAACTAAATAAAATCAATATCTCCCAAGATATCCACTCGAATCACTTGAAAATTTAAAGAGAGCTTGATATTATTATAGAGGACATAATAAAACTATTTTTGGGAATTTTACACAAATCAAATTATTTTATCCAAAAATTACTGAAAATGCCCTAGGCGGGCATTTGGAAAACTTTGGGAGAGGTTCGTGACCCTCTAAATACAAGAGCAAAAATAAGGGTCTTTGGAAATAACAATGACAGATATAGGAAATAGTATTTCCACCTTCAGATCTGCAAACAGATGACTGGAAAACCCCAAATAAAGGCTGCAAGTCGCCTCGCTTGGAATGGGGTCGGAAAATGATGGAGGCGCCTTCAACGTGCTGCCACGCCCAACCCAAATGGCTGCCGTAAGTCTGATCTGGAATCCCTCTGATTATCTTCCCCAAATGCCCCCAAAATCCTAAACCCTTCCTCTGAACCCTCTGGAAATATCTCTATAGCACGGCCCAGAAAATGGCTCCAAAATGACAGACTAGGGTAGATCTCTCACTACCGAAGAATGCCCTACTAGCTAGGGACGGGTCTCTCACCACCGAAGCTAGGGTCCTGTGGGATTTGACTCCACAAGCTGTAGAAAATGCACAACAGCATAACTACACGAGAAGAGGCTAAAAGTATGCGACAAAAAGTGCCTTTTCTTCCTTCCCCATCTCCTTATATACTTTTCCTTGGAAAATGAGCCCCCATAACCCTAGGTGCATTTCATTCCATGGAGGGGCCACTAACATAAAAAGTAACTATAGTTACTTTTTTTTTCCTTTTGAGTCGCCATGTCCAAAAGTGACCCCCAAATGCAAAACTAGGATATTAAAACCATGGGGCCCCTTCCCAAAAGCTTCCAGCATCCATAACCCCTCTGGGTCTGACCACGTTTTGGACCGACTTGGCCCTTGGGCCATTTGGCGTATAGGAAAAAGGGGACATTACAGTCCTCCCTTCCCAAATTTTGCTTGTCCTCAAGCAAATGCAAATTAGGATGCTGCAAAATCTGCTCCCCCTCCCAAGTAGCATCCTCAAGTGGCAGTCCCTTCCATCGCACCAAATACTCGGTGATTACTCTGCTCCTGAGCCCCCTCTGTCTCTTTTCAATAATGGATTCGGTTCCAGCACCAACTTCCCTTCCTCATCTAGTGGTGGTAGCTCTGTAGATGGTACAATATGTGGTCTCCGAGTGCCTTCTTAAGGCATGAAACATGGAAGACATTATGTATCTTACTGTGCTTCGGTAGCTCTAGCTCATATGCCACTACCCCAACTCGACGAACTACTCGGTACGGACCATAAAATGTGGTTTCAATTTCTCTGCACCCTTCTGCTTCAGTGAGGACTGCCTATATGGTTGTAAACGTAGGAACACTAGATCCCTAACCTCAAAAGACCTCTTTGTCCTGTGCCGATCTGCGTATACCTTTTGTTGATTTGTGCCTTCTGAAGATTCTCTCTGAGAGCCTTCAGAATATCTGGTTCTCTGTAACCAATCTCGAGCTTTGGGAGCTCGGCTATCTGGTAATACCAAATCTACAAATGTCCTGGCGTCGTACCCATACAAGGCTCGGAAAGGGGTCATACCTATGCTCATCTGGTAGGTGGTATTGTAGCAATACTCCCATGTGTAACCATTTAATCCATGCCCGTTGGTGTCCTGTTACATAATTCCACAAGTAGCCTTCTATCCACTTATTGACTATCTCTGTCTGCCCATCTGTCTGTGGGTGGTAGCTAGTGCTAGGGGTCAACTCTATACCTACTAGTCTGAAGATCTCTGCCAAAAGGTGCTCATGAAGATCTTGTCCCTGTCACTAACAATGTTTTTAGGCAACCCATGTAGCCTAAAAATATTGGTATAGAAGATCGGGCCACATCCACTGCCTCGTGCCCCTTGGGTAGGGAAAAGAAATGAGCATACTTAGTTAACCGATCAACTACAACATAAATGTAGCTATGCCCATGCACCAAGGGAAGCCAGTGATAAAGTCCATAGATATGCTTTCCCATTTCTGTTCGGGAATGGGGAGAGGCTGAAGTAATCTTTGGGAAAGAATGCTGGATTTGGTTTGTTGGCAAACCATACACTCTCTGACATGATTAAGGACATTGTCCTTCATTCCCTTCCATGAAAATCTTTCCCTGATGAACCTGTATGTTTTGAAATACCAGGATGTCCAGCTAGTGGTGTATCATGTACTACATGAAGGATCTTCTCCTTCATTTTGGATCCTAGTACAAGGAAAATCCTATCCTTGTAGAAAATGAGATCATCCACTACTCTGTATCGGTCATCCTATATAATACCATCCATGATCTCACAGGAAAACTAGTTTTTGGAGTACTCAACAAGTATATGAGCCTTCCAATCCGCTGAAATCTCAGACATAGAACTAAGCATAGCAGTGAGGTAAGGCCTCCTAGATAAAGCGTCAACAACAATATTATTCTTACCTCTAGTGTACTCTATGTCAAAGTCATAGGTTTGCACCTTGTTCACCCATCTTTGTTGGTGATCGTTGAGCTCTTTCTGTCCCAAGAAGAACCTCAAACTGTTGTGATCCGTATGAACCACAAATTTGTTGCCCACAAGGTACTATCTGAACTTGGCCAAGGCATGCATGATGGCCAACATCTCCTTGTCGTAAATTGAATACCCTCTCTCCACGGGTTTCAATTTCCGACTCTCATAGGCGATGGGATGCCTATCCTGCATGAGAACTACCCCAACACCCTCTCCTGATGCATCACACTCTAGAATGAATGGGCGGGAGAAGTCTGGTAATGCGAGGATGGGACATGAACTCATCACCTCCTTGAGGTGATCAAAAACTGTTGTGTTGCATCTGACCAAGCAAAAGCCCCCTTCTTGGTCAAATCGGTCAATGGAGCAGTCAACCGAGAGAAATTCTTCATGAACCTCGGTAGTATGTGCACAACCCCACGAATCCTCTCAATTGTGTCAATGTCCTAGGTGGCGGCCAATCCAGGATTGCCCGTATCTTCCCTCTATCCACCTTCATTGTACCCCCACCAATTACATATCCCAAGTAAAGAAGTTCGGTCATGTCGAACTCGCACTTAGAGGCTTTTCGCATATAATGAATTAGCTTCTAATATCCCCAATATCTCACCCAAGTGCCTGATATGGTCCTCCCATGTCCTATTGTAGACTAAAATATCATCAAAGAAAACCAATACAAACTTCCACAAGTGGCGGTTGAACACATGATTCATGCAAGACTGGAATGTAGCTGGAGCATTAGACAATCCGAAAGGCATCACCAAGAATTCAAAGTGACCGTAATGGCATCTGAACGTTGTCTTATGCACATCTGCTCCCTGACTTTGATATGATGATATCCAGAATGCAAATCTATTTTGAAAAATAGATTGCACCATGTAGCTCGTCAATAACTCATCAATGCGTGGTATGGGATACTTGTTCTTTATTGTCTTCTTATTTAAGGCCCGGTAGTCCATACACATCCGCGTAGGTCCCATCCTTCTTCTTCACCAAAACCACCGAAGAAGCAAAAAGGGCTGGAACTCGGTCTAATATGCCCCATATCCATGAGCTCTATATAGTCTTCTCGATCTCATCCTTAAACCGTTTGGGGTGATGGTAAGGAGAAGTGACCACCGGTCTAGCATCCTCGAGCTCAATCACATGCTCAAATCCCCTATCTGGAGGTATGCTTGGAGGTATGTCACCAAACACGGCATTGTGTTTGTCCAATAGGCCATGTATATCCACATGGTACTGTTGTTGTCCCTCCTTTGATTTCTTGGTGAAACCAAACAATGTACTACCCAATCCACCTCGTCGTGCCTATAGATCCTCTCGATCCTCTTGGCCGTAACAACTCGGGGTGCCCCTGAAGATAAGCCCCTCAAGATCACATTCCTCCCTTTGGACTTAAACTTCAGCTCCATCATCTGGAAGTTAGTTCAAAACTCACCAAGGGAATGGAGCCACTGTACCCCAAGCACTATGTTGGTCTCTCCAATACCAACAATATAGAAATCATTGGTAATTGTATAGTTACCCATCGTGATGCTCAATTGGGGAACCCGTCGTGTGCATCTCATAGAATCTCCATTGGCTACAACCACGTTGAAGCCCTCAAATTCCTCTATCTGTAACCCCGCCTCTCAACCAATGAGGCATCAATAAAGTTGTGGGTTGCCCCACTATCAATGAGTACCACCACTCGTTGTCCCTGCAAAAATTCCCTAACTCTGAATGCCTTGTACCTCGGGGTACTAGACAAGGTGGTGATAGTCTCCTGGGGGAAAGTCTCACTATCCTGCTCCACACCCACACTATCTAATGCCTCATCATCATCATCCTCTAATGGTTGTGTGTCAACTCCTCGTCACCATCACTCTCCTCGAAGACCTCTATGTATTGGGCCCTCCCTCTACCCTTGCAATCATGTCCTGGGACCCAAGGTGTGCGGAATGAAACATAGTTTCTTTCACCTCAATTCCTCCTGTCCTCACTAGCTCGAATGGTCTCTAGGTTGTATCCTTCCTAGGTGGAGGTACCTTTTTGTGAACCCCCGTTCTTGAAGGGAAACCCTTAGGCTGCACTCGAGGTGGAAACCTTGACTTAGGAGTGGATAACTCAAGTCACGAGCTCTCCTAATAGCCTCATGCAACAAAGAAGGCTCAAATGCCCTCACAAATCCAGTGAGAGCATTTGTCAAACCTGTTGTGAATAGGGAAATCAACCTCATCTTTGTAACATCAGGTACCATGACTGATAGTCTCTAAAAATCGGTGATATATTGATCCATGAAACCGGTCTGCCTCAGATGAGTCAACTCTCTAAAATACCTATTGGGGTCCCTCTTATCAAATCTTCTCACTAGCCTCTTTGTGAACTCTGCATAAGTCGTGATGTATATGTGTCCCTGTGTAATCAACCCATGATGCCACCAATCATGAGCGTCTCCCTCTAGATGTAAGATTGCAAACTTAATTGCATCTTCCTCCCACATAGGATTCAAGTCGAAGTATGTCTTCAACTTCTGCACCCAAGACTATGTAGTACACTTCTTAGAACCATCGAAATGTGGAACAGAAATCTGTCCCAACCTCCTTTGCATCTCTGGTACTGTGCCTAGTAATCTCTCCTAGGCCTGTTGCCAATCTTCATTTTGCAATATTCCTGGAATGGCATGTTGTCATGAAAGCCATCACTTAAAGTTTGGTACCTTTCCCAACAAGACTCCTCATCTACAACATCCCCTGGGTCGTCGTACCTATGAAACTTCCGGATCCTTCAAGAAAGAAGGTTCGTGAGACCCCAGAGGCCTAGTAGAAGAATGGGGGACCGTTGTCCTGAATGTCCACCCTCACCTCTTTGACCATATTGTCCCCTGTTGTTATTTTCTCCTCTTTCCACATGAGTATCAGACCTATCCTGTGCTAATCTCTCAGTGAGCTGGCTCAAATAGAGATTGGTAGTCTCTGTTGCTTTACCATGTTGGTGAACAATTGTTTCATCAGCTCTACCCCTATATCCTCATTGTCTCTGTCCCCCATCTTTCAATCCCAACAGGATGGAGAAACAACTGCTCTGATACCACTGAAATATCCCTTGTGGGATACCACTTAAAAATGCACAAAATATTGAAAACTTGCAGCCAAATAAAATATTGATTTATGCAGATTTTTATAGTAAGGACAACAACTAAATAAAATCAATATCTCCCAAGATATCCACTCGAATCACTTGAAAATTTAAAGAGAGCTTGATATTATTATAGAGGACATAATAAAACTATTTTTGGGAATTTTACACAAATCAAACTATTGCCAGAAAATTACAGAATGCCCTAGGTGGTTGGAAAACTTCAGAGGTTCGTGACCCTCTAAATACAAGAGCAAAAATAAGGGTCTTTGGAAATAACAATGATAGATATAGGAAATAGTATTTCCACCTTCAGATCTGCAAACGGCTGACTGGAAAACCCCCAAATAAAGGCTACAAGTCACCTGCTTGGAATGGGGTCGGAAAATGATGGAGGTGCCTTCAACGTGTTGCCACGCCCAGCCCAAATGGCTGCCGTAAGTCTGATCTGGAAGCCCCTCGATTATCTTCCCCAAATGCCCCAAAAATCCTCAAAACCCTTCCTCTGAACCCTCTAGAAATATCTCTATAGCACTGACCCAGAAAGTGGCTCCAAAATGACAGACTAGGGTAGATCTCTCACTACCGAAGAATGCCTGCTAGCTAGGGATGGGTCTCTCACCACCGAAGCTAGGGTCCCTATGGGATTTGACTCCACAAGCCGAAAATATGCAACAACAACAGCTGCATGAGAAAGAGGCTAAAAGTATGCGACAAAAAGTTCCTTTTCTTCCTTCCCCTGTCTCATTATATACTTTTCCTTGGCAAACTAGCCCCCATAACCCTAGTGCATTTCATTCCATGGAGGGGCCACTAACATAAAAGTAACTATAGTTACTTTTTTCCTTTTGAGTCACCATGTCCAAAAGTGACCCCCAAATGCAAAACTAGGATATTAAAACCATGGGGCCCCTTCCCAAAATCTTCCAACATCCACATCTCCCCGGGTCCGACCATGTTTTGGACCCGACGTGGCCCCTTGGGCCATTTTTTGTAGGAACATCAAGCTCATTTTCAATCAAAACCAGCAACAATGCAATGAAACAAGAAAGGAAATGATTACAATTATGAAGATTAATCGCCTCAAAATAATGATGAGAATTCAACAATCATTTATGAAAGAATAAGTTCTAAAAGCTTATAAGTTTCATCTAATACAAGGTAAAGAACAACAATGTACTTAGAAAGTAGTGATCTCCAACAAGTGTATAAATCAAGTAAAGGCCTAAAAATTCAACCATTTTACTGAGCTTACAAGATGAAAAATACAAATTTTTAATGATTTAAAGGAATCTAAATTCCACATCACACAAGGAAGAAATCATACGTGAGATGAACAGAATAGAACTCAATCCTTCATAAGTAAGAAAATACCAAGTTACATGTATGAAAACTAACTATCATTAAGTATGTTTTCTAAGACCGGTTTAGGTTTGCAATCAAAGTAAAAATAATCAAGTACAACTCCATTGGTGTGGATTTTTCAGAAAATATCCTTATGAGTACGTAACGAAATTCTAGGTTTCATAGTAGCCACTAATATTCGAAAGCTACTCTCTGCAAGGAGTTCATTAGAGAAGGAAGATTTAAAATGATTGTTTCTAAAGTGAAAACCACATTGTATTTTCAAAGGAAAGAAACAAATTTCAAATCAGTTCATAATCCTAAATACGTTATAGAAATAAATGGCTTGATACTTCCCTTTACAGAATAAGAAATCAAATGACTAGCAGCAATCTAAGGAAGATACACTTGTAGCAAATAAAAATTGCAGAAAATAGTATGTCGTTTGAACAATGCTTCCGATCAAACCTGTGATGGGAAAAATATGAAAAGAAATGCTACAAGATACAGTCATATATTTGAGCTTGTACATGTCAAACAATGTGACTCTTCTTCATGGATAACGACATCACGGCTAGCACACACTCACACCCTCAAGGGCCGAATCAACAAAATCAGAGCTTTAGAGTAAAATGACTTGTTCTGCCTACAGGAGGAGGAAGAGATAAGTTTCAAACCATATGTGAAAATGTGACTAGGATGGCTAAGGCACTCAAATCTAGGTCATTATGAAACAAGAAATTTTCAACTCCGATTGCAAAGGAATGCACAACAAAATAGAGTTTGAATGATCAGAAAATCACAAGTAAAAAAATATCAAAACATCTATAAATCTCATTGAGACAGAGTGTATGAAATTTCTAGATTGAGAATATAAAATGGTTCATTATTCCTGACCATAAAACCCTCAAAATATCTCTACACACAGTAAAAATTAGTAACACGAGAACGAGTTTTTGAACTCTGTTTCAACAAGATGATAGGAAGAAGAGATTTTTAAAATGAAAATGAACCCATTAGCGAGTATTTCGTGAGGTCAATTTCATTGCATAAGACACGAAATGTTAAATTGGAGGAAAGAATTCCTAGTAAAGCTCAAAGTTATTAAAACCTTCAAAAATATCGAGTTCAAAATGATAAACCGAATAGTGAGAACCCGGTTTGATAACATACGGCCATCTTCTCAAGAATAAAGATACACAAGAAAATCCAGTGCGAGTATCATTCGAAAGATCATACTATTATCACAGATCGTAACAACCAAAGAAGTATAATAAAGCATAACTTCGAAGTCGAAAAAAAAGATATGGGTATGAAGCTGGAATAAATCACGAAATCTTCATTCAAAGATCGAATCATATAAAAATGGTGAGCTAACAATAATAAAAACAATGTAATTAGTTTGTATGCAAGCTCCAAAGGTTGCAAAAATAAATTATAGATTTATTATACCTTTTGAAAAATGACCGAGGCAGAGCCCATATTCAAAGCAGAGTATTCACAACGAGGTGGACGTAAAGGCTTTCGAATCAATGCAAAACTTCTCCAATGCTAAACACCACAATTTGAATGCATAAAAAAGTGAAATCTAATCTTGATAGAACATAAATGGCACTGAGCAAGAAAAAATGGCAGGGCTTCGCCGATCGAAATGAGCAAAGTAAATGAAAAAATGAAAAGCTCAACAAGCCTTTAATCAATCTAACTCACCAGAGTTATTTCTCAACGGTCAACATCAAATTGTATAAGATCAAATGGTGCACATTGCTAACTCCAAATTTATTCATCGACGATTCTGAGATCTAAATGATATAGAGATCAATGGCGACAATTCATTTTCCAGATTCAAAGCAAACTCAAGCTTAACCACTCACGTCAACTTCAACCATGGTTTAGAATCGATGGAAGAGATCAAATGACACAAAAATCGATGGATGAATAAGCACTAACCACATTAATTATGAATTCATAACCCTAACCAAGGGTACAAAATGATCAACGATTGAGAATTAATCAGTACAAGATCAGGAGTTCTCATCAAAAGAAGGTAATTTAACCATGATTTAGAACGTAAATACGTTCAACAAAGCCACCGACAAATTTTTCAATAGGTCGATTCATCATGGAGGGGGAGGCAACCCCATGTTTAAACAAAATCATTTCCATTGATCGACTAAGGTCCAAACTATAGTGCAAATGCCGACCACAATGATCACCAAAAAGGTAAATCATTACCTTAATCAAATATTGTTATGAACGATTATTCAAAAGACTGAAACTATATTCTATGACATGGCAATTGACATATATTCACCAATGATTACCAAAAAGGTAAAATTTATCTTATCACCTTATATGCATTGAGTTCTAATCAAAAGAGACCAAACAAATAATGCAAGGATAAAGTCAAATGAGACATGTGACTATAGTCCAAGCAATTAGTGAAGGTGGCCACCTTTTCAAGCAATTAAAGACCAAAATACAAAGTATGCATTATATCAAAGGTGACAATACAGACTTCAAGAGGATAAATTAGAACGTGTGCACACCAAAAGTGGTCCCCACATTGGTATTGAAGACAAATCATTATTGTTACTTGTAGGAGAATAATATTATGCATATAATCACAAGGACAATATATTACAAGTGTTTAGAAGATGGCATGTGGAACACATCAACGATGAGAGATGTGTGTGCCATGCATTTTCTATCTTTGGAGAAGTGGGATCAAAGCATTTTTGCATGGAGACAAGCTAAGAATAGAATTGACACTTTAGTTAACTACAAGAGGACTATAGATAACACACTTGCATGTGTGGCTATGCTTGTAAATGGTGTGTGGCTATCAATAGCATGCGGCCTATTTTTGGAATAGATAAGTGGTGAAGGGAAAGTCCCCATATATATATATATGATGTTAGGTACATAGTATATATATATATATATATAGATAGAGTGAGATATATGATGTATGAGATGTATGTATGTATGTGTGTAACAAAGAATATACGCATATGATTGAATCATGTATCAGTTCCATACGTGCATTGGTATAGATTGACAATACTGTAAGGAGCTTCTGTATTTATTAATAGATGGAAGATATTGGCTGAATCTAAGTGTCATTCTGTGTGTAGTTGAGTAGTGCATGTTATTAATTCAATCATGATTATTGTTTAAGCTTGTTCTTTCATAGATCTGAGGGTAGCATGCATTGTAGAATGATGGATTAGTTATGAATCTATATGTTTCTTCCTTCATCATGTTAACATCCTATTACAACAACCCTAAAGAGGGACCTGGTACCTTTGTGCTTTGGGTGAGCACTCTAGTCTAGGCTGAGTGATGTGCCAGCATGACTAGGGTGTTATCTAGTAAATTCTAGGCTACGCATCATTGGTTTTTTTCAGGACCTCTTTTTTAGTTGTTTTAGGATGGTTTGATGAAGATGTACCGGTTAACTCTAGCAAGTATTGAGGAATGGATACATGATGGAGGAAGATATGGAGGGGAATATGCATGATGGTTCAGCAGTGGATCTGAGTTTAACACACGCACTTGGGTAGAACAGAACCTGTATGACAACTTATATGAGAGATTTTTCACTATCTTTCTAGTAGAACTATATGAGTGGCTTACTGCTTATGCATCTCAGTGGAATTGGAGGTATCGCGCACTTTTCTGGACACAGGAAGAATTTTAGGCCCTCTATGATGTTGATCTGATCTGGACTCATGTGGTGGATACGTGGTTTCATGGTGTTCTAAATAGTTATATTCTGGAATATTCAATTTTGACGTACTCTTGCCTAGAGGTAGCTGAATTCTAGTTTTTGTGGTATCCAAGAGGAACATATTTGCAAGGTATTCTTTGGTGATCAAGATCTTAATGGTAACTTTGAACCTGGAGAGTAAACCGATGGCTAACTAAACTTTCACACATGTGGGGGGTAGGAACAAGTTTGGTTTAAGATGATGGAGACCTAGTGGTAGAAAAAGAAGAGGAAAGGTGGTTTAAGTATAATGAGGCACGTGAGAGGGAGATAGAGAAGCAAGTGTTCCATTGTAGAGAGTATGGCATGGAGGAGAGAGATGGCTCGTGAAGGATTTATAGCTCACGTAGAAGATGTGGAGCAGAGCATCAGGAACTCCCCCATCTTGGAAAGCATGATAGAGATCCCCCTCGGCCTCACATGAAGTGTGTGCCAACAGAGACTACTGGACCATGGGTGTGCATCTTAATCCACCTAGTGACCTAGCCCTTGCGCTTGGTTTTTCAAGTATCTAGTATGACAAGTAACCAACAAACTAACTTGGGAAGTAGGAGAGTAGGAGTAAGTCAGGGATCAAGTACATCAATGGTAGGATAGATGACTTCAATGTCATTTGGAGGAGCATTCTTAGGTGCATCATCCACATAGAATGTGAGTGCGTAGAATGTTGGATTCACCTGGAAGTGGAACTACCTCACAGACTGTAGGGGTCAGTATATAGTACTACTGTCGGAGCACAGGGAGTACATCTATAGGCCCTATTCCAACTATAGGTGGTGGATCAGGAGGTATAGGTGGTTCTAGTTTCAGGTGGATCTGGTGGTTTTGGAGGTAGAGGGAACACAGGAGGTTTCAGATCAGGTGGTCAAGGTCCGCAACAACCACAAAATATCTATATGGAGATGTCTTCATCTCTCTAGAGTATAGAGGTATAGAGGATGCTTCCGAACATGTGCATATGTGTGAAATCTTGTGGCATGCTAAAGGGATCACAATTTGTTGAGTGAAAGGCAAGTCAATTCACCACTACATTAGGGGGGCACACACAGCTGGTATAGGAAGTTTGACCCTGATCAAACTTGTGTGGATTATGCAGCATTGAGAGATGCTTTCTTGAAAGAGTTCCATATCCCTGAGTTTGAGAAGAAGAGTATAAGTGTGCTCAAGGATATCAAAGCAAGGCACTACTGAGAGTGTACGTGAGTATGATGCTCATTTTAAGACACTTCTATCTAAGCTATCTTATGATATTCATGCTAGCCACATGCACAAGTGGTTCGTTGGAGGATTGATTACACCTTTTAGAAGGGCATTGTCACATAAGACATACATTGATCCACGTGAAGCACTGGAAGTAACTTTACATGTTGAGGTAGTTGGGAGCATTGACACTGGCATTAGTCCATTCCTAGAGGCATAGATTGCAGCTATGGAAAAGTAGTTAGAGAAGCTATCAACAAATTCAGCCCATGAAATGTGCTCAAGAATTTGGTGTACAGATTGTGAAGTGGAAGGTCACACCAAGGATAGTTCCCCCTCAGATCTGTATGCTCATTACTATTGGACTATGAAATTTTCATTTGAATCATGATGCTAGTCATTGTCCTTTGTTACAGTGTGCATGATAAGGAAGAATGTATCTTGCTTTTGCAAAATTTGTAGGTCCATGACCCATGATACTGAGGATTGTTGGTTGATTGGTCTAGATCCAGGATGTTATAGACCTTGGGGTATGACAGACAAGTATAACAGATAATTCTAAGGGTAAGAATGAGCACCAGGATTGGGATCATAATCAAATGCATGCTATGATCAGGAATGAGGGGCATTTTGAAGGAGGTCATGGAAGGGGACGTGGATATCATGGTGGATATGGAGGATGAGGCCGTGGTGGAGGAAGAGGAGAGTTCCCTCATGGAACATGTTATACGTGTGGATCTCTCTGACCACTATAGGTGTGAATGTCCTTAGAATATTGCATGTTCTTTTTATGGAAAGAACCATAGCTATGAAGAGTGCCCGAGACTTATATGAGCATTGAGTAAGCAGCATAAGCAAGAAAACAAAGGTGTTGGGATGGTTAGAATCTAGTGCGTGGTAGAAGATCAGTGGATGCCCAAGATAATAAAAGGACTGAGGCATTGATAGTGAAGATTACTACACATGTTGAAGTAGCACACATGAGAGAGAGGCATTGCACCAGAAGCCTATGATCACCAGGAGGAGGATTTTTTGCATGTGAGGTACCCAGATCCTGCTCATCAGAAGGAAGTTTACCAGGATACCATGGAAGTGCTAAGGAATCTTAGGGTGAGATACAGTACCTAAAGAGAAAAAGAAAGCATCAGAGATAGTCCAAACTGATATCGATGATCTATGAGAGGTGTGCAAGATGTTGCGCCAAGAGAACATTATTCCACTATTAGGAAGTTGGTTAAAAGGGAACACTCCATGTGTGTCAAGTCTTGAGACCGGATGAAGATTCTGCATGCAAATCTTCCCCCTGATAGCATTGACTATGACAAAGAAATTACTCTGAATGTTGTTGTGGATGGGTGGTTGTTGAGCAACATATTGATCGATACAGGTGTGGAAGTAAATGTGCTTACATTAGATGCATGGGTACAAATGGGGAGGCCTCCATTGCAGCCATCATCTAATGTGTTATTTATGGAAAACTGGACTAAGGCCACTCCCATAGGAGTTTTGAAAGATGCATCTATAACTATACAAGGGGCCAAGTTCACTAGGGATTTTGAGGTATTAGCACTTGCAGAAGTAGACAATTTTCAGCCCTGCTTGGATGCCCTTGGTGTTATGTGAATAATGTTGACTTGAGATTCAATAAGGGGTATATCAGCTTTGAAAACAAGGAGGAAAGGGTTGTGATACCTTTGATAGATGGGAAGTCTACACCATATGTTGAACCTCTAAGTGAGGAGGATTTAAACAAGAGTCTATGTACGTGTTATTCAGGACCCAGAGGTCAATGAGCCATCAAAAGAAGGCATCCTACAGTGGGAGGATTCTCATTCTATTAGTGATACTATGAGTATTGCTTGTGAAAATTGGGCTCATGGTACATATGAATTAGTAGGGGCGTGAGGTGAAAAGCATGGTTGTGCATGCAAGAATGGACTTCATTTCAATTGATGGATAGGTAGCACAATACCTTGGTATAGGGACAGAAAAGATCTTTCCTGCTTTTTGAAGGCCATGGAAACACAGTGGATAGATCAAATTCAAATTAAAGGAGATATGTTATGTTAGTATATACACTACGTGGGGACAACGTGCGTTGGTGGGTAGTCCACAGAGATAATCTTATAAATTGGGAAGAGATTGGAATCACTTTGTCTACTAGGTTTATAAGGAACAATGCACCTACGCAAATCTGCACTTATCATGGTGATCAACCTGTTCAACATCACATTCAACAGTGTGAGAGACTCTGGACAAGTAGGACAGGAAGCATTACCACCTTCACTCTGGGTGCATAGATTGTATTCTGCTACAAGGATGTACACATGCTTGGTATGTATATGTAGAACTACATCGAGAAACTAGAAACTGGAAAGATTTGACTGCAGGAATGATCCAGACTTTTGACTACTTCTCGACTAAACCTCCTATAGTAGAGGCATTAAAATTTTCAAGTGCTTAACTATGGGAGATAGTGCAAAAAGTAGAAGAGCATATTCAGGAATTATTGGTGAGGAGAGTTTGGAGCATGTTTTGAAAAGGAAGAAGAAATGGACTCCATACTACTTGAATGTGCTTGCCTTGAGAAAGAGAAAGGAAAGATGGTTTACACGTCGTGGATGATGAGGAAGTTGAGAACCTAGATATTGAACATTCACATGGGGTGTGCGAGGTCTTGGAAAGTGAGAAAGGATACGTGTGCCTACCATGAACCCATGAAGAAAAAGAAGGTGAATATAGGTTTGGAGGCTGAGCCTAAGGAGGCCATAATTGGAGATTACTGGTCAGACTCGGAGGTAGCAAAGATCATCGAGTTACTCAGGGATTATCAGGACTTATTCCCTCGAGGATATCATGAACTTAAAGGTGTGCATGAATCACTTGGGAAATGAAGATCAAACTTAAGGATGGTGCATGAGCCAGTTAGAAAGAGACCTTACAGAATGAATCCTAATTTGTGTGAAAAGGTAAAAGAAGAAATTGATAAAATGTTGAAATCTGGAATTATCAAGCCCCTTGATGAGTCAGAATGGGTTAGCCCAATGGTGTGATCAATAAGAAAGAAGGATGGATGGATTAGGATATGTGTGGACTACATGGATCTGAATGTTGCATGTGTCAGATCCATTCCCTACGCCATTCACTGAGGAAATACTAGAAGGAGTTAAGGGTGTGAAATATATTCCTTCACGAGATGGATTTTTAGGTATCATCAGGTTAGGATTGCTCAGGAGGATCAAGAAAAGACAACATTTACTACTGAATGGGGTAGTTTTTCCTATATTGTGATGCCCTTTGGATTGAAAAATGTGCCTGTTGTATTCTCACGCATAGTTGTTTAGGCATTTAAAGATTTTATTCACAACTTCTTACAGGTCTACCTAGATGATTGGACAATATATGGGCTTGTGAAAGATCATTGTGACAATCTGTGCTTAATGTTTGAATGATGTAGACAATTGAGTATCTCTTTGAACATCAAGAAGTGCATATTTTCTATGCCATTTGGGATATTGTTAGGACATATAATCTGCAAGGAAGGTTTGCTAGTTGATCCAGCCAAGGTTGTAGTCATTTTAGGCCTGGAAGTGCCTACCAGTCAAAGTGAGGTGCGTGGATTTTTAGGTCATACAGGATATTATAGAAAATTCATAAAAGGGTATGCCAAAATTGCTACACCCTTGGAAGAATTACTGAAGGGGAAAGGTACATTTTATTGGGGAGAAGAAAGAAGAACGCATGTGTGTTTGAGATATTAAAAGAGAACTTACTACTACCATGCCCATTTTGCATGCTTTCCCTCATGGGATAAACCATTTCATGTGCATGTGGATGCTTCTGGCATGGCCATTGTGCATTGTGTTAGCTCAACCTGGTGAAGGTATTATAGATCATCAATCTATTTTGCTAGTAGGAAGTTGACTCCTGCTGAATGGAATTATACAACTACAGAGCGTGAAGCTTTTTGTCAATGATCTATGCATTGTACAAGTTTTGATAAGTACTTGTACTTGCAACAACACCATTTGTGTTTTATATAGATCACATGGCATTGAAGTACTTGGTAAACAAGCCCATCTTATAGGGGTGCATATGTAGATGGGTGCTCCTATTTCAAGAGTTTGACTTCACAGTTGTGGTGAAGCTAGGGAAAAGCAATTCTGGACCAGATCATTTATCTAGAATCAATTCAGGAGAGGATGCACAAACAATTGAAGAAACAATGTGGATGCATAGTTATATAGGTTACAATGTGTGCCCATGGAATTAGAAGACATTGTTGTCTTTCTACGAATAGGTATGGCACTAGAAGGAATGAAAGCATTAGAAAAGAAGTAGCTTGCTATATATATGTGACACCATTTATGTTAATCAGTGGTGACCTCTACAAGCTAGGACAGAGATGAAGTATTATGCCATTGTGTATTAGAGCATGAGCGTAAGGATATCATGGAAGAAGCTCATGGTGGTATTAGAGAGGCCATTATGTAGGTGATGTGACTACAGAAGATCCTACTTGTTGGATTATGGTGGGAGACATTGTATAAGGACTGTAAAGAATATTGTAAGGTGTGTGATCATTGTCAAGCACCTAGGAAAACTAGGGAAAAGAGATGAGATGCCTTTGAGACCGATTACTAGTGCCGAACCATTTGAGAAATGGGCCATTGATTTTGTAGGACCTATTTCACCAGCCACGCACGTAGGACTGGATCACGCTATATCATTACTTGCATAGATTATCTCACATGGGGGAGAGAAGCACACCACCAAGGACTATGTATATACTAGCAATAAACTAGGTTTTATGGGAGAATGTTCTTACAAGATATGGATGTCCCTTAAGCTTGACAAGTGATAGAGGTACACACTTTTTGAATGAGACAATCAGGATCCTATTAGATGAGTTTATGGTTGCACACCATAAAACTACACCTTATCATCCTCAGGAAAATGGAACTGTTGAGGCCTTCAACAAGATTTTGAGCTAGACTTGACAAAAAAATTTGTGATGTTGGAAGAAAGGATTGGGATGACAAAGTATCAGCTATTCTTTGGGCATATAGAACAACTTACAAGAGATTGAACAAAGCCACACCATTTTTCAGTTGGTGTTTGGCATGGAAGTTGTTCTCCCTATAGAATTTATGTTACCTTCTTTTGTGCATTGCATGTTGGAGGTCTAGCTGATGAACAAGGATTTAGAAGAGTGTATCGAAAAGATGATTCAATTGGATGAGCACCGAGCCATAGCAAGATGGAGTCAGAAGCAGGAAAAGGCCAGGTAGAAGGCATGGCATGACATGAAAACATAAGGGATAAGAAGTTTGAGATTGGACAAATGGTACTTCTTTATGACTCAAAGTTTTTTGCCATCCAGGAAAGCTCAAAGTACATTGGTTGGGGCCGTATGTTATCACTTCTATACTTGAATCAAGTGCTTTCCAGTTAGAAGCACTTGATGGAACATGGCTACCCAGTTACTTTAATGGGAGTAGGCTGAAGCCCTACTATAAATAAGTCTTCTTGGTGTTTGTAATAAGGTAGTATTGCCATTTAGTTTAGGTTTTCAATTTTGTATTTCCTTAATGTATTTCCTTCATTTTCGTTATGCTTTGTCAATTTAGTTGTTGTTTTTGTGTAATAAAGTGCGCTTGTGCATGAAGCTAATTATTGTATGAAGAATGTTTTATGCACAGAGGACTGCACATACTTTTAGTGTGGGGTGGTTGTAGTTATCCAAGAAAAAGACTATGGGAATTGAAAGGTGAAAGGAATAAGCTGCTATGGGTGTGCTTTAAGTCAAAAGAAGATTGCTTCTCAAAAGTGACCAAGGATGGAGATGAATGAAAGAACAGTATAACGTGAGGTAAGCGGAGGCCATGATAGCTACTAGGAGAAGGTACAAGTGATGAGGTACTCGGGTGCAGAGAGTGCGTGTTGAAGAGAAGTCTGTGACCAGAGGGTAGGAAGGTGTGCTAGAAGGTTATAGTTGGGTGTGAAGATGTACCATGTGGAATGAATGGATTTGGTCAATGAATGAGGGGATATTTGGTAGGTGAAGGAGCAATAAATGCATCAAAATTTGAAAAAAAAAATTTATATAAGGATGGGATGTGGATTCATTTTTACCATTGCAACTAAGAGTATTTGAAAGAAAGAGCCAAGTGCAGAAGAGCCGAGTGATCGAGTTAAGGTGTGAAGGGTGTGAAACCAAGTGTGACAACCAGATCTGTGTGACAAGAAGCTTGCGTCCCGGTGGTGAAGGGTTTGAGTGAAGTAGGGAGATAGAAAAGAGTTAGGTTATGAAGTTTCCACCTAGGGCATGATTGAATCGAGCTAGGGTTTGATTCAAAGTTGTAGAGTTGAAGAGGAGACATTTGCAAGGTAAAAATGGCACCGAAGAAGGCATCTACAATAGTAGTAAAAGGAAAGAAGAAGGTGGTCATCGAGGAGGAAGAGATGGCACCCGAAAGCCATTTTTCAGAGATGCATATCTAGAAGGAGTCATCATCGGCCAAGAATGGGATTCACCCATCAGAAAGAGAAAAGTGAGTGAATATAATCATAGGACTTTGGAGAACAAGAAGGAGCTCGATTCCTTGCTCATTGCTAGAACAAACAAGTGCGCACGGATGGAGGACATGCTAGTATATGATGATGTGGGTGAAAATATTTTGAAGAGAATTGGGGTCTACCAGTTGTATGAGCTTCCATATTTTGGGAAGTATGAGCCCTTGTATCAGTGGCTCATGAGCAGGGTGCATGAAGACTTCTTCTACTTTGTAGGATGTAGAGTTAGAATCTCATCTACACTTGTCTCATCAGTTACAAGTCTGAAGGCCATAGAGAAGATATAAAAGGTGATCTTGTAGATAAATCCATGATTGTAAAGACCAAATAGGAGTTGGGATACTTGAAGGGTCCGCGTGGAATGGACATAGATAAATTGAAGAACTGTCCAGTTGTACAAGTTGCTACAACACACCTTGTTACCAAGTTGAATGATCAGGAGCGGTGGTCTCAGGTAAATACTATGTGGTTACATGTGGCACGTAAGATGTCAGAAGGGACAATCTACAACATTGTAGGCTATATTAGTAGAGAAAATAGTCAAAGAAGCAGTGTGCACAGGAGGGAAGATCAGCTTTGGGGTTGTTCTACTATCACTGGTATTTATGGAGATCGGAGTACCAGATGGACCGAAGGAGAAAGTATGGGAATACCCCATGGAGAACAAGTCCCCAGCTGAAAGATTCAACAAGTACCTATGCAAGGGGCCATGACAGATGATGTAAAAAAAAGGGTGGAGAAGTGGTATGACAGGCTCCGCGTGGACATTTGGGGAAGAGTGGCATCCCAAAGGACCTACCAGTAGTGGTAGGGAAACAAGTTTAGTTTTTTATATATCAACATTTCTACATGTGCTTCCCAATGAAAGATGGAGTCTGGAGCCCTTGGTGCAAATTTCCTTACGCATTCACTGCAAGGTATTTTCAAGCATCTATTCATAGATTTACAGACACGTGCCGACTGGTCTTCAATGCTAGATAAGGTAGACTATGATTACCATACGTTGAGGAAGAAGTATGTGTATCTAGAAGAAGTGCTTATACTAGAGAGGATCATTTCAGAAGTATTGAATATCAAGCCAATAAGTTTGGTTGTAGTAGATGTGGGGGCAGCATTGGTGTATCTCTAGTTGAAGCCAAAATGGAGAATAAAAATATGTGGAAGGTGAGTTCACACTTCAGCACCACCAAAGGGAAAGCATACAATGGAGAACATCCCAGCGCCTAAGCCCATAGAGCCAATTGAAGTGCAGGATGAGGAGGAGGAGCGAAGAAGATAGTGGTGGTTTGGAGCATAGGGGTAGGAGACATCCTACAAGTAAGGGTGAAGTTGAGCACGCCATTACACCACCTCAGCCAAAGGGGGGATGATGAGGACTTGAATGCAGTCAAGGGGAGCACAGGTTTAAAAGGGTATTTAGGAGAACAAGGACCCAAGGTGCTACTCCAACCACTATGCATAAATCACCCAGACTCTCCCCACAAAAGGAGGCTACCGTGCAGAGAAGGAGGAAACTGAAGTTGAATGAGGAGGTGGAAGAGTCAGAGGAAAGCATGCCTAATTCTCCTACACTTCCAGAGGACACAGAAGAACAAAGGGTGAGGCATCAAAGGAAAAAGAAGAGGATGAGAAAAGACCAGAGGAGACACTACTGAGAGGATGTTTAGGACATGGAGACACAAGTCCCAAATTTGGAGGCTAAAGTTCCTAAGAAAAAAGGTCTAGAAGAACAAGTGGAGAGCACATTCCACCAGCCATGGGGTATGCAGAGGATGAGAAAAATTTTTCCATGCCCGCTTCCAGAGCATGATAGCATAGAAGGATTTATTTGGTTGGGAGTTAATGGATGAGGATATGGTGACTGTGTGCACTTGAAAGAAACTATCATGGTCAATGCACACCCACATGGATGAGCCTGACTTTGATGTGTGTGAAGTCATGCATTTTGAGATGACTGAAGAAGGCACCTCAAGCTAGACACATGACAAGTAAAGCCTATTGTCATGTCAGATGAGCAAGTCAAGCAATGCATTGGTGAAATTTTTCTGTTGAGGTGGCTAGAAGAAACATGGACAAAGCTGCCCATGATCAGAGTTGTGTGAGGAGTTGAAGAAAAGGAGAGATAGAGATAGCACATAACATAGAGAGGGACTTCATGCAGAAGAAGAATGAGGTGTTTATAAGCATCACAGAGGAGATTGGGGACAATGTAATCAAAGCAAGGCCACACTTGGAGGCCAAGGTACCACAGACATTTCCTTCAGTGATACACTATGTGGGAAAGTTGGTGGACTTGGTACTTGAAGATGAAACTCTGTATATGCAAGCACCAAAATGCTCTAGAACAAGATGTCGAATGAGAGAAAGCATCTGTGATGAGAAAAATTACATCTTATGAAGGGTTGTTGCAAGCATTACAGGAAGTATTGAAGAAAGTAGACCAGGCTTTAAATATATGCACAGCTCAGAGTGCTTATCAACATCAAGACCCTCGAAGAGAACAATGAGGTCTAGAAAGTGATGAAAGATGAGACATTGGGCCACGTAGAAAGATTTTCAATGGTTAAAAAAGTGTGAGGCCCTTAGCAACAACACAAGAGCCACACAAGACTTGAGTTGGAAGAGCTTGGAAAGCTAATTGCGTAGAAGATGGACCTTTTAGAAGGAAGAATGACATCAATGTCTAGTGTTGTGTTGGTTCTACAAAATGAGAAAGGAGAAATTGTGAGGGATGAGTTGGAATCCATTGTTGTGGACATCCCAAAAAAAAAGTAGAGCAAGCACTCACTGAATGGTAGGTATTAGAGGCCTGAAATAAAGGAGGAGTATCAGAGTTGATACTGCAAAATGATATAGAGGAGGTTGCCTAATAACCTCATAGAAATTATTTATTTATCTACATTCTTTCATTCTTATTCTTTCCATTCTTCTATTCTTTCCTTCAATTTTTGGAGATACCCATTGTCGGGATGACAATGAGATTAGTGTGGGGTAATGTTGATCAAAGAATACTTGTCAAAGATCACACAAGGAGTCCACGTGGGATAGAAGGCCCGGAACCAAGGGCGTGGAAGGACAGGAAGGACCCGCGTGTGCAGAAGGCAAGTTCAGATTTTAGGACTTAGCTGATTTTGAGCATGAAGACCTATTTTTAGAAGATGGCATGTGGAACACATCAACGATGTAGAGATGTGCGCCATGCATTGTCTATCTTTGGAGAAGTGGATGAAGCATTTTTGCATGGAGATGAGCTGAGAATAGAATTGACACTTCAGTTAACTACAAGAGGACTATAGATACACACTTGCATGTGTGGCTATGATTGTAAATGGTGTGTGGCTATCAATAGCATGCGGCCTATTTCTGGAATAGATAAGTGGTGAAGGGAAAGTCCCCACCCTATATATATGATGTTAGGTACATAGTAGATGATATATATGATGATGTGATGATGTGTATGTGTGATGTATGTGATGTATGTATGTGTGTAATAGAATATAGAATATATATGACTATGAATATTGTATCAGTTCCATATACATGCATTGGTATAGATTGACAATATTGTAAGGAGCTTTTGTATTTATTAATAGATGGAAGATATTGGCTGAATCTAAGTGTCATTTTGTGTGTAGTTGAGTAGTGCATGTTATTAATTCAATCATGATTATTGTTTAAGCTTGTTCTTTCATAGATCGAGGGTAGCATGCATTGTAGAATGATGGATTAGTTATGAATCTATATGTTTCTTCATCATGTTATTAATGTCTCATTACAATCAGCATGTCTATTTTTATTCCTTTATTTATACATGATAAACAAGGTAAAATTAGCATGCATGGGCGATTTTAAAATTTTATCCTATTTTAGGATGGGTTGGGTGAATAAATCTTCTATATATTTTTTGAAGAATTGTAAGGCACAAGGAGGACTTTTTGAACATAGGAGTTTTGAAGCATTTTTGTCAATTTTCCCCTTGAATGAGAAATGATTTCTACCTTTCTAATTATTTTCAATGGTGTGTATATCTTATTAATTATTATGAATGTTGATTCCCTGATTAAACATCTTACCTAGCTACAAATCTGTAATTTTTGCATAGTATTAGTGTGCATATTTATCTTATTGTATTGTTGTGATTCATTCCCTCAATACACAAAGTATTTTCCTTGATATTCTCGCTAAAAACTATTGGTTTTTACATCCAAAATTCGTTCTCAATTTGATGTGAATATACTAAGTCAAATACCTCAACAATGTTGGTGTATCACCCCCTTTCAATTTCAGTTACAGTAATCTTTTACCCTCAAAACCCCAAAAAAATAGTTTAGGATACATCCAAAAGGAAGACTGACATCGAAGACTCACATCAACAATAGGTATACCCACAGACAAGAGGTGTTTCCATTGTATCTACAAAAGTAAGAGATTCAAAGCAAGCTTAGAACCCATGTTGTCATCTCTCAACCAGGGTGCACTTTCGAGAGATAATAGTTTTTGGCATGCCTGGTGGGACACGGATCAGATCTGCATCAAATTACAATAAATTATAACAAATTAAAGCAATTTACAAGGAAAGAAAGTCACTTTAATGAAGCATTTTCATGTGTTTTAGTTAATTTATTCTAAAGATAAAAAGATTTATTTGGCGACTCTATAAGGATGATTTCAAACCAGTTTTGTAGCATGTTCCGTGCCTAAAGTGACTACAATATCATCGTTAAGAGCAATTCACCCGTTGATTTTATTTCTTTAACTTTGAATTCAGCTAAGAAGAAGAGTTGGAAATACCTTACCTTATAATAGGCTTGGTTTTGGAAACCCTCCTCCTAATCTTCCTTCACCATGTATTAATCTTGTTGTTCAAATCCCAGTTATTCCAATGGCTCTACAACCACCTAGAAATTTTGTAACCTTTACTAATGGCAGCCCTTTAGTAATTCAAGTTTATCATGATATTCCTAATGCTGCCATGAAAAGTTTACCTTCATTCATTGGTGAAAATCAGATTACTCCTACTAGAGAACATTAAATATGTTGCATCCCTTTGTGTTGTCCATAATATAACTCATGAAGATGTAGCCTTAAGACTTCTAGTTGCATCATTTAAAGGACAAGCCTTGCAATGGTACAAAACCTTAGAAATTGGGAGCATAAAAACTTGGGATGAGTTAGGAGAGAAATTACTTAATAAATTTCAAGACCGTTCTGATCATTTATCTCTCATAGAACAGTTATCTACAATCAAAATATCTCCCATGAATTTATGGCTAGTTTCAACATCTAATTTTCTAGAACTTAGGAAAGAATTCCAGCCATTTTAAAGCCTCGAGTTGATCAGGGTTTTCTATACTACCTCGAAGCCTTAAATGGTGATATTTCAACCATGATTAAGTTTATGGGAGAAGTAACTCATGAACAGCTTATGACATTGCCATTAGGTCGAAAACAACCTTATTCAAGTTGGAAAATTAGCTCCAAGGCCTTCAATGCCTCTTATAGAATATTTTTCACCTATTCTGCTGCCTATTACCATTATAGAGCCTATTTTTCTAGCTCCATTAGATGATGTGTTTAAGGATTTGCAAACTATGGGAAATAAGTTAACGTCAATTGAGAACAAATTAGCTCAACCTAAAAAGCCTTATCAAGCTCATTATCAAGTAAAATTAGTAGAATAGATAGCCTTATCAAGTAAAATCAGAACTATAAACAACCATATCAACCAAGAAAATTTGACCCAAAGGCTCCTACTTCATCTAGCGCTCTTGGTCCAGTTAAAATGGTTTTAGAAGAATGGTGTCAACCTTATAATCAACCTCATTCAACTATCAATTATCCAAATGTATTCCTGAATATAAGCCTTGTTGCACAACCTCAACCTGAAGCATTATTCATGCCTCAAATGGAGGGTGGGAAGCAAGATTCTCATAGTTAGAAACCACCAGAATAGAATCTAGTCAGCTTTGGAGAGGAAGATTTTATTACAGTCACAATTAGGTCTCAAGAAAACGCTTAGGATAAGAAAAAATAAAACAACAGACATGTTCGCCTACATTCATGATAAAACAACAAGCGATGGTCAAAAAAATAGCAAGCAGTCATGTTGTTCCTCAAAAAACAACAAGCAGTTCAGCTCAAAAAAAAATTGTAGACTGATCCCGAGAAGACTTCATACCTCGATTTCAAAAGTTTCTAAAGCGAAGTCGGTTTTGCTAGAGCTTATGTTAAAACTGTAGAAGTTGTTTCAAAAATGATTTCTTCTTTTAATATTATTGAGGTAATTAAAAAGTATAATATTACTATTTCATTGTGGGATGCTTTAAGTATTCCAGGACAACATGAATTACTTTCTCATGAGCTTGCTAAGCTATAGATTTCATCAAAACCAACGGAAAAGGAAACTTAAAAACAAGATATGGTTCTTGGAACAATGGAGTAATACCACATGAAAGAGGTTAAGTGGATGGTTCAAAAGGTTTTAAATGATCATGATATCAAGAAACCACCACCATTTTATCTATCTATGATTATTGGAGATCATTTAGTTCATAACTAAATGGTTAGCTAATTGATTAGGGGATCATTTTTGAAAAATTTCCCTAAACATCCCTAAATGGTGTCAATGCAAAGATCATCTCGAGAGCTTTCCAACGACTGTAAGAACACGACAAACGGACATCGGGAGCTCTAGTTATGTCTCGGTCAAAGTTCGGTCAACGGAAAGTCAACTCTAGTCAACTAGTCAATAATGGACCAATCGCACTGCGACACGTGGCGAAAAGGAAAAAGGGAGTTGTTTGTTGGTTTTCGATCACCGGTCTTCGACGAGTGTAAAAATGGTGCATGGGAACAAGAGGCTCAACTTTTATTACGGAGGGGAGCCCGGCCGCCGTGTGGACTATGGTATTATCGCCAACGTGGTGGGTCCACAAGCCACCACGTGGCTTGCCACCACTCGTCGAATTCGATCGATTTGCCTATCGGGAGACGACAAGTGGAATATATACTATTGACCGAGTTAATTATTTCCATACCACATTACATGGGTCGAAATTATATTTACTTGGTAAGTCCATTTTCCAAATGCCACACATATATCCAAACCGCTATATATATTAATGTTTATACATTAGTATTAAACCATACAAACTAAACCGCCAACATTAAGCCATGCATGGATGTTCCACGTGGAAGGAAGGAGTGAAGCGGTTGTAGTGGAAGCTTCCACGTGAGGAGAAAGAGGTGGGGGCGGTTAAGCCCACGTGGTCTTTTGACCACTTCAAACAATGCGTGGAAAGGCTATTTAAAGCCTAAGGTATTAACAACCCACAAAATGTGGGATATACATGCGTCCTATTTGGGATTAATCCCATTTCAAATGCTAAGCTGCTCCACATGGGATTTATCCCATTTAAAATACATGTAAATCTTGTTGCATTTAATCATGGGATTAAAACAAAATCCACGGCAAAATGATAGGAGGTGGGATTTGATCCCTTGACCTCATGGGTCTAAAGCCAATCCACCAGCCAACCCGCCAAGGGAGCACAACAAGTTATAAAATGGGTCGCTTTAACTTATAGAAGGGAAAGCAGTGTATGCAAAGAGGGGAAGAGGAGGCGGTTTCATAAAACGCCATTTTGAAGGCCTGCACTAAAGGAATGAGAACTTGGAGTAAAAGATGAAATGAAGGAAATACTAAGACGATTCCAACGATGTAAGATTTGATATTTTTTGTTGATTTTTAACCTATTTTTGGAAGCTTTTAATGCAGTTTTTAACAAGGATCTTCAAGACACCTAGTTAGAAAACATGAATTTCAATGCACTTGGTCCAAATTGTGACTTGGTGTAAACATGAAAAGTGTTCAAAATTCAGAGATGATCTCAGATATATGATTTTTTTTCATATAATGTTTTTAAATCTCCATTTGTAGGTGTTTTTCTAACACACTTGTAGGGAGATCACATTGTGAAAACACTTTAGGAGCCACGGATCGTTCTTGGGACAAAGTTTCCGCTATTTTTGAGTTCTTGGGACATTGATCAACTCATTTGCAGGTTGTGATTAATTATTGGTTATTTGTAAGAGTTATTGTATTTACATTTCAATATTATTAATGGATCGGTTCAATCCAAACCCGGGGACGTAGGAATTTCTGAACCCCATAAACAATCTTGTTTGTTATCTGAATGTTTTCTGCTTTTCGATTATTTATTTGCTACACAAGTTTTCTGCACTTCTATGAATGCATAATAATCAGAATTTAATCAATTTTTGGAGTTTAGAATACTTAAAATTGGTTAAGAAAATCACGATCTTTGGAAACTTTTAAAAGTGGAAAAAATACAACACACGTTTTTGGATCAAGTTTGGTATCGTAGCAGTTAGATTAGATTTCGGATTAGCTTCTAATTGTGTTTGAAATTTGGCTTGATTTCAAAGTATTGATTTCACTATTTAGTGTGAAGACATTTTGGGGGCTTGTTAATCTTCTTCCGCAGGTGTGCGTTTTGGAAGTACAGGTTGTGTTTGCAGGAACCAGGAATCATGGGCAAGTCATCCAAACAGGAGCAACTGGATGAGCTTGAAGCCATAAACCGCCAACTCCAAGAAGAAAACTCTTTCTTGAGAGATAAATTTTATTCCTTGGAAGAGGAAATAGTGCGGTTAAAATCTAAGCCAAAATCCTCTATAACCAAGAAAGAGGAGTATGTCAACAAGATGCTTGAAGAGAGCAAGAAGTTGATGGGCTTTGTTAAAGAGTTGCAGGAAGAAATACGGACCAAGGATGCCCTCTTGGAAAAGTTGCAACAAGGTGAACACAAGAAGGAAATTCCTTCCAAAGCAGATGCAGGTACTATGACAGAAGAATGCACTGTAAGTTGTTCACATTTTAATTCTTCCTCTCATTTAGTTTCAGATATTCCTTTGGGTCAGTTTGAAAAACACACTAAGGGAATTGGGTCTAAGCTAATGGTTAAGATGGGATTTAACGAAAAGGGCCTTGGTAAAAATGGACAAGGTGATGCTAACCCAATACAGGTAGAGGATCAGCCTCGGTTTGCAGGTTTGGGTTATTCTAGTGGGAAAATGGAAATTGGAGAAAGTTCCAAAGCAACTGAAGGAAGACAAGCTTCCAACAACCAAGGATCTATGCCACTAGAATTGTAGGATTCCGCCATCAGGAGGAACAATGAAAGGTGTAAGAAAACAGGTAAAAGAGGTAATCAGATTCCACCTCCTTCCACTTACACTAAAAATAGCACTAAGGGAAAATCAAATCTTAAAACTTCTAATACACTCTTTCAGTTGGAACAATATAGCTTTGGTAGGCAGAAATATGCTTTCCCTTGCACATTTTGTGAAGGTACTAATCATTCTGTTGCATATTGTTGGAAGAGGAAAAATTTGATTAAGAAGTTAATGCCTTTTGTGAATGATAAGGTAGGTGCTAAAGATCAATCTCACCAAGGAGAGGCGAGAAATGGCAAGAATGTTACCTCTCCTAAATAGGGGAATCATTCTCAAAGACAGATTTCTGAGAATGGTAAAATGGGTAAGACTCCTAAAAATAGGGAAGTTAAATTTTGTTCCCATTGTAATAGGAATGGTCATGATGTTAAGGTTTGTTGGTTTGTTTCTAAACAACAAAATTGGGAAGTTGTTAAAAAGAACAGTATTGTAAAACCAACCGTGCTAAACCTAACTAAAACTCATTGTGGTATTGAGAAGGTAAAACAACCAAAATGGAAAAACCCAAGTGATTGGTTTGGAAAAACACTCCTCAACTTTATATTTGCACTATAGTAAATTGTTGATAGTAGGCAAGCAAAAAAATTCAGAGCTATATTTTAGGGATTCCTGTTGATTGATAAGGATTTGTTCCTAAGTTGATATTTAAGCTTTGAAAATGAATGGAAACAACTGAAGAGAAGATTTGAGTGATAGGTTCATCATACTCATGTTTTGTTTTCTCATATTGGTTGGTAGTTCCATTGTTGAAAACACTATGCAGGGATAGGCATCAGTAGCATGTCTAAATTTGAAACTTGCAGTTGTAATCAGCATAATCACAAAGTGTCAGTTGAACACTAGCTTCCGTTATAGATGGGTGTTATTATCCACTTATTATTTGTGATGGCATACATAAGTGTTTGGCATATTCATGTTGATTCATTGTTGACTATAGCTATTTTTGAGAATTGATAGTGTATTATATTCGATAATGAATACTTGCGGTTATTACATGATTTCAAATGGGCAAAGTGGGCACTAGCCTAATTGCCTAAGCGATTTAGATGTCTTGTATATCGATCTGTGTTATGGAATTGTAATTTTTGGGTAATCGTGGCCGTATCACAAAGTTTGACGGTTGAACACTAGCTAATAATGGGTGTTATTATCTGGTCAGTTATTTGTGATGGCATTACAGTGGGGTATGACAGTTCACAGTTGTGCGTAGAGTTGACAGGGTTGCAGCATTTCAATTGAACACTAGCTTAATTGGGTGTTATTATCTGATCGGTTATGTGACTAGCTAATCAACTATTTGCATTTATTTAACCTATAATGTTATTTTGGGTTCTTGTATGTGTTTGTGCAATGCAGGAAGAGATATCATGTTTTGTGGATTTGATACACAACTTTTTGTGGACAAAAAGCCTTTCTCGAGTGAGGTGTGATCAGGGGATCATTTTTGAAAAAGTTCCCTAAACATCCCTAAATGGTGTCAGTGCAGAATATCATCTCGAGAGCTTTCCAACGACTGTAAGAACGCGACAAACGGACATCGGGAGCTCTAGTTATGTTCATCAAAGTTCGGTCAACGGGAAAGTCAACTCTAGTCAACTAGTCAATAATGGACCAATCGCACTGCGACACGTGGTGAAAAGGCAAAAGGGAGTTGTTTGTTGGTTTTCAATCACCGGTCTTCGACGAGCGTAAAAATGGTGCACGGGAACAAGAGGCTCAACTTTTATTACGGAGGGGAGCCCGACCGCCATGTGGACTATGGTATTATCACCAACGTGGTGGGTCCACAAGCCACCACGTGGCTTGCCACCACTCATTGAATTCAATCGATTTTCCTATCGGGAGACGACAAGTGGAATATATACTATTGACCGAGTTAATTATTTCCATACCACATTACATGGGTCGAAATTATATTTACTTGGTAAGTCCATTTTCCAAATGCCACACATATATCCAAACCGCTATATATTAATGTTTATACATTAGTATTAAACCATACAAACTAAACCGCCAACATTAAGCCATGCATGGATGTTCCACGTGGAAGGAAGGAGTGAAGCGGTTGTAGTGGAAGCTTCCACGTGAGGAGAAAGAGGTGGGGGCGGTTAAGCCCACGTGGTCTTTTGACCACTTCAAACAATGCGTGGAAAGGCTATTTAAAGCCTAAGGTATTAACAGCCCACAAAATGTGGGATATACATGCGCCCTATTTGGGATTAATCCCATTTCAAATGCTAAGCCGCTCCACATGGGATTTATCCCATTTAAAATACATGTAAATCTTGTTGCATTTAATCATGGGATTAAAACAAAATCCACGGCAAAATGATAGGAGGCGGGATTTGATCCCCTGACCTCATGGGTCTAAGGCCAATCTGCCAGCCAACCCGCCAAGGGAGCACAACAAGTTATAAAATGGGTCGCTTTAACTTATACACGGGGTGCAGGTCTGTGCAAAGAGGGGAAGAGGAGGCAGTTTCATAAAACACCATTTTTGAAGGCCTTGCACTCAGAATGAGAACTTGGAGTAAAAAGATGAAATGAAGTAAATTATGAGACAATTCCAACGATGTAAGATTTGATATTTTTTGTTGATTTTTAACCTATTTTTGGAAGCTTTGAATGAATTTTTTAACAAGGATCTTCAAGACAGCTAGTTGGAAAACACAAATTTCAATGCACTTCTGGTCCGAATTGTGACTTGGTGTAAACATGAAAATGTTCAAAATTCAGAGATGATCTCAGATATATGATTTTTTTCATATAATGTTTTTAAATCTCCATTTTTAGGTGTTTTTCTAACACAGTTGCAGGGAGATCACATTGTGAAAACACTGTAGGAGCCACGGATCGTTCTTGGGACAGTTTCTGCTATTTTTCAGAGTTCTTGGGACATTGATCAACTCATTTGCAGGTTGTGATTCATTATTGGTTGTTTGTAAGAGTTATTGTACTTAAATTTCAATATTATTAATGGATCGGTTCAATCGAACCCGGGGACGTAGGAATTTCCGAACCCCGTAAACAATCTTGTTTGTTATCTGAATGTTTTCAATTTTCTGATTATTTATTTGCTACACAAGTTTTCCACACTTCTATGGATGCATAATAATCAGAATTTAATCAATTTTGGAGTTTAGAATACTTAAAATTGGTTAAGAAAATCACGATCTTTGGAAACTTTTAAAAGTGAAAAAATACAACACACGCCAGATCTTGAGTGGTGCAAGCAACATAGTTATGCCAACAACAATTGCAGAAAAATTGGGCCTGCAGTATGAACCTACAGAGAAAAACATGTTGCAGCTAAATGGAATAACAACCAACATAGTTGGCATTATCAGAAATTTGTAGGTAACCTTACATGCTTGCCCAAATGTTACTATCTTACAAGATGTTACTATTGTAGATTTACCTCCCTACTTTGCCTTATGCTTATCAAGAGATTTTACAAAAATATAGGAGGTTATATTTCTTCAAATTGGTCATTTTTTTTCTTTACTACAAGATATAGAACTAAAGTTACTATAAATTCAGAGCCTTATGGCTAGGTTTCATATTGAGCCTCATGCTTCAAATGTTGTAGAAAATTATGCAGCTTTAGATCAATCTGATTTTGATGTTACAACACATGTTTCTACACTAGATGGTGTTTCTAATTTGTTTATGGATGAAAAGACTCAAGAAGAACATGTTTATGATCCTTTCAAAGAAGGAGAAGAAGATTTTTTTGTGTCTATTACTTGCATGAGGAAAATGCATCAATCCCTTTATTCTTCAAAACAAAAAACAACAGAAGGGCTATGGAAGATTCACTTTGATGGAGCTAAGAAAAAGAAACGACAAGGTGTATGTTTGATGCTTACCTCCCCTTCAAATGAAATTTAATTTTCAGCTTTAAGTTTGTAGTTCTCTTGTACTTAGAATGTAGATGAATATGAAGCATTAATTAATGGCTTACAATGGGCCAAAAAAGAGGTATCAACACTTTGCAAGTTTTTGGTGATTCAGAGTTAGTTATTAATCAAGTGAAAAATTTAACGTGTGTAAGAATTCATTGCTAAAATCTCAAAAACATAGAGTTTCAGACTTAATGGAATATTTGATGCTATTAACACGCAATCTGTTCCAAGAGCTGAAAATAAACAAGGCATGACTTGCAAAGAATTGATGTTAGCATTGATGTGCTAGAATAGATCAAAAATAACAAATTAAAATAAAATATTAAGTTGGTTATCATACCTTCATTTCCTGATAATGAAGAAAATTGGCATGTTTTCGAGGATGATGAAAAAATCTATAGATTTTTGCTGAGAAAAGCTGAATTTTCTACAATAAATCAGAAAAACTATAACACTTCTATGGTGACCAGATTGTTCAATTAAAAATAAACAAGTTGCATCAAGGATTGGTCACACTAGAAGATATTTTCAGTTTTGATGATCAATTAAAAATGAAGAAGGAAATATTTCAACTCACATAGATAACTACAAGGAGATCTCGGTGGATGATGAAAAGAAACTATTTATCGGAAAGGTATGTTCCTCAGCTAAAAAATAGTCATTTATCAATTCATGTAATAATTTAGAGATATTTTTCTTGGAAATATCAATATCTGAGAGGTTTTGATCCCAGTTTAGCTCAACATATAATAGAGTTATAACCAAATTCCAAGACAGTTAGGTAGAAACAAAAGCCTGTAAATCTGAATATTGAACCATTGATGAGAAAAGAGTTATCAAAACTAATCGAATTAGATATTATCTTTCTAGTTAAGCATCCAAGATGGGTAGCTAATCTTGTTCCTGTTCGAAAAAAAAAATGGATAAATCAAGTTATGTGTGGATTGTAGATATCTTAATAAAGATTCATTAAAAGATCATTATCTGCTACCCAATATGGATCAGATTTTAAGAATAGTTTCAGGTTCAAATAGGTTATCCCTTTTGGATGGTTATAGTGGATACAATTAGATTCTTGTGTGTGAAAAAGATAGATACAAAATAACGTTCACCATAAAGTGGGGTACTTATGCTTACAAAAGAATTCATTTTGGACTTTCCAATGCGTTGGTGCAACATTTCAACGTGCAATGGACATGGATTTTCATAACTTGTTAAATAAATGCATATTGGTTTACTTAGATGATGTCACCATATTTTCAAAGAATTATGATGAACATCTAATGCATTTAAGGTAGACTTTTCAGCTTTGCAGACAGTTTGGAATATCATTGAATCCCAAAAAGTCTATATTTTTAGTCCATCAAGGTAAATTGCTTGGTCATATTGTTCTAGATAAGGTTTAGTTATTGATCCTTTCAAAATTGAAGCTATTTCACAGTTATCCTTGCCTCATCATAAGAAAGCACTATAAATTTTTCTTGGAAATATCAACTTTGTTAGAAGATTTGTTCCATATTTTGCAAAGCATTAGTAAAGGCATTAACAACTATGCTAAAGAAATATAAGACTTTCTCTTGGAACAACAAAGTATCTGCTTCGCGATCGCTCTCCGCTGCCTGCTCCGCATCTCGCCCGTGGTTGCTGCGATCGCTCTGGGCCGGGCATTGCCCGTGATCGCATTGCGGTGCTCCCCGCTGTTCCGTGACTATTCCGGGACTGTGCCATGGTCGCTACCAGACGTACCTCTAACCCTAATCGCGTCCATGGTGGTGGCTCTGCTCCTGGACAGGAAAGCAATGCGTCTCCTTGGTCGTGGATCGACCTCGCCTTTCCCAATGCCAACGGTTCTGCAAACCCTAGCCACATTCATTCATCATCTGGGGGTGTTCCTGGGAAAGACGAGGTTCGTGGTGAGCTGGAACAGGGTGATCTACCTGTTATTCCAATGCTGGATAAAGGGTTTAGGCGCGAGTCTCTTGAAACCTCCTTCAAAGACGTCTTAAAAGGCAAGGAATCCTCCATGAAACCTGCAGACATCACCCCATGTATCACATTTGGGGAAGATGTCATTTCATCTGAGGTTTACTACAAAGAGCATGCTCTGATTTGTAGATTTGGGGGTTTATGGCCCAGCCTTCCTGCTCTTCACGCGTGGATCTCCAAGCATTGGACTCCATCTTTAACTGGTAAGATAGATTTATATCCATGTGCTAAAGGCATTTTCATTATAGTTTTCTCTTCAATAGCTGATAAAGACATCATTGCTTCCAAGCTCTGGACCTGCGAGTCAAAATATTTGATCATGAAACCTTGGTTCCCATCCTTTAACCCACACACAGAGTCATTCTCATGGAAACCTGTTTGGATCAGGCTGCCCCATTTACCTCTTCAATTCTGGAGTCATGATTGTCTGACAACCATTGGCAATACCTTGGGTACTACACTCCACATAGATTCTCAAACAACTAATTACACCCATACTACCTATGCCCGGATCCTGGTGGAACTTGACACTGATAAAAATCTTCCTGCTACCATTGACCTTAGAGTGCAAAATAGAACTTGGTCACAAACTCTTGATTATGAAGGTCTGCCTTTTCGATGTAGAAGATGTTTTGGATTAGGACACACCTCTACTGCTTGTGGGATGGAAAAACGTCAACATGAGAAGCGCAGCTGGTGGAAAGACGCACTCCCGGAGCACTTGATCTTTGTGGATAGAAAGGATCTTGATTCTAAAGCAGTAGTTGAACCAGAGTCAACTAAAACCCCTTTATCCGAAACTCAGATTGTTAGAAACATGAAAAATACACAAGCTGCTGAGGGCAGCATGGAAAATGAAAAATTTATCTCTCAGGAGAACAACATGGCTGTTCCAAATGGGACATATGCAACTAAGGAAAATACTCCTCCTTTGTCTTCTTCTCCAACTGCGAAGACTCCATCAGGGTGGGTAACGGCCAACAAAAAGAAAAAATCTACCACTCTGAAGGGTAACGCTTCTGCTGGGTAACGCTTTTGTTGTTTCTCGGCGGTTGGTTTCTTTTTTCGCTTTTGTTGTTTTTCTTTGTTATGTCTCAAATGCTCTGTAGCTGTTTCTGAGCTACGTTGAGCTTCACTGTAATACTTGGATTTTGATCCATTAACTCTGTTTCTCACTCCTATTCCGGCTCTCAGGCCTCTTTTGTATTCAAGGGTATAGTCCCTTTCAAAAAACTATTTGCCAATATTAAAAAAACAAAGTAAGAAAAGGATTTGAGGCCATCAAGTCAACTATTTCAAAAGCTCCACTCATAAAAATCAAAATTTTGATAAGGATTTTACAATATATGCATTTGTAGAAGTTGAGACTATTTCAGCTATATTAACTCAGATTAATGATGAAAACACCGAGTAACTAATTTCTTTCTTTAGACGAGTTTGCATGACTATGATAAAAATTACACTTTTCGTGAAAAGAAGTGTTTTAAGTAGTTAGAGGATTAAGTAACTTCAAGTATGTGCTTTCAAATAATAAGATACATGTCGTAGTCTCTCATCCAAGTGTTAAAGCATTCTTGTCGAACAAATAATTAAATAAGAAGAGAGCAAGCTAGATAACGAAGGTTATGGAGTATGATGTTGACATTCATGTTGGAAAACAATTCCTATAAAAGGTTTGTGTGAACATATAATTGTTGATATGGAAAATAACAAGCTACGAGAATTAGAAAATTCAGACTAGCATGTTGAAATCATGTATTAACAGTTAAATATCTTGGTACAACCAGAAAATCAGAAACCCGAACTTATTTGAGAATTTTAGGAATCAAGATGGATGAATGATTTGGTTAACTATTTTCAGCATGGTACTTATTCGGAAGATATGGAAAAGAATAAGGAATATATTTCAGGTTACAAGTTATACCTTATGCTTTCATTGATGGTGTGTTGTTTAAAAGAGATATAAATAGAATTTTTCTACGATGTATTGATTATGATAAAATTCTCAGTAACTATTATTCGAATTTCATGAAGGACCTATGGGAGGTCACTTTTCAACACGTACTATAGCCTTAAAGTTTATGAAAGTTGGTTATTATTGGCCCAACATATTCAAGGACTTATTTGAGTGGATTATAAAGTGTAAGAAGTGTGTTTTCTTTGTTGGAAATGAACGTTTAGCTTCATTTCCCCGCAGCCTATTTCAGTGGATCAACCATTCATGCAGTGGGATCTTGACTTCATTGGCTGATAAATCCACCTTCATCACAAGGACACAAGTAGGTCATGACTTGCTATGGATTACTTTACACGTTGGACTGAAGCAATAGCCTTGAAAGAAGCCAATGATACTTAAATCCTATCATTTTACGAAGGTATAGTTTACATATTTGGTGTTCCAAAAACTATCATTTTAGATAATTTTTTAGCGTTTCTTGGTGCAAAGGTAATAGATTGGGCTATTAAGCATGGAATTTATTTAAGTACTTCATCTAATTATTACCTAAAATGTAATGAATTAGCTGAAAGCAGTAACGAGAATCTCTTGAGGATCATCAGAAGAACAATCAAGGACAACTAAAGAGCTTGGCATTTGATGTTAAATTTAGCACTTTAGGTGAAAGACTGGCTCCTAAAATATCAGTTGGCAATTCATCATACAAGCTTTTTTATGGACGAGAAGTAAGAATGCCCATCTCACTTGAGTTTTCCGTATTGGATATACTACATCAAATGGAATTACTTGAGAATGAACCATTGTAGGTTTGTTATATAGAATTAATGGAGTTGTAAGAGATAAGATATCAAGCTCATCTGAATATGGAAAAGAATCAAAGATAGATAAATAAAACATTTGATAAGATGGCTAAATTCAGAGTCTTTAATGAAGGAGACATTATGTTATAATAGGATGTTGATCATGTAAAGCCAGGAAACTACATGAAGTTTCATACAATCTGGAGTGGTGCCTACATGATTTCAGATAGCAAAGAACACAATGCATTTCAACTTTCAAGGCTGAATGGAGAGGAAATTCCCATTCCTGTGAATGGTATGTTTTTTAAACATTGTTATTAAAAATACTACAGTGCCAGGTTAGAGTAGGATTTCTCTTTCAATAAGTACAGTTCATGCACATTGCAATATTTTTCAATTCAATAAAGTGCACTCGTGCACGTGATTTAGTTCACTGGATCCTTTCCCAGCTTTAGTTTGTTTTTCGGAAAAGGTAGTTTTTGGTTATATGCTTTGACTCCATGACCAATGGATAAAAGCAAGGCACTGGTCTACAAGCTAGCAGGCAGCTTTCCCGATGGATCGCTAAAAAAGTTGATAATTTTTGCACTTGTGTAAAATGGGAAACTCGAAACTTTGTTACGATGAAATAAATTGATGAAATGGACCTAACTAGGGGGATACATTACAATTTTATTATGTTTTCAATTACAACAATTGATTAACTACATATAATTTGAAGCTATGTGTGTTGTTACAAAATGTAACACCTCACATAGACTTCCATTCCATGTTTGTCTTCAACAAGCAAACACAAAATCCCTAAAGGAATAATGTGTTGCCTTGATGATGGTGGGAATCATAGTTTAGGTGAAATGTTAAATTTGGGAACATCAAATAGAGTTGTAGTTTACAAGAAAGTGATTTCATTATTAAGTTACAGGTACATCAAAACTCATTACTTCTACATGTTTAAATATATTTAATTATGTGATTGAGTTGTTTATTTCATTATACAATCATTATTCATCATAAAAGTTGAATGCAGAAAGAAGTATACAACTCAATTACAAAAATTAATGTTATTTATTCATGAAGAAATTCAATGTTTCCCACACAATCCATGGGATGTAACTCACAACTACATGAAGAAATAAGTACATGTGCATGAAGTTAAAAGTAAAAGAGTATAGAAGAAACCCATCATTGCCTTGGGTTCTCTTACAATCTTCTTGTCTCCAGTTCCGGCTCCATCTTTCTTCCATGTTCCAAGAAGCTACAAAGTATATCTGAAAAAATGAAAGAAGAATGACATCAATATTGAGCTCAGGGTTTGATCTGTACTCATGTACTGTCTAACTACATGCAAATGGATTTCTAAATATTAGAAGCATAAGGTACATCTAGACACTAATACACAATTGATAAATCAATATCTATAGAATCACATATGATTCCCATAATCATTACAGAAGAAGAAAGAGAAATTAAAAACTATGGAACATAAGGGAGGCAAAAACACCTAATTATTTTCTAACTATTTTCTTAAGTGTGCAGATACATGTAGCAGATGAAGAAAGTAAAAATATTTCACATAAATGATTACTGTACTAAAAGGAAATACTAGATGAAGGAATCTATATGGTACAAGTTTATGAGTTGTTCTAGGAAAAATAAAAATGCAATCAGAAAATATCAGCTTTCATAAAATTACATTCATGTATAAGGTACATAATAAGTATGATAATATACATCAAATGCTCAAACAAGGTATGATTCATAGAAAGCAGGAATTGGAACATTGAATCAGAAGTGAGGTAGTAGAGTACAATTAATAGTTCTTGATTTTTGGAACAAAGTTTTCATTAAAGCACGAAAATAAGCAAGGGTATCTTCCAGTTTTCATTAAAAAACCTCTACAAGAACCCATGAAGAGGATAGTTATAGGAGATACCAAAAATGAGAAAACTCTAAGGATTTAGATGCAGAAAAGAATAAATTTAAGAGAACAGTGAATAGGTTGCAACAAAAGATAACAAAATTCATGATCTAATTTATATACTAATAGATACATACTGAAGAGATAAAAGTGAAAGCACATGTTCAAGCCTTTCAAATCAAAGTACTATCAAGTTTCAAATATCATCAAAGATTACAACCATGAAACAAAAGTGAAGTTATGACTTATGTATTTCAAGAAAATCTATGAATGTTTCAAAGTTACAATCATCAATTAAGTACATGCTTGAAATCAGGGGTACAGGAAAAGATCAAAAGGTCATGCAAGAAGATAGTAAGATAACACAACATTGTGACAACTATTTGAGTTCAAAATTTACAAGTACAGAGTGATTCATAATTTCCATAATAGATTGGAAAATAGAAAACAAATTTTTTCATAAACAAATTTGTAGGAACATCAAGCTCATTTTCAATCAAAAGAAGGCAACAATGCAATGGAACAAGAAAGGAAATGATTTCAATTTTGAAGATTAATTAGCTCACAAATATAGAAGCAGGCTTCAACAATCATCTATGAAATAATAATTTCTAAAAGCTTATAAGTTTCATCTGATACAAGATAAAGAACAACAATTTACTTAGAAAGCAGTGATCTCCAACAAGTGTATAACTTAGGAAAGGCCTAAAAATTTAACCATTTTCTAGCAGTTTAGGAGATGCAAAATACAAATTTTCAAAGAATTGAAGGAATCTAAATGCCACATCACACAAGGCAGAAATCATACATGAGATGAACAAAATATAACTCAATCCTTCAGAAGGAAGCAAATAACAAGTTACATGTATGAAAACTAACTATCATTAAGTATGTTTTCAAAGACTGTTTTAGGTTTGCAATCAAAGTACAAATAATCAAGTACAAATCCATTAGGGTGAATTAATATCCATATGAGTACAGAAGCACAAAAGTTCCAAGTTTCATTTTAGCCCCTAATATTCAAAAAGCTACTCTCTGCAAGGGAGTTCATCAGAGAAGGGAGATTTTAAATAAATGTTTCTAAAGTGAAAACTAGATTGCATTTTCAAACGCAAGAAACAACTTTCAAAGCAGTTCATAATCATAAATATGGTATAACAATAAATAGCTTGATACTTCCCTTTACAACAGTAAGAAAGTAAATGACTAGCAGCAATCTAAGGAAGATACACTTGCAACAAATACAAACCGGAGAAAACAGTATGTCATTTGAACAATGCTTCCAAATAAAACCCATGATGGAAAAAATATGAAAACATATGCTCTGAAGATCAAATATTTGAGATTTTACGAGTTAAACAATGTGACTCTTCTTCACCGAGACCGACATCACGGATAGCATATAGTCACACCATCAAGGGCCGAATCAACAAAATCGAGCTTTAGAGTAAAATGAATGTTATCTCAATTTTTCCCGGTAAAATTGATCAAACATGACCTTGCATAAGAAAACCTAAGGGTCGGCTCTCGTACCCTACGAGCTCACATTTCAAATCCAACAATCAAGTTATAGGCAGGACTCTACAATGGAGGAGTAGGGTCGGCGAAGGAGGCAAACAACGTCAAAGAAACTAGAGGCTCACAAGAGAGGACAGAAGTCAAAAGGGCTCAAATTTTTAGACTTAGCCACATACAAGTCAACTAGGGGCTGAACAATGACTTGCGAAAGATGCCATGTGTCAAATCAGTGTAATTCTAAAAGGCACATCAAAATAGAGTCTCCAAATGAGTGCAGACCCTCCACGTGTCCAAAGTCTCAAAAGGTTGCAATGGCAATAGCGAAAGTCAAAGGACTCACGGAAGGATCCACGTGCCTCATCGACGCACCTTCAAGGGTTGAAGCCAAAGGCGGTCCCCCAAATGAGTGTCTGCCCGCTACGTAGTCAGGGTCTAAAAATGGGTCTCATCACTGTTGAATCAGCTAATTAAAGAATAGACCCGTGGAGGGTGCCATGTGCCTCATCGATGCAATTCCAAGGGAAGGATCCAAAGCGGGGACCCCAAATGAGTGCAAGCTCACCACGTGGTCGGCGTAAAAGAAGGGAACAAAGCCAGCCATTTAAATTGACTAAGAATAAGAGGTTCGGTGGAAGCCTCCATGTTCCTCAACGGTGTAACTTCATAAGTGAGACCCAAGGGACAGTCCCTAAATGAGTGCGAAGCTTCCACATGTCCCAAGTTCGAAAAGGAGACAAAGTCGACAGTTGAAAATTCAAAATGGGGCAGAGCTAGTGGAAGGTGCCACGTGTCGGCTCGGTGCATCTTCAAAGATCAACTCCGAAGGTGGTCCCCCAAACTTGTGCTAGCCCTCCACATGTCCAATAATCAAGAAGGGACAAAACCAGCCCCAAATTGGCTAAGTATAGAAAAGACCACGGATAGTGCCATGTGCATCATCGGCATAAATTCAAAAACAAAATTTGGAGGAAGTCTCCCAATATGCATTGGGCCTCCACGTGTCCAAGGTCGACATATGGCCCCGCCAAACAAAAGGGACTTAGTCCAAACACAAAATTACAGAGCAAGCCCGAGAAAGGGACACATGGCCATGTTTCAAGTCAAAGTAGGAAGGTGGGTCACCGGAGGTAGTTTGAATTTTTTGGATTTTGTTTTGAAAAGGCGTAAAGTATAAAATTAAGCTGCACCTCCGCCGACGCCCAGAGAAGCCACGTGTCAAGCCTAAATTACATGCACGGAGGTAGGCCTTGGAAGGATTTTTTTGTCTAAGCAGGCCGACGAGCCCGGGAAGACTTTTCACCAAAGTGGAAAATGTGGGCAGCAAAGAGCCCAAAAATGACAAATGGAAAATGAAAATTTACTGGGCGTAGGATTGTTTGCATTTTTGCAACTTTCATAAAAGCGCAGTTTGCAAGTGCGGGCCCGCAAGCCCAAGGAGGTTTTTTCGTCAAATGGAAAATGAGAAGGTTGTGGGATTGTAGGGTTGCGGGGAGTTTTGAAATTTTGTAATTTTTTTGCAAAAGGTGCAAAGTCAATTTTGGGCCGCGTATCCATTTAACAAAGATCACGTTTTCACCATTTTGCACAGTCTCGATGCAGAATCTTCAAACGGCCATATCTTTTGACTGGAAGCTCGGATTTGAGCAAGAGAAGAATTTTGGAAAGGTATTGACCTCCTCTATGCCATGGAAGCCTAAAAATTTAATTTTGAAAAGGTTAGATGGGTGAAAATTAGGAATACATATTTCATGCCATTAATGAAGGATCCATTTGCTTCAACTACCCAAATCGATCTAGATTTTCCATCCCAACACGCCAAACAGACATGGGGAACCAGAATTAATAGATTGTAAGAAGATTTGTAGGGCATTAATGGTTGGTGGTTGAGATTTAAGAGAAGAATCAAGTTTCTCTTCTTTCTTTCTGGTTTTCATCGTCTATATATTGTAAACACTTCTCATTTGAGAAGGGGAGAAATTCAGGTGTGGGGAAACTCTGTAAAATTTGTTTCCCAACTCCATTTTGAGTTGTAAGCCTTCTCCTATGCCTGAAAAGTGGATTTATGCCTTTGAGCATCCATGTAATGGTCCATGCACCTCATAGAGCAATAAAATCATGTTTTTGTGGTGTTCTTCAACCCCTCTTCATGTTTTTTTTCTTTGTGCCTCTCTATTTTCTGTTTTCTTCTTGTGCATGTATTTTCACATTCACAGGTGTAATATGTCATGTTTCGTGGAGTTTCGATGAAGGATTTGGATCTGTGTCTGTGTCACTTCTATCTGACCTCCCTCATCTCCTTTTCCCTTGTTTCATCCTCCCTCAGCAGAGTATCTTGCCACTTCCTTTTCTGGTGTATCACCACTTAGTGTAGGCTCTCTTTCACTCTCTCTCTCTCCCTATCCCCTTGGAATGGTTAGATTAGGATAGATAGGTTTTTCCTACACTAGAGTAGCTTGTGGTAGGTAGTTTAGGAAGTAGGAACCAACCTTCTCTAGAGGTCCATCTCAAGTCCACAAGTCCCACAGCTTGAGAGATGGTCCAATGTTGTGCAATCACACCAAATGCCCCATTTTAGACTCAGGACATTTGGGGGTGTTGTGATTCTACACCAATAGGTTTTGGCACGCCCAGTGGGATGGGGTCTGAAGAACCTTACCACTTCATCTTAGTAGGTTGGTGTGTTCCTGTTAAGATTCAGCCTTTTGAGGTACATGCAAATCACATATGGCAACTCCATCTGGTTAAAAACCCATTCTATGAGTTGTAAACCTTCTCCCATCCATTTCCACCCATCTTCATTAATATTTCTTTCCACATCTTTCATATTATTCCATCCCATGAAGTTGTGCAATCATGACTTCATTTCCCTCTTAGAATTCACACTTGCAGCAGCCACAATGCATCCACCTCCAATGTATTTCCCAACTCCTCCAGATCAGCATTATGATCAGATCTAGAACCATTATGCTTACCCATATGAGCAGTGTCAAAACCATTTTGGCCAAGGAGCTTATCAAGAGCAAGGGTGTGCGTTTGATGGTGACATTATGTGGAGAATGTTGGTTTGTTGGAGAAGATCCAAATAATGGAGGCTAGCATGGTGCATTCCAAGGCTATAGCACAAATGAAGGCATTCAGGATTGGTTGCAGGGCACCTTGTCCATGGGGAGGCCCTTTTCCAAGACATTATAGCCCACAAGAGAAGCTTGACTTCATGGTCGAAATTCTGCCCCAACTTGTGCAATGGACTGAGGAGATTGAGGCTTATGAGTTGGACACAAGACAACCTTGTCAATGGGTAAGTCCACCACCTCCTAGCTTTTCTTTTCCTCTTCCTCAATCAGTATCATCGCAGCAGTGTCATGAGTCTAGCTCCCCATCTTCTGCCCCAAGTGTTGATTCCCCTTCTCCATCCCCTAGTCTTCCATCCCACCTCAATTATTTTTCCCTTTTCCCTTCCAAGAAGTCATCCCCTCCAAACAAACAAGAAGTTTCACTTCCTCACCACCACAAACAATTGCAAATCTAGTTGAAACCCCATCCACTCCTCCTCTTTCCTTCCCAATTCCATGTGGGGAAGAGATTCCAAAGACCAGTCAAGGAGAACAACAAGAAGAGGAACCCAACAAAGAAGAAATGATAGAAAATCTGAAGAGTTTAGCTACCAGATTTGGATTTAAAAATATCCCCTTGATGGTTAAGCCTACAAAGGAGGTCAAGGTTGAAGAGCCAATGGTGGTTGAGGCTGAGTTTGCAATAGAAGAAGAAAAGAACAAGAAGGAGAAGATCAACAATCTGTTTTCTCTGAATGTAGTGTCCATAATGGCACTTTTTCTAAAGAGGATGTTGATCTAATCCAAGTTACACAACTAGTTAAGGAGGAAGAACAACCAGCTCCAAGTCCCATTGAAGAGGAGAAGTTGGGAGAGATCAAATTAGAGTTGAGGCCACTTAGTGAAGAAAGCATTATTGAATAGTGTGTGTTGTGGTGTTTTGTTGTTTATGTGCGGTCCATTCAAGGATCAAATTTGTGTTGATCAGAACACTCCATACCTAATGGATGCTTCAAGGCCATTGGTCTCTTCATCTAGGGCGAGATGTCCTCGTGAGTCGCCAAACTGTTATCTCGATTTTTCCCACAAAAAAATTGATCAAACATGACCTTGCATAAGAATACTTAAGCGTCGGCTCCGTCCTGCATGAGCTCACATTTCAAATCCAACGGTCAAAGTTACAGGCAGGACTCTACAATGGAGGATCAGGGTTGACGAAGGAGGAAAATAGTGTCAAAGAAACCAGAGGATCAAAAATAGGAAAGAAGTCAAAAGGGCTCAAAGTTTCAGACTTAGCCACATATAAGTCGACTAGGAGCCAAACAACGGACTTGCGCAAGACACCATCTATCAACCCGGCGCAATTTTAAAATGCACATCAAAATAAAGTCTCCAAATGAGCACAAACCCTCCGCGTGTCCAAATTCTCAAAAGGTTGCAATGGAAATAGTGAAAGTCAAAGGACTTACGGAAGGATCCACGTGCCTCATCGGCGCACCTTCAAGGGTCGAAGCCAAAGGCGGTCCCCCAAATGAGTGTCAGCTCGCCACGTAGTCAGGGTCTAAAAATGGATCTCATCAGCCGTTGAATCGGCTAAGTAAAGAATAGACCCGTGGAGGGTGTCACGTGCCTCATCGGTGCAATTCTAAGGGTAGGATCTAAAGCGGGGACCCCAAATGAGCGCGGGCTTGCCATGTGGTCAGAGTCAAAGAAGGGGACAGAGTCAGCCATTTAAATCGACTAAGTATAAGAGGTTCGGCGGAATCTTCCACGTGCCTCAACATCATAAATTCAAAAGTGAGACCCAAAGGACAATCCCTAAATGAGCACAAGGCTTCCATGTGTCCCAGGTCTAAAAAGGAGACAGATTCGGCATTTGAAAATTCAAAATGGGGCAGAGCTAGCGGAAGGTGCCATGTGTCAATTCAGTGCATCTTCAAAGATCAACTCTAAAGGCGGTCCCCCAAACTTGCGCCAGCCCTCCATGTGTCCAAAAGTCAAGAAGGGGACAAAACCAGCCCCAAATCGGCTAAGTATAGAAAAGACCGCGGATGGCGCCACATGCCTCATAGGCGCAAATTCAAAAGAAAAATTTGGAGGCAGTCTCCCAATACGCGCCGAGCCTCCATGTGTCTAGGGTCAAACATATGGTCCTGCCAAACAAAAGGGAATTATTCAAAACACAAAATTATAGAGCAGGCCCACAAAGAGACACGTGGTCATGTTTCAAGTTAAAGCGAGAAGGCAGGTCGTCGGAGGCAATTTTAATGTGTTGGCTTTTGTTTCTAAAAGGTGTAAAGTATAAAAGTAAGCTGCACCTCCACCAATGCCAAGAGAAGCCACGTTTCAAGCCTAAATTACATGCAGGAGGTGGGCCTTGGAAGGATTTTTGTCAAAGCGGGCAGCGAGCCCATGGAAGACTTTTCACCAAAATGGAAAATGCGGGCTAAGCGGGCCCGAAGATGACAAATGGAAAATGAAAATATGCGGAGCCGTGGGAATTTTTTGCATTTTTTGCAACTTTCATAAAAGTGCAATTTGCAAGTGTGGGCCCACGAGCCCAATGAGGTTTATTTTCCACAATGAATTTCGGGCCCACGGATCTGTTTAGCAAAGATCACGTTTTCACCATTTTGCACAGTCTGGATGTTGAATCTTCAGACGGCCATCTCTTTTGACTGGAAGCTCAGATTTGAGCAAGAGAAGAATTTTTGGAAAGATCTTGACCTCCTCTACACCATGGAAGCATGAAACTTTAATTTTTAGAAGGTTAGATGGGTGAAAACTAGGAAAATGTCTTTCATACCATTAATGAAGGATCTAATCGCTTCAACTACCCATATCTGATCTAGAATTGCCATCTTTCCTTCTCCAACATGCCAAACAGACATGGGGAACCAAAATTGATAGATTGTAAGTAGATTTGTAGGGCATTGATGGTTGGTGGTTGAGCTTTAAGAGCATAATCGATTTTCTGTTCTTTCTTTTTGGCTTTCATCATCTATATATTGTAAACACTTCTTATTTGAGAAGGGGAGACATTCTGCATGTGGGGAAACTCTGTAAAATTTGTTTCCCAGCTCCATTTTGAGTTGTAAGCCTTCTCCTATGCCTAGAAAGTATATTTTTTCCTTTGAGAATCCATGTAATGGTTTGTGCACCTCATAGAGCAATAAAATCATGTTTTTGTGGTGTTCTTCAACCCCTCTTCATGTTTTGTTGTTTCTTTGTGCCTCTCCATTTCGTGTTTTCTTCATGTGCATGTATTTTCACATTTGCAGGTGTAAGATGTCGTGTTTCATGGATTTTCGATGGTGGATTTGGATCTGGGTCTGTGTCACTTCGTCTTGACCTCCCTCATCTCCTTTTTCCCTGTTTCATCCTCCCTCAGCAGAGTATCTCGCCACTTCCTTTTCTTGGTGTATCACTACTTAGTGTAGGCTCTCTTTCTCTCTCTCTCTCTCTCTCTCTCTCTCTCTCTCTCTCTCTCTCTCTCTCTCTCTCTCTCTCTCTCTCTCTCCCTATCCCCTTGGAATGGTTAGATTAGGATAGATAGGTTTTTCCTGCACTAGAGTAGCTTGTGGCAAGTAGTTTAGGAAGTAGGAACCAACCTTCTCTGGAGGTCCATCTCAAGTCCGCAAGTCCCATAGCTTGAGAGATGGTCCAATGTTGTGAAATCACACCGAATGCCCCATTTCAGACTCAGGACATTCAAGGGTGTTGTGATTCTGCACCAACAATGACTTCTTCTACCTACAAGAGGAGGAAGAGATAAGTTTGAACCATATGTGAAAATTTGACTAGGATAGATAAGGAACTCAAATCGAGTCGTTCGAAATGAGAAATTGCTAACTCAAATTGTAAAGGAACACACAACAAAATGGAGTTTGAATGATCAGAAAATCACAACTAAAAAATATCGAAACATCCATAGATAACATTGATACAAAGTGTATGGAATTTCTAGATTTAGAATAAAAATGGCTCATTATTCTTGACCATAAAACCCTCAAAATATCTCCGCACGTAGTAAAAAGTAGTAACACCAGAATGATTTTTCGAACTCGGTTTCAGAAAGATCACATGAAGAAGATATTTCAAAACAGAAAATGAACCCATTAGCGAGTATTTGAGAGGTTAGTTTTATTGCATAAGACATGGAAATGTTAAAATGAAGGGTAAGACTTCCCAATAAAGCTCAAAGTTATTGAAACCTTCAAAAATATCAAGCTCAAAATGATAACCCAAAATGGTGAGAACCCAGTTTGCATAACATACGGCCATCTTCTCAAGAATAAAGAAACATAAGAAAATATCAGGTGCGAGGATCATTCTAAAAGATCATAATATTATCAAAGATCAGAATAACGGAAGAAGTATAATAGAAGAACTTCAAGTAAGAAACCAGAAACAAGATATGGGTATCAATGATAATAAATAACATAAATCTTTGTTCAAAGCAGGAAACATATAAAAATGGTGAGCCACAAATAATAAATTTGATGCAATGAGTTTGTATGCAAGCTTGAAGGTTACACAAATAAATTACAGAGTTATCATACCTTTCGAATGGCGACCAAGCTTAAGCCCAAATTCAAAGCAGAGTATTCACAACCAAGTGGACGTAAAGTCTTTTGAATCAATGTAAAACTTCTCCAATACACAACACAATTTGAATGTATAGAACAATGAAATCCAAGCTCGAAACACCATCAATGGAAGTGAGAAGAAAAAAATGGCCAGGACTTCACCACTTGAAATGAGCAGGTGAAATGAAAAAATGACAAGCTCGACGAGCCTTTAATCAACCTAACTCACCGAGTTATTTCTCAACGGCCAAGATAAAATCGTATAAGATCAAATGGTGCACATTACTAACTCTAGAGTTAGTAATCAATGGTTACATATCTAAATGATACAAAGATCAATGGCCACAATTAATTCCCAGATTCAAAGAAAACTCAAGCCTGACCGCTCACGTCAACTTCAACCATGGTTCAGAATCAATGGAAGATATCAAATGGTACACATATCGATGAATGAACAAGCACCGAATACATTAATTACAAAGTCAAAACCCTAACCGAGGGTATAAAAGGATCAACGATTGAGAATTAATCATTACAAGATTAGTAGTTCTTATCAAAAGAAGGTAATTGTACCATGATTCAAAACTTATCGCAGCTTAAGCAAAGCCACCGAAAAAAAAAAAAATTTCAATGGGTCGATTCATCATGGAGGGGGGGGGCAGCCCCATGTTTAAACAAAATCATTACCATGACCGACTAAGGTCCAAACTATAGTGTAAATGCCAAACACAATGTTCACCAAAAAGGTAAATCATTACCTTAATCAAATATTGTTATGAATGATTATTCAAAATACCGAAACTATATTCTATGACATGGTGGTCGATATATATTCACCAATGATTACCAAAAAGGTAAAATTTACCTTATCACCTTATATGCATTGAGTTCTAATCAAAAGGGACCAAGAAAATAATGCAAACATCAAGTCAAATGAGACTCGTGACTATAGTCCAAGCAATTAGTCAATGTGGTCACCTTTTCAAGCAATTGAAGACCAAAAGACAAAGTATGCATTATGCCAAAGCAGACACTACAGACTTCAAGAGGACAAATTAGAATATGTGCACACCAAAAGTGGTCCCCACATTGGTATTGAAGACAAAGCATTATTTTTACTTGTAGGAGAATAATATTATGCATGTAATCACAAGGATCAACTATTATAAGTGTCACATCAAGAAAAAGAAGACAAAGGTTACATGCACATTGGAGAAGACTTACACAACAAGCAAAGGCTATTATTAGCCAAATTATTCATCAATTTTATTAAAAATAGATCATTCAACTGCACTTGGACTAAAATTTATTTTTGTAACTAAGGCTATTAATGCCTCATTGTAATCAACATGTCTATTTTTATTCCTTTATTTATTCATGATAAAGGGGTAAAATTAGCATGCATGGGTGAGTACAAATTTTATCCTATTTTAGGATGGGTTGGGTGAATAATCTTGTTATATATTGTGTGCAATTGCAAGGCACAAGGAGGACTTTTTGGACATAGGAGTGCTGAAGCAATTTTTACCAATTTTCCCCTTGAATGAGAACTGATTTCTGCCTTTCCAATTATTTGTAGTGGTGTGTATATCTTATTAATTATTGTGAATTTAAATTCCCTGATTAATCATCTTACCTTACTACAAATCGGTAATTTTTGCATAGTATTAGTGTGCATGTTTATCTTATTGTGTTGTTGTGATTCATTCCCTCAATACACAAAGTATTTTGCCTTAATATTCTGCTGAAAACTATTGGTTTGTGCATCCAAAATTCATTCTCAATTTTATTGTGCATATACTCAGTCAAAGCCCTCAACAAGTTTGGTGTATCACCCACTTTCAATTTCAGTTATAGTCATATTTTACCCTCAAAACCCCAAAAAAATAGTTTATGATACATCAAAAAGGAATTGGCCTTGATACTAGAGACTCGCCTCAATAATAGGTATACCCATAGACCTAAGGTATTTGCATTGTATCTACGAAAGTGAGAGATTTAAAGAAAGGTTAGAAACTTTTTTGTCATCTCTCAACCAGAGTGCACTTTTGAGAGATAATAGCTTTTGGCACGCCAGAGTAGGACACAAATCATATTTGAAGAAAATTATGGAAAATAAAGTAATTTACAACGAAAGAAAGTCACTTCATAATTGAAGCAAGCTGCAACAATTTATTCAAAGATCAAAAGATTTATTTGGCGACTTCATGAGGTTGATTTCAGACCAGTTTTGCAGCATGTTCCATGCTTAAAGTGACTACAACATCATCGATAAGAGGAATTATTCTGATTTTATTTCTTTACCTTTGAATTCAGATAGAAGAAGAAGAGTTGGCAATACCTTACCTTATAATAGGCTTGGTTATTTTGCAACCCTCCTCCTAATCTTCTTTCACCACATATTAATCTTGTTGTTCAAATCTCAGTTATTCCAATGGCTCTACAACCACCTAGAAATTTTGTAACCTTTACTAATGGCAGCCCTTTAGTAACTCAAGTTTATCATGATATTCCTAATGCTGCCATGAAAATTTTACCTTCATTCACTAGTGAAAACTAGATTACTCCTACAGAGAACATTAAAGATTTTGTAGCCCTTTCTTTTGTCCATAATATAACTCATGAAGATGTAGCCTTAAGACTTCTAGCCACATCATTTAAAGGACAAGTCTTACAATGGTAAAAACCTTAGAAATTGGGAGCATAAGAACTTGGGATGAGTTAGGAGAGAAATTACTTAAGAAATTTCAAGACCATTCTGATCATTTATCTCTCATAAAACATTGTCTACAATCAAAAGAGATCCTCATGAATTTATGGCTAGTTTCAACATTTGATTTGCTAGAACTTGGGAAATAATTCCAGCCAGTGTTAAGCCTCAAGCTAATCATGTTTTTCTATACTACCTTAGAGCCTTAAACAAGTGATATTTCAACCATGATTCAGTCTATGGGAGGAGAGACTCTCCTAAAAGCTTATGACATTGTCATTAGGGCTGAAAACAACCTTATTCAAGCTAGGAAATTAGCTCCAAGGCCTTCAATGCCTCTTATAGCAGATTTGTCACCTATTCCGCAACCTATTACCATTATAGAGCCTACTATTTTAGCTCCATCAGATGATGTGTTTAAGGCTTTGTAGACTATGGGAAATAAGTTAACATCAATTGAGAACAAATTAGCTCAACCTAGCAGGCTTATCAAGCTCCTTATTAGCAAAATCAGCAGAATAGGAAGCCTTATCAAGCAAAATAGAACTATAGACAACCATATCAGCCAAGGCAATTTGACCCAAAGGCTCCTAGTTCATCTAGCGCTCTTGTTCCAGTTAACATGGTTTCAAAAGAATGGTGTCAACCTTGTAATCAACCTCATTCAATCTGTCAATTATCCAGATGCATTCCTGAATATAAGCCTTGTTGCACAACCTCAACCTGAAGCATTATTTATGCTTCAAATGGAGGGTGGGCAGGAAGATGCTCAAAGTGAAAAAACAACTGAACAAAATCTAGTCATCTTTAGAGAGGAAGATTTTATTGCAGTCACAACTAGGTCTCAAGAAAAGGCTCAGGATAAGGAAAAACAACAAAACAAACCCGTTCTACCTACAGTTATTGATAAAATAAAAAGTGCAGGTCAAAAAACAACAAACAATCTTGTTGTTCCTCAAAAAACAACAAGTAGTTCAGCTCAAAAAAGAGCAAAAAAATTACATCCTGATCCCAGAAGACTATTCATACCTCAGATTTCAAAAGTTCTTTGAAGTAGAGTCAATTTTTTCTAAAGCTTATGCTAAAATTGTAGAAGTTTCAAAAACGGTTGCTTCTTTTAATATTGTTGAGGTAATGAAAAAACATAATATTAGTATTTCATTGTGGGATGCTTTAAGTATTCCATGACAACAAGATTTACTTTCTCATGAGTTTGCTAAGTTGTAGATTTCATCAAAACCAAGCGAGAAAATGAAGCTCAAAAAGAAGACATGGTTCTTGGAATAATGGAGCAAGACCACATGCAAGAGGCTAAGTGGATGGTTCAAAAGGTTTTAAATTGCTCATGATATCAAGAAACCACCACCATTTTATCTATCTTTGATTATTGAATATCATTTGGTTCATAATTGCATGGTTGAAAGTGGTGCAAGTAACACAGTTATGCCAAAAGCAATTGCAGAAAAATTGGACCTACAGTATGAACCTAAAGAGAAAAGTGTGTTGCATCTAGACAGAAATAACAACAACCAACACAGTTGGCATTATTATAAATTTTGAGTTAATCTTGCATTCTTGCCCAAATGTTACTATCTTACAAGATGTTACTCTTTTAGATTTACCTCCCTACTTTGCCTTAGGTTTATCAATAGATTTTACAAAAAGATAGGAGTTTATCTTTCTTTAGATTGGTCATTTTTGTTCTTTACTACAAGATATGGAACCAAGGTTACCATAAATTTAGAGCCTCTGGCTAGGTTTCATATTGAGCCTCATGCTTCAAATGTTGTAGTAAATTATGTAGCTTTAGATCAATCTTATTTTTATGTTACAACACATGTTTCTGCACTAGACGGTGTTTCTAATTTGTTTATGGATGAAAAGGCTCAAGAAGAACATGCATATGATCCTTTCAAAGAAGAAGAGGAAGATTTGTTTTGTGTCTATTACTTGCATGAAAAAATGCACCAATCCCCTTGTTGTCCAAAATAAAAAAACAATAGAAGAGATATGGAAGCTTCACTTCGATGGAGCTAAGAACAAGAAAGGAAAAGGTGTATGTTTGATACTTACTTCCCCTTCAAATGAAAGTTAATTTTTAGATTTAAGTCTATAGTTCTCTTGTACTTGTAATGTAGTTGAATATGAAGCATTAATTAATGACTTATAATGGGCCAGAAAAAGAGGTATCAACACTCTGTAATTTTTTGGTGATTCAGAGTTAGTTATTAATCAAGTGAAAAACTTTAATGTGTGTAAGAATTCATTGCTGAAATCTTACAAACATAGAGTTTCAGACTTAATGGAAGATTCGATGCTATTAACATGTAATCTATTTCAAGAGTTGGAAATAAACAAGCAGACAAAATTGCAACAATTGGTGCTATCTTTGATGTGCTAGAACATATCGAAAACAAAAAATTATAGCCATATTTTAAGTTGGTTATCAGACCTTCAGTGCTTGATAACGAAGAAAATTAGCAAGTTTTTTGAGGATGATGAACAAATCTATAGATTTTTATAGCAAGAAGCTAAAATTTTCTGCAGTAAATCAGGAAAAACTGCAACACTTCTATGCTAACAGATTGTTCAATTGAAAACAAACAAGTTGCCTCAAGGATTGGTCACACTAGAAGATATTTTCAGTTCTGATGATCAGTTAAGAAAGGACAAAGGCAAGATTTCAACTCATGTAGATAACTACAAGGAGATCTTGGTGGATGATGAAAAGAAACTATTTATCAGAAAGGTATGTTCCTCAAAGCTGAAAAATAGTCATTTATCAATTTATGTAAAGAATTCAAAGATGATTTTTCTTGGAAATACTAAGATCTGAGAGGTTTTGATCCCAGTTTAGCTCAACATACAATAAAGTTACAACTAAATTCCAAGCCAATTAGGTAGAAACAAAGGCCTGTAAATCTGAATATCGAACCATTGATGAGAGAATATTTATCCAAACTAATTGAATAAGGTAGTATCTTTCCAGTTAAGCATTCAATCTGGGTATCTAATCTTGTTCCTATTCGGAAAAAGAATGGAAATCAGGATATGTGTGGATTTTAGAGATCTTAATAAAGCTTCATTAAAAGATCATTATCCATTGCCCAATATGGATCAGATTTTAAGAATAGTTTTAGGTTCAGATAGGTTATCCCTTTTGGATGGTTATAGCGGATATAATCAGATTCTTGTGCATGAAGAAGACAAATACAAAACAACCTTCACCATAAAGTGGGGTACTTATGCTTATAAAAGAATGCCTTTTGGACTTTCCAATGCCGGTGCAACATTTCAACATGCAATGGACATGGCTTTTCACAACTTGTTAAATAAATGCATATTGGTTTACTTAGATGATGTCACCATATTTTCAAAGAATTTTGATGAACATCTAATGCATTTAAGGCAGACTTTTTAGCTTTGTAGATAGTTTGGAATATCATTGAATCCCAAAAAGTCTATATTTTTAGTCCATCAAGGTAAATTACTTGGTCATATTATTTCTAGACAAGGTTTATCTATTTATCCTTTAGAATTGAAGTTATTTCACAACTATCCTTGCCTCATCATAAGAAAGCATTACAAAGTTTTCTTAGAAAAATCAACTTTTTTAGAAGATTTGTTTTAGATTTTGCAGCATTAGTTAATCCATTAACAGTTATGCTAAAGAAAGATAATACCTTCTCTTGGACCAGCGAAGGAAGAAAAGGATTTGAGGCCATCAAGTCTACTATTTCACAAGCTCCTACTCATGGAAATCCAATTTTAGATAAGGATTTTATAATGTATGCATTTGAAGGCGGTGAGACTATTTCAACTATATTAACTCAGGTTAATGATGAAAACACTAAGAAGCCAATTACTTTCTTTGGACAGATTTTGCATGACTACGAGATAAAGTACATTTTTCTTAAAAAATAACTTCTTTCAGTAGTTAGAGGATTAAAGAATTTCAAGTACATGATTTCCAATAATAAGATACATGTATTAGTCTCTCATATAAGTGTTAAAGCGTTCTTGTTGAATAAAGAACTGAATGAGAAGAGAGCAGGTTGGATTACAAAGGTTATGGAGTATGATGTTGACATTCGTGTTACTGAAAATAGTTCATGAAAAAGGTTTGTGTGAACATCTAATTGTTGATATGGAAAAATAATTGGATGCAAAATTTGAAAATTCATAACAACATGCTGAAATCACGTATCAATAGTCTAGATATCTTGGTACAACTAGAAAATCAACAACCTGAACTTATTCAAGAAGTTTAGGAATCAAGATGGATGACTTATTTAGTTAACTATTTACAAAGATGGTACTTATTCAAAAGGTATGGAAAGAATAAGAAAAGATATTTCAGGTTACAAGTTATACCTTATGTTTTCATTGATGGTGTGTTGTTTAAAAGAGATATAAATGGAATTTTGTTGTGATGTATTGATTATGATAGAATTCAGCAACTATTATCCGAATTTCATGAAGGACCTATAAGAGGTCACTTTTCAGCACGTACTACAACCTTAAAAATTATGAAAGCTAGTTACTATTGGCCCAACATATTCAAGGACTGCTTTGAATGGATTAGAAAGTGTAAGAAGTGTGCTTTCTTTGTTGGAAAAGAATGTTTAGCTTTGTTTCCCTTACTGACCTATTTCAGTGGATCAACCATTCATGTAGTGGGGTCTTGACTTCATTGGCATGATAAATCCACCTTCATCACAAGGACACAAGTGGATCCTAACTGCTACGGAATACTTTACACGATGGATGAAGCAATATCCTTGAAAGAAGCCAACAAGACTTCAATCCTATCATTTTATGAAGGTATAGTTTACAAATTTGGTGTTCCAGCAACTATCATTTTAGATAATGCTTTAGCATTTCTTGGTGCAAAGATAACAGATTGGGCTATTAAGCATGGAATTTATTTAAGTACTTCATCTAATTATTACCCAGAAGGTAATGGATTAGCTAAAAGAACTAACAATAATCTCTTAAGGATCATGAGAAGAACAGTCAAGGATAACCAAAGAGCTTGGCATTTGATGTTAAATTCAGCACTTTAGGCTGACATAGTGACTCCTAAAGGACCAGTTGGCAATTCACCATACAATCTTGTTTATGGATGAGAAGCAAGAATGTCCATCTCAATTGAGTTTCCCGCATTAGATTTAATGCATCAAATGGAATTACTTGAGAATGAATTGTTGTATGTTAGTTATGCAGAATTAATGGAGTGCAAGAGCTAAGAGATCAATCTCATTTGCATATGGAAAATAATCAAAGAGATAAAGAAAACATTTGATAAGACGGCTAAATTCAGAGTCTTTGTAGTACCCACCCTTTACACGCACAATTACAACAAGTAAAATACCAGGATAATTTTTTTTTACTTACATTACTCACTACACACAACACAGTAAGGGCTCCAAGTACAAAAACTCGACTCACATACGAAAATCACAAAATTCATCAACTCACATAGACACACGAAAACAACATAGGCATGCTGACACTACACTTTTCCCAATGGAAGGTTACTAGTAAAGACCCAACCACAAGAACATGACTTCAGGAATGGCGAACCCACAACACATCATTTCTTTAAATGTATTTTTAGTTACGGTTAACATTCCAAGGACATTATGAGTGAGGATAAATTCCTCATTTTTCCACCTACATTTTCTTAAGTTTATTCCCACGATTGAAGATACGGTTCGGCCATATTAAGTTGGCTTCTTATACTTTATATAAATTTCCATAACTGACATACATATTTGGCATAAATCAAATTGCATACAAAGTACTTAATTATCTTATTATTATGTTAAGAATATTCTTCTCCAACATTTATTTGATGTCTACAATTTTAACCTTACAACTCAAGCGAAAGTGACTTGATGTCGTAACGCAATAAAAGGATTTGACGAAGTTTTAGATGCGAGGGTAGCTTCTTACCAAAAACATTTTTGATTCACACTATATTTATTTCCCTATCATTGTTATTATAATTCAAAAAATTATTGAATTCCCATAAGATTTATATATATATATATATATATATATATATATATATATATATATATATATATATATATATATCCTTTGTTTTCTCGAAGTTTGATCACACCATTTGATTATTCATATTCTTTGTAACACATGAAGATGTTTAAATTAAGTTATAAGGACTCCAGGTGACATTATTCCTAACCTCTATTTTTGGTTTTACTCTCATATGATTTACTCTTGTGTCACACTAGGGTATCATTATTACCATCATTTTACAACAAAAGAGTTACGAAAGCACTTGTCTGACATCTTAAGGAAGTACATGGTTAGAAGCATTATAAACTACACATGAACCACGAGTGACCTATGATCACGAAGAACCCATATCTTTGCATTGCACGATTCCGCATAAGAAATATTATTTATTCCTTAATGCCATAGAATGACATAACAAGGGATTATGAGACAAGAATTCAGTTTCTAAGGTTCTCTAAAATCAACATCTTTCAAAACAATTTCATATGCAAGGAGTTAGATTATAGTTTTCTAACCACAAGTTAACATCCTAGTCAACTAGGGTTTAGTTTAATTCCAATTTTCACTTAGGGCTTTACGCTCTATTATAGATTAGACTAAGGTTCAAAACATATTCACCTATAAACCCATCGTAAAAGATCAAAGCACTATAATGTCACATGCCAAAGATAGTACATATAGCTAAGAGGATCTATTCATTAACAAAATTTTAAGTGATAGAACCACTATTTCTCTAGCTCCATGATGTCATCTGGATCCCACAAGAAATTCATTCGATGCGGAAAAATTAATTCTAAAACTATCTTTGGAAGACAAGGCAGTCCACTAGGACACGAAGGAAGCGTTAACTCTACTTACTCCAGGTCGAGTTTGACTGTGTTGCTCCTATATGTCTGGTTTATGTCGATGTCACTAAACGTACCTACTAAGATGATCAACCCATTCAGGGAATCTTATTTGCCTAAACTAGGATGTTCCATCGAGTGTAAAGGTTCGTTTGAAGGTCACAGTTTTCTACACTAAGGGATTTACATAGGCAAGTTAGTTATATACAAATTTTGAACTAGGGTTGACTATTGTGGTTAGGTTCCTTTATTACATTTTCAAGGTAAGAAACACAACACCAATTGTTAAACAAATAATTACAAAATGAAAGTTCACTACAAGGTATAAATTTCAATTCCTTTTGACATTTGTATTCCACTTTTACCATAACAATTTTGGGATCAAAATAACATCCATGAAAGAAATACCAATTTCTCAAGCATTTATTAATCTAGCGACTTTTACATACTACCAATTTCAACAATAAGTCTTTCAATATATTACCAAAAATAAACAATGAATTACTCAACGCCTTTACGGCATCATTCTTTCCTCCTGCAAAAAAACCATGTGAGCAAGATATCAACGATAAATTGCTAGCATGGCATCCACCCTTATCAATCATAATTATCATTTTTTAGTTTTCCCCATTTACATAAGATAAAAATTACAATTTGCAATCGAAATAAAAAGGTTTAGAGACATGTATTCATTACATTTCATTTTGCTTCTTTTTGTAACCCAAGAGAGAGAAAGAGAAGGGTAGAGAGAGAAAACACTATTTTGTCAAAAGTTCTAATGCACACACAAGTTACATTATAGTGTTTTAAACAGTTATTTATATGTGTTAAAAGTTTCCAAGGTGATTTGGAAACCCTACGAGGGTCCTGCAACTTTCTATTTTTACATTTTCTCACTAGTTACAAAACGTTCAAAATGGGCTCGGAGGCTAAGAAACCACTTCCAAAAGTTATCTTCCGATGAGAACACACACCACGATTAACTTTCTACGTGTCCCCAGATATACCAAGAATTCATAAAGAACTAACGGAATTGGGAAAAAGCGAACGGTTTGTGTTTGGCGGCTAGTTTTCGGGGCTACTGATCATAGTTCACCCAGTTGTAAAATGACAAAAGTTAGCTCGAGGGCCCAGAAAAACCGCATCCATAACTGACATTTGATGGAGGAGCACGCAACGAGACATCTCCTACTAGTTCCCCTATATAAGGAGAATTCATCAAAGTCGATGGGACTGAGAACTAGAGAACCATTTTTAAACGGCAACAAGTTTTCTACGGAGCGACAAGACGAAATTGGTCCATTTGACCTCGTCAAACTGCGGACGGAGGCCTACAAAATGGCTTCGCCAAACTATCCCGAAAAGTTTTCTTTCTTATACTGAATGTTCCATGCAATTGTCTAGTATAAACACTAAAGGTTTGCAAAGACGGGAAGTAATTTCTCCATCTAGGTTTCAAATGGTGGTTCAAAACGAAAGCCAACTTTCTAGATTTAACAACTTTCTACTGTTGTAAACCAAAGTGTAACAGGGCTCCCATAAGAGCATCAAAAGGATGTCATATGTTTGTTTTGGGTCAAACCAAAGGTCAAGGTGACTCCTCGTATACAAGGTACACGAATGAAACCGCACATCTCATTTCTAGAGTTACAAAGGGTATTTAGTGAGTCTCAGAAAAATACAAAATTTAACTATTTAAAACAGGAAAAGGTCAACTTTATCAATGGGGAGTCAAATTCGTCTAGTCGATAAAACAATATTGGAGTGATGAAGATGGGTAAGAGTTTTCTAAATCATCTCGAAGTGAGGGTGATAGTTTATGGTTTAAAGTAGACGAGTTATAATGACTTCGTGAGTTACGACATAACAATTTATTGTTTTGCAACGAGTTAAAGGGACATTTAACTGTATTAAAAATCCTAATAATTTAAAATTCTATTTAGTTGCAAAAGAGAACTAAAACACGAGAATTATGAGAGGTAAGGGAAGAAGAACCATGCCTGGAGAGTGAAGTCGGTCGAAACTGCGGGATTTGGTTCAGTAACTTGCTTGGGCACATCGTCAACCAGATCACGAGCATCCACAACTCCACCATTTAACATACACGTCTATCAATAAAATCAGTAACTACATATTTGAAAACCATTCCGCTACTCTGATCACATTTCTCCTACCTTCTGGATTCGACCCACCACTTGTTGAGCATGATCAAATGGTTTCTTATTGTTGTTGTTTGGATAGAATGAGATCTTCCTCCTTTTGTGCATAGCCTCAAATCTTGCAACCATTAGACCATGATTTTTGAAGGCATTTAGTCAAACACTTCACATGCCTTAAGCATGCCTCCACATTTTGCACATTCTCATGTGCTCATCAAAACCAAGCAAACATAACCACCACGACCACGTGCTTACCGGCACCATGACCATAATCAAATAAACCAAAAATGAAGCTTCCATGGTCAAGGTGAAATCCAAAAGCCACGTTTTTTTTTTTTTTTTGCAGGCATTTTGTCACACAGTCCATGGCTTTGTCTATACTTCCACATTTTGCATTCATATCTAACCGAGCACCTGCAACATCTATGCCTGAAAAAGCTCCTATTTAAGAAACTGGCGTGAGGATGCTAGCAATGGATGCAGAATTTGTTTTAAAGGTTCCAAGGCGTATTCAACAAACCCACTTTGCACAGAACCAAGCAAAAAAATCCACACGACTTTTCAACAAATCCATTTTGTGCATACATGTCTACAGAAGCGGTTCTGAACTTCAACATCTTAAAAAAATTCTATCTTTTATGTCTTTGAAGGAAGTCACGTAGGTGCAGGCGCGTTTTTTTAACACGAGGCTAGGGATTTCTTTGGAAAATGTAAACTGATCAGGTTGGAGACCTGTTTGTTGCATGGTGAAACAACGTGACTGCCTTAAGAGGGAAAACCCGTGTCTTTACTGTTTGTAAACAAAAAACACCCTTCTAGAGAGATCTTTGTCCCATTTTTTTTCCTCTGGTCAAACAAGAAACAACGCCCCCCCCAAGTATTTGCGACTACAACATCCGACAAAAATCCTCCCTCCATTATGCTTTTATGGAAGTCCACGCAGGTAGTTTGGAGCAGCTGGGAGGATGTTGGCACAGGCTGGGAGGCTGGGAGGAGGCCGCAAAACACCATTGCACTCCATGAGAAGACATCTGGTTTGGATCTGCTGCCCCCCCAAATTCGCCCCATTTCCAAATGCCAAAAAGACAAAACCCTAACAACAAACGTTTTAGAGCTTTTCGCCTAGCCTTCATATTAGTTTTATTTAATTTTATATTAAATTGTATATGTATTTTTATTTAATTAAAAGATTGTGTAAGTTTATGTGTTTTCCCTACAATCGCTTATCGATAGATAACAACAAGTTGATAACAAGTCGACGATCAGATAACGAAGTTATCGTCGATCGATAAATAAAATAATAATAATATTATTATTATTATTACCACTTATTAATACTTGTTAATCATATTAACAAGAACAAACTTACGAGCCTGATAAATCGAGCACACCATTTTCCTTTAATAGGAGGAAAACGTAATGGACGAGGTGGGGGCCAATGCAGCAGAAAACAACAACATGACACGAGAAGACATGACGCAGTGGGAGAATTCCAATTGTTCTCTGTGACAAGGGTGAAGCCAACAAAAGATCAACAGAGCACCACAACGTTAAAAGCTTAGTAACAGGGTCGTCATGATAGGGACTGGGGAAACATCGAATGGGGCATTATAGTCTTGATGAAGGAGACATTTTGTTAAAATGGGATGTTGATCATGTAAAGTAAGGAAACCACATGAAGTTTAATACAAGCTGGAGTCGTCCCTACATGCTTTCAGCTTGCAAAGAACACAATGCATTTCATCTTTCAAGGGTGAATGGAGAGCAAATTCCCATTCCTATGAATAGTATGTTTATTAAACACTTTTATTGAAAATCCTATAGTGTTTGGTTAGAGTAGGATTTCCCTTTCAATATATGTAGTTCATGCACATTGCAATGTTTTTCAATTCAATAAAGTGCACTTTTGCATGTGATCTGGTTCACTAAATCATTTCCCAGTTTTAGTTTATTTTTGGGAAAAGGTAGTTTTTGGTTATATGCTTGACTCCATGCCCAATGGACAAGAGCAAGGCACTGGTCTACAAGCTAGCAGGAAGCTTTCCCCACATGATCGCCAAAAATGTTGACAATTTTTGCACTTATGTACAAATGGGCAACTTGAAACTTTATTACGATGAAAGGCATTGATGAAATGGACCTAACTAGGGGGATACATTACAATTTTATTGTGTTTTCAGTTGCAACAATTGATTAACTACATGTAATCTAAAACTATGTAATCGAATTCCAAGGGAAAGGAAAGTGAACTGGACCATTAATCAACCAAATTATCTCTAATGGCTGAAAGTGTAAACCGAAACCCAAAGGATGGTGACAATTTTCATAGATGTGTACAACTACGGTGTAACCCGTCCTCCTCCCTCACTATTTTATCATAATTGTAATGCCCACTCATCTTTAACTCTGTTTGAACCGTGTTATAAATTTTGAATTGATTTTAATCTCAAACCTTGTTGTTGTATTCTAATTAGCATACAAATAAAATGTGCGGGACATCATGATTACTATTGTGTTTTGGTTATTATTTTGATTGTATGGTTGTATTGTGGACTTGATGGGAAATTTAAGGATATGATGATGATCTAGAATGGTTTCCTTGTTATAAATTAATTGTGATGTCATTACTCTTCGATATTACCTTATTGTATTTGATTTATCTTTGTGACTGGACACATAGACATTATTGCACGTTGTACCTGTAACTATTAATAGGCGAACAACATTAACTCATTGTGATATGGGAATCAAAGGATAAACATTACTGTAACTGAATTGATTAACTATTGATAGACATTCCGTATGAAAGACAATGATGTGTTGTCATCTTGGATATATATTGATATTTTGAATTTTCTTCGTATTGATTTTATTATGATGTTCAAAGTCATTTTGTGATTTTTTTGATATTGAAGAATTGGTGAAATTGTGAACAGATGCAAGTATTGCTTAAATTAGATGATTCATTTGGTTTATGATCTTAGTTGCAAACTAATGTATGAGGAGAATCGAAATGTTGAAAATTGGAGTAATTGTTGAATTACTTGGTCTTAGCAATAGTAGTTATGATATTTGATGTTGAAATTGATATTTAGATATAAGTGTTTTATTAATTCGACATCATTAATATGGCCATGAAGCCGAGGGATATTATGTGATTTTACGAGGTAATTATATCACAACAACAAACTACGGGGGATAAGAGACAAACAATGAAGGAATGTGGGGTATTGGCAACTAGTCACCATGGGAACTTGTGTAATGTTGTTGTCTTGTTATTTTTTTGAGGGGGTTCCCTTGGGGGGATGACCCCAATTGTGACCAAGGGGTTGTGTGTAATTATTTTCCTTTCTTTTATTTTAATTTTGGTGTTATGATTTAAATTGTGATGTAATTCCCTTTTATCATTAATTAATTTATGTGTCTAGATTAGTAAACTAAACATATTATTAAGCTAATTTTGGATGTGACAAAAGGATTCATTTATTAGAGTGGTTGGGTCTTTGTTTCTTGTGTTTATTAGTTGAGTGTATGTGATTTTGAGTGTTGTACACTCCACCCTACTTGGGAAATTCAGATTTGGCCTTAAGGGCCAATTTTGTAGGCTTGTGGGACAAGCTAAGCTTGTCCCACACCTCTTAATTTCTTATACCAACCCTACCTATGGGTTGGGGGTCAAAAATAGACCCCATTATGTGTTTTGGAAGGAAAAAGGTGATTTTTAATTGCACTTTCTTACTTGTGTTTATTTCTTTGTCCTTAAGGGTGTGGGTTGGAGTGGTGTGTGTAAGAGGTTTGTCATACCTCTCAACCACCCATTTATTGTGCCTTGGGTTATGGGTTTGACTTGAGTGATGTGGGATGGAGAAGAAATGATGTGGCATCCTACATGGAGCCACATCATCTCCCTCTCCCTCTTTTCTATTTATTGGAGTTTTTGGGAAGGATTGGGGGTTACTTGCTCTTTTTGGGGAATGCTTGTAATTTTGGAGATCTTGCTTGAGAATGGAGCTTGGAGTGAATGGTGGTTGCTTAGGATTTTGGAAGGCTTGGAGATTGTTGTGTATTTATACTCTTCATTTGTGAGGTAGATTTCCACCTTTATTTTTACCTTGCTATTTTGTTGTGCTCTTATGTGTAGATGTTGATTGTTATATTGGTTATGATTGTGGGAAATAGACTTGATTCTTAGGTTGTGGGAGAAATGGAAATGGGGTAAAACTTGAGGGAGGCATAAGAGAAATGTTATTGGGTATTTGAGGAGGGAGTTGGGTTGGGATGTCCACCTAGTTGATAAATATGTTGTGTTTATCTTATTATTTTCTTAAGGGATGCATAAGAGTGAGGGATGCATAAGAGTGGGTTGATTTCTTGAGGGAGGCATAAGAGTGGTGTATCTTCTTAGAGGCAGGAATAAGAGTGTTGTATATATTGTGATGGAGTTTTGGAGGCTCTTAGGTGGACACACAAGCCCCTATGAGGCATAAGAAGAACCCCCATGTTCCTTTCTCCTCCATGGATTTAGCATGAATCCTTTATGTATGATATTTGTTGGTTGGTTGTAAATAACTTGGTATTGTGTGAATTCATTGTTTGTATTGATTGAATGTGTGTGGAAGCCATTTTAAGTTTTCATAGTTGTCTAAATAGCCCCCATTGCTTCCTTGTTGGGGCTCGGGGCCAATGAGGAAGAAGGTTTCTCTCCCTCATTGGATATTTTGGTTGGGTGGAGAGTGTTGCCTACTCCCCCATTTTGTTGTGTGTTTGGCTTGACGAAGATGGTGGACTCAATGGATGAAGTGCTCTTGTTGGAGAAAGACATGTGGAGTTGCAACTTGTGCTACTATTGATTTTACAACGTGTAAATGTTACCAATGGAACATTAGGTGTAATCTTGTATGTTAATGGTTAGATCTTGTAAATGAGTTATTGGGACTTGCATTACTTAAAAATTTTACTTAGGAGGTATTGCAAATCTGTTTTAAGGATATAATGTTATTGGGTGGAAAGTGAATTTGATCCTCTTGCATTATTGGCAATTTTGTTAAATGGGAAAAGGAATTAAAAAGGCTTATAAGTTCATGTTTTACTTTCTTGTATCCAGTGATTGAGTAAGAGACAATAGATCGAACTCTTATTTATCGCTTTGATAGAAAGAAAAAAATTACCTAAGTAGAGGAATTAAGAACACTACTAACTATACACTTACATTGTTCTATAAATAAATTTAAAGTAATGTTTTATTTGAAATTGTCCAAGGTATAAATTTGCACTCTTCCACATTTATCTAGGTGTATGTAAATTACATCCTTATAATTGTATAAAATCAAATTTATCCCCTCACACTAAAGTACAACCTCATATATTAATGAAAAACTTATCCATTAAATAAACTTATATTTTTATTATATTAGAGTGATATATTAAGAATATATATGAATTGTATTCTAAATTTAAAATATCAGCGTACCAATATTATTAATAAATATTACTATATTCTTATTGTCTTAACAAATACCAGTATATATGTAATTATATGAGTGTATTATATTTGTTTATATATTAATTCGTGATAATAACAAAAACTAGAATTGAAAAAGTGACCCATTTGAAATCCGGTAGGAAAAGATATATTATTTTTAATAAAGTTTATATAAAAAAGGTAAAAGGGGAAAGGCTTGTGTTGGCTGACACCTTGGCTGCGGCCTGCAATTATTAATAAAGTTTGTTTTAGGTTGTGGGGGTGGGGCGATGAGCCCACCCCCAACCAATCTAAATTATGGGCTTTGGGTGGGGTCGGTGCCCCTCCCCCAAGCAATGTAATTTTATTCTTGTGGTCCAACTGACCATATTAACTCTAATATGGCTTTAACAAATGCGTGGCCTTTGACAGTTTTACGACCTACGTTTCTTTAACAATGGTATATTTAGATGGATGTATGTATGTTTTTCTTTTATAATATTTTTAATGTCTTTAAAAATATATATTGTAATATATTATATATGTATATAAATACTTATATATTTGTAAAAATATATATACGTATTTACACACACACACATATATATCCTCACTCAAATGTTATATATATACAAAATGTATATATACAAGCCTGCAACTAAAATTTTAATATGAACAAGAATAAAATGGGTAAATACCCACAACCCGAATAGGGTAGAAAAAAAAAAGAATGAGATAATACAAATGATAAATAGATCTCATATAAAACCTAGGAGAGGGATATACACAAATCCTTATCTTGTGTGTATCCATCATTGATCTTGGAACAATAATCCATGGCTTCATTTTCTCCTGCTCCTTCCTTAACCTGCAAATCAAAACAAGAAAAATGAGAGAATAAGTTGAAGAAATGAATATATGGCATTCCATAAGGATATATAGGGTTACATTTGCAAAACCTAAATCTAAGGTCTAGGATAGATTAGATCCAATGGTGTAGGATGAACCCTACATCACTTAAATGATGGGGTTTTTAGGTGGGATTGAAAGAAAAATTAAAAGGAGTGTGTAATGTTAAATGGGGCCCTAGGGGTTAGCTCAAGTTGTGCACACTTGACCTTTTAAGAAATTAACTAAATATTAAGATGCATGACTTTGAGCTATAAGATTTTGGGTCTTGCCTAATTAAGGGTCTTTAAATAAATTAATTTAAAAGGGATTTATGGAGTTAAGCATTGAAAAAGCTAATGAAGATTATTTAAATAAAATTTTGGAGTCTTATTAGTGAATGAATATAAACTTAATATTGGGGCAATCTTAATTAGTCAACATTTATTTTCTGATGTCTTGTTATTGTTTTTAAAAAATATAATCGGAACTTAGTTAAAAACCTAGCTAAGGCCTTGCAACCTTTTAAAAAACCTTATTCCATAATTTTTCCTGTTTGTTATTAGGTTTTCTCAAGGTTTTGTGTGGGAAAATGTGGTCATTACAATAACATTGTCAAATATTTGTTCACTCGTGGAATAGATGGCACCATCACAGATATCATTGGATACGGAACAATGTTCGCTCCCCAGCTTAAGGAGGTTAGTAAGGAATTCGGCTTATCGTCGACCTTGATTAAGAATGGGTTTTTAGGTCCATTTTGTGTCATATATGTCACGCTCACATTTTACACACATAAATACAATAGTAAAAATATATTAAAAAAAAAAAAATTGCTTACATTGCTCACTACACAATGCTCTAAGGGCTCCAAGTAGATAAATTCAACAACGCATATGACACTTGCATAAGTCGTCGACTCACATGACAAGTGACAACACCATATACATCTCGATGCCACACTTTCCCGATGAGCAATGCTACAAATGACCCAACCGCAAGAAAGGGGTCAAAGCATTGGCAAATCCACAACACATGATTAAATCTTAGTTATGATTAACATTCCAAGAATATTATTATGCAAGGATAATTTTATCTCTCTTTTTTCACATATAGGTTTTTAAATTCATTTCACATTCCACTTACAGTTCGACCATTTAAGTTGGATCTTTATCCCTTATGACAATCTCCATAATTTACATAATTATTTGTCATATTTCAATTTGCATACAAAGATCATAATTGTCTCGTTCTAATGTTAAGCTTATGTTTCTCAATGTTTATTCATGTTTAAAATTTACCCTTACTACAAAAGTGAATCTAACGTGATATCAAGGAAGCCTTAGGATTTAAGGGAGATTTAGATTCAAGATACATTTTTCCCATAAACATTATTCGATCACGGTATATTTATTTCACTACCATAGTTAATATAGTTCAATAACTTGTTGAATCCATTCAACATTTCCACATCAAGAAATTTTATTTAGATTTATATATATCTTTTGTTTTCTCAAAGTTTGATCTCACCAAAGACAATTCATATTCTTTGTAACACATGAAAATGTTTAATTGAGTTATAAGGACTCCAAGAGTGACATTATTCCTAACCTCAAATCTCATTTTACTCTTATATGTTTTACTCTTACATCACACTATGGTCTCACTATTAACATTGTTTTATAACAATTGTAAACAAAATAACACATACTTTTCACTAATTGATTTTCTACTACAAGGAGTGTAACCTAGCACGAGACATCCCATTTCTTTTCTCTTATACACAATAGTGTTAAATACATGTTGCAACCAAGACATCCACTTGTGTCATTTAAATCCCACCACGAGATCAATCATAAGAGTGTCACCTACTACCTTTGTTTGGTTTTGGGCCTCTCACTAGGGTTCAAAGGTCAACTAGGCACATGGGGTTACGAGACCATATTTCAGTTTCTACACTTCTCTTAAGTCAACATATTTTAAATACAATTGCATTTGCTAAGAGTTATGTACAATTTCCACCCACAAGTTAACCCCTTAATCAGCTAAGGTTTGGTTTAATTCCAATTGCACCTAAGGATCTACGCCCCAACTATATATGAGTTTAAGGTGAGAGGACATATTTATGCTAAACAACCTTCATGAAATACCAAGGTGTTATGTTGTTAATAACCAAGGTAACACATTTATCTGTGAGGAACTAAAGATATCATTAACAAGAGTTTAAGTAATAGCACAACTATTTCACTAGCTCCATTTATGTCATCTGGATCCCACAAGGAATTCATTTGATCATGAAGTTAATTTCTATATCTAACTTCGTAAAACTTGGTAGTCGAATAGGATCCTAAGGAAGTGTTAGTTCTGCTTACACCAGAAATAGTTTGACCATCTCATTCTTAATTGTCAGGTTTAGGATGATGTCGCTAAACATACCGACTATGACGCTAAACAAAAATTAGAGATCTTATTTACCTAAAATAGGAGGTGCCATCGAGTAGAAAGTTTAAGTTTATTCTACGGTTACAATTCTTCTGTGCTAAGAAAGATCGCGCGAGAACGAGGAGATAAGCACTAGTTTTAGACTAAGGTTGTCTATTGTGGTTAGATTTATTTATTACATTTTTAAGGTAAAAATGCAACACACCAATTATTTAATCATCTATTGCACACAGGAAACAAACCTTCAACATATTAAATTCAAATTTATTTAGCATATATATATCAAACATTTTTACCATATGTAAATATGAATTAAAATTGTACTATCAGTAATGCCCCGTTCATCGTTGCTCTTTTTTCTTCTTCAATGACCGTGTTGCTAAGTGTTGAACGTCGTTGCATTTTTTCAAATGTTAGAGGCTTCGCCTTGTCGCTAGAGGATAAACAGTTTTTCTCCCTCTTCATCGTGCTTGCTTGTGTTGGTGTCGATGATTTTTGTTGTTGGCCCCGCAACGTCCCTTGCGATTATCCTATTAAAGGAAAATCTTGTTCTTGCTTTATCGATCTTGCCTGTTGATTGTTATTAATATGATTAATTATTATCATTATTTTTCTTTTAATCATAAAAATAATAATAAAAAAAAGTAATGGTATTAATAGTATTATAAAGTAATTTTCGATTAACGATTATTTGATTTTAGTGTCAATTTTTATCAATACTATTATTAAGTACCTTTAAGATGTTCTATTTTATGATTGATTTTTTTGTAGCATGAGCCTCATTTTGCGTAAAGGAAGAGTTTTTCGTTGCGATGCCATGGTCGGTTGTTGCCTGTGTTTCCGTCGTAATGCCAATCACTAGTTCCTTCCCTTTGGTCGTTTGGGCTGCATCTTGCTTGTCGTTAATCATTTAATTTAAAAGAGAATTGATTTTTCTTCCACCAACCTGTTGTTCTTTATGACAATTCTTTTTCTCCTCGTTTGGCGTATGCTTTTGGCTTCCCTCCATCATGTATTTCTGGATAGTGGGTGCGTGAAGGTGACTTGGAGTGGGACACCTACCCTCCTGCTTTTTCTCTTTATGGCCATTCATTGGCATGTTTGGCGTGAGATAGTGGGAGACTGTATTTTATTCTTTTTTTGGGAGGGGTCTTGTTTTGTAGTGGTTGAAGTGCCTTTTTCCCTTGTTGGTGGCGGACAACATTCATTGGGATGGTTGTATCATTAATTTTTTTACCCCAAATTCCTTCTTGACTAGAACCGGGTTTCTGCGATGTTGGCCGCTTAAACTATTCCTCTGTTTCATTATTTTATTGGGGGCCTAAGCAAAAGAATGCGATGAACATGTAACTGAAGGTGAACTAAGAGGAGAGAATAGGAGAGAAAGATGAAGGTGGTGGTGGTAGGAGGTAGCATAGCCGGTCTGGCATGTGCACACGCACTTCTCTTGGCTAGGATGTAAGCAAGTGATTGTCCTTGAGAAGGCTTGAACCTTGAAATCTGTTGGAGCAGGACTTGGCCTGGATCCTCAAACATGACAAGCTCTAGCTGAATGGGGCCTTCTTCAACAACTCATGGACACCACCCTTCCTCTCGCCATGGAACAAAATCAGGCAACTGAGACCAAGAGTAAGACCAGCCGAGTGCTAGCTAGAGATGAGAATCTCAATTTTAGGTCTGCCCACTAGTGTGTTTTGCATAACATAAAATGTTGTATGATAAGCTGCCAAAGGATACAATGCATTGGGGTCACGAGGCTTTTTTTTTTCATTTCAGCAGAATGGGGATGGATTTAGGCATCAAGGTTGAAGTGAAGGTGAATCAGATAGGCCAAGTAGTTGAGGTGGACGGGGATTTTCTGGTTGCTGTAGATGGATCCATGTCTCTCATTAGGAAGCATTTTGTGCCTCACGAACACAGGAGGATTTCATGGTGGTGGAAGGCACATCTGCCTTGGCCTTGACTACAACCTTCTCACGCCATGTGGACTGGCTGTGTGGAGAATTCTAGTGTGGAGCCTTGTGTGGAGCGGCGTGTATATTTCTTAAAGCTGGCCGCGTGAACCTTGGGGAGCAGTTGTTGGTTGCTCAGGGATTAGTAGGGTCATTTTTGTTGTTGGTCTTGTTGTGCTTATCCTACAGTTGTGTCATTTCCAGACCACATCTCTTTGAGGCACTTGGCCAGGTAGTTCACCTTCCCCTTGTATTACTCTCCCACATTTTGCATGCAATCCAAGGCGTTGCAACTGATAGGTGGGCTAAGCAGGTTGGACATTGTTTTGTTGGTCATTTATGGTGGGAGAGAGGTCTTAGCTCAAGTTGTTTGTGCACATATTTCTATCATTGTTGTCCTAGAGACCACTTTTCCTTCAGGGTATTGTGGATCTATGTTTTGGGGACTCCATATCCTGGCCGTAACTTTCTTGTGCCAAATTTGGTTGTGAGAAGAGTGTGGACCACCCAACAAGATGGAGGACAGTGGAGTGTGGGCTTGAGATGTTGTTGCAGACCCTGTTCATCTTGTGCTCGATTGTGGGAGCTTAATCAGGCACGATATTCTCTATACCCTTGAGTCTTATGTTGTTATTTAAATGATTCATTAAATGACCATGTTCTTCATATAAATGTCTCATGTGATGGGTTGTTGAGTGGTTTCTAGTTCCCTTGCTCTTTCGTATTTTTTGGGAGGATATTAGTTTCTGGCATTAGAAATTGTGATGTTTGAAGCCTCTTATATTGTTTTTTGAGTTTTAATAAATACCAGTTGGGTCAACTTTGTTCTTAAGATTAATAAAAGAAAAGATGTGGGGAATCCTGTAATGAAAATTCCTAGTTCTTTTTTATGGTCTTACGATTTGAATGTTTTATCAAACCTTGTTGTTTGACTCAATTTTATAGTGCCCTTTTTTCGGATTCTTGTTTCGGTTTGAAATCCGTCATTCTGGCTTATGTTGGGTATTTGCAAAATAGTAATTGAGCACTGTAAGTGCATAGTGTATAGGTGAATGATGTTATTTTTGTCTCTATTATTTTCTTTTAGATCGTTTAGGTTCTAGTTACCCTTCTCGGGTCGGCTTAGTGTGTGCTTAACTTGACTGATTTTTGAATTGAACCAAGTTGGTATTACTCTCAAATTAGGTTAGTTATTTTTTGTTATTTGTAAATCCCTCAAAGAACTATTTTATTCTTCAAGTGTCATGCATGATCATCATAATTTGGTATCAGTTCTTGTTCACCGTTTGGAGATTCTTATCCTTGGAATCATCTTTTCTCCCTTGGTGACTGTTGTATGTTTTTGAGGAATGTAGTTGATCCTATGGAATGTCTCCTTGAGACGGTACTCACATCTTTGAGATAGCTTAAATGTCGGAGTAAATAATCATGTTCGTACCTTTTTTTGTCTCGCATATGTTGGAAGATGTGAGATCTACTTGATCATTACTTAGGAAGTTTTCCTTCTCATGTAGCTTAGAGGTTGGTGTATTTGGAAATTCATTGGTTGACTGGTTATTGTGATGCTCATTGTGACACAACCTTCTTGTTGTCATTTTAGTAGAATGGTTATGTGTTGACCAAATAGGTTTGATGTCAACTTGTTGTTGACGACAGATCCTTTAGAAGCTATGTATCCTATGTTGTGTTCTTGTGAATGATTGAGTAAACCTCCTATAAGATATATAATGGTTATGTTTGGTGTTGTCAAGTTTGTTCTTTTCTTAAGGCATTCTCTTGATTAGAAGAAAGGTTTTAATAGTAGGATTGTTAGGATAGGATGTGGCCCATACTGGGTCATTTGTGCGTTTCATCCATTTTCTTTTCCAATTTATTTATTCTGTACTGATATAAAATTAACTGTTATAGGCACAACATCTTAATATTATTAAGTCATTTTGTTTTAGATATTCTCGTGTTGATTGATTGTTTGGGAACTGACAGTGGTATAGTGAATCTTTGGCTTGGTGAACTAACTTAAACTAATGGGGACAAATCACGTTTTGAACTAATTCTCTTCTTGTAACTGTTTTCTTTTGAAATGTTATCTTGTTAAAATGATGGTCATTATTGTGACATAGGTGGAATTAATTATGATGGTTTATTAACTTCTCCTATGAGAAAATGATAATCAAATAGAGTTAGTGCCTTCCTTTTAATTATGACATTTTATCCTTTTGGACAACTCTTTAATTACTCTTGTTTTAGACACTTGGATTATTTTCATAAGCAACAGTGTTCTTCTTCTTTGAAACAATTAGATAACAACATATTGTCTTAATGTTATAGTGTTTATCGTGCTCAGTTCTTGGGAACCCGACCGTCTTAATAAATGTGCAGGAGGATTTCTTGAGTAGAAAAGAAAAAGAAAAAAACACATGTAGAAAGTGGATTCAGGTTTTCTTAGGAACTGCTATTGTACGAATGCTTATTTTTGTTTTAAAACATTGGTATGGAAATTGTGGAGATTATTTAGAAGGCATTGCCTTATAATTTTGTATTGTTCTCATGTAGGTTGATGTTATCGTTTGAAAGTCAATTTGAGAAATATTATTGTGAATAAGATTAAATGAACTTGTTTTGACATGTGTATCTTTTGTTATAATTTCACTTTTCGGAATATGGTTTATCCTTGAATTTTCAAACCTAACTCTAACTATCTAAACTTGAATCAACTTACATCACTTTAGTTACCTTTGGTCATGTGTCATTTGGTAGAGGACTATGTATTGAATCTAGCAAAAACAAAAGAAACAAATATACCTTGTTACCCCACGTTAAACTAATCAACAATCTCTTATTGTGGTGAGTCCTTAGAACGGTCTTAAGGTGAAATCAATGATTAAATCTTGGAAGATAATAAAATTATAATAAGTAGAAGGAACTTGATTAAGAAACTCTTCAATCTATCTTACCCGTTGAAAATGTAATTAGTATACTTATGTCAATCTCTTCAAGTGAAGCCCGAGTGAAACCTTTAATATTTCTGGTTAGATTCTTAGCCCCAATGAAATCTTGATTAACAACTAATAAGATCTTAAAGATGAATCCAAGATTTAGACAGTCATGTACTGTTAAAAATGACCGCTTGAAAAGGTAAAACATATATGTTTAAAAGCACAACGTTGTAAACAAATTGATGAAGTTAAGAGCCTTGAGAAATTAACTGTCCTAACAAATGAATAAGTTAATCAAGTAAATGAAGCAACCTCTTACCACCCAATAATTGGTTTACACTGTAGATTAACATTAGCAAGGTAGGGGAAATTTGTCAAAGGAAACATGAATTTCAGATTCTCCTAACATGAGTCTTCTAGGAAAAGCAAAGAATTTAAGAGTACTTATAGCTAAAACATGATTCTAAAGAAACTTTATGTGGGAAGACCTTGTTTGTAAAATTGTGTATTTTGGATGAACCATTGTGTCTTAAGTGTGTGCCTCATGTTTATTTGTAACCAGTGTGGGTCCGTGTTGTGCAAAGCATGTCGTTAGCTGGTTGTATTCCCTTGAGAACTTGTGTAGTGTCGTATTATCTTCAAGCAAGTCAAAAAAATATATCCTATATTTTATTGTGTTGTTTAGTGTGTCTAAGTTGGTGGGTGCTACACCTATAATTAAATGCACATTTCTCAAGGTGTCCCTAAAACTAACATCTCATACATATTACCAAATTTCAGATATAAATTTTTTTGTAACATGGCAATACATTATACATATATACATTCTACAATGACCTATATAAATTACAATAATAAACAAAGAATTACACCACACCTTTTGCCATCTTTCTTGCATCCTAAAAAACCATGTGAGCATGAAATTAGTGATAAATCATTGGCATGGCATCCACCTAGATCTAGTATAATTAACGTTTTTAGTTTCCATTTACATACTAATAATAATTTGCATTCGAAAGGAGAGGGTTAGAGACGTGTATTCATTTCACTTCATTTTGTAACCAAAGAGAGAGAAAGAGAAAGGAAAGAGAGAAACACTATTTTTCCAAAAGTTCAATTTCACACAAGTCACAAGAGTTTCAAACGGTTTTTTAATTGGTTTTAATTTTTAATTTTTTGTTTTTATTTTTATTTTTTTAACTTCTTAATTTTTTTAGTTTTATTTTATTTTTATTTTTTTGTAATTTTTTACTTTTTTATATTTTATTTAATTTTTAAATTCATTTTTTCATTTTTAATATTAAATTTCTATTATTTTTTTACATTTTATTTTAAATAATTTCAATTTTCAATTTTTACTTTTTTAGTAATTTTTCTTTTTTAATATTTAATATTATAATAAATTTAATTTTTTAATTTTTTCTATTTTTATTATTTTAAAATAATTTCCAATTTGAATGAACTTTAATTTTTATTAATTTTTTAAATATATTAATTTTAAGTTTTAATAAATTTTTAATATTATTATTTTAATTAATTTTTAGTAGTTTTTATTTTTTTAATTATTTTTCTCCGAAACAAATAATTTATTTGAAACTCTGACTCCACGTGTCGAGCTTCGTCAAAAATCCAAATTACGAACAAATACAATGCTTGGGGAACTAGAATTCATTCCTGTCTGCATTGGCTTAAAGTGGGGATCATGTGTCAAAAGATTTTTTTCGATCCGTAACGCCGCTCAAGGACGACGCTCGCTCGACGACGACGACTACGTCGCATCCATTGCGCACAACCCGAAAATTACAACTACTTTTTTTGTTTTGCAAATTATTTACCTTCGTTTTCCACGAAACATGACAAGCATTCATTTGAGAAAAGTTTGCTAAACGCCTTTTTAGGTTTACCATATGATGTCAAAATTACCATATGATCGTATTCTTATCTGATGTCTTAAATTGTCGGGTGAATGAAACGTGCAATTTGCTGGGAGAGTCCTTACCTCCACTATTGGTTTATTCAAGTGCGGTTTCATTTATTTGCTCTGCTAACTTTGCTAATTTATAATTGTGTTACATAATGATAATATAATACTATATATATACACTCATCATTTCTTGCAAGCTCTACGCCAAAGAAAATCGTTTTAAGGTCAAAGCTGAAGCAAATCGTCATGAAGGTATGGGAACTGCATTGTAAAATAGCATTAGTCACGTATATTGATTTTTTTTTTTGATATATTCTAATATATATATTTGTAGAGACATAGTATCAGGATAACCCATATGTTGCTATTTTGTTGACACTTAGAAAACTTTCAATATGGGTCCTTAGATATCTCTTTTAAGGGATTAGATGCTCTTAATTTAAGTGGTATATATATATATATATATATATAGATATATTAACAAAATTTATCCATAAATCAGTCTACATGCTATTCATACATTTGAAATTTGAACATTAAATGAATGAGAGACAAATTGGGGGAGTTTTTCAACCATTCTTAAATCTCTTTGGTTGGGGGCGGTGGATCTCCACAACCACCTGTCCACCATTAATACCTTCTCCTTGCGTGCAAGACAGCAACCTGGCCGCCACTTCCAAATAATCAATTAGATTTTGGAAATCTTACCCTGCTCAGTCGACTAGACACTCTTCTACTGTCCTGGCCGCGCGGGTAGGTGTGAGGAAGATGAAAGATGAAGACACAGGCCGAAATAACAGGAGAAAATGCTGGAGCATTCGCCCATGCCGCGTGGAAAAGATGAGGAGTATTCTAAGCAAGATACAGGCAATAAACCAGGTGTTTTTCCCTGTTCTCCTCGCCCCTGGCCGCGCATGGTACAAGGAGGCAAATAAAAGAGTCCTGGGCGCGTGGACAGTCAGGTAGGGGAGGCGAACCAGTGAGCAGGTCGTCCAACTATGTTGTTATCTGTTCAGTATTGAACGTATTCTTAAATTCGGGTTTCACCTTCAAGATATTTTTATCAAAAGGATTGTGGGACAGAGGAGGCGCCCAAGGAAAATCAAATCGATTAGGGCAGTGAGAAACGTTAAATAACAACGGCCTGTCCAGCCGTGTTAATATCTGATCAGCTAACTTCAAGATGACTTGGAGAGCATCTCTTGATAGTCCTTTGTTCATATCTTTGTCATTTTGTATGGTTCTTTTGTCTAGATTAATTGCATTATCGTGTGCCTTTGTGAAGTCTGCGATTTGTGATTGAATCACACATTTAACAATCATGTGTAAGCACTAACAACTAATTCCAAACAACTATCTTGCGAGTATTTTTAATGGTGTATCATAGTATAGTGTATGCTCAACTCTTGATAGAGGACGAGTGCTCCTTTGTAGAGTCTCCTTTGTAGAGTCTCGTCTTTTGAGCTATTTCTGTGTAATTAATTTGGTTGTGTTTCCAAGCAGTAGATAACTAAAAATGTGATCTTGTCGAAGCAATCTGTAAACATAGTTTTGCACGGTAAAAAAAAAATGCAATGTATCAGGCTTGCAGACATAATTTTTGATGCTAAGTGAAGCAATTTGTAAACATAGGCTTGCACCATAACAAGGCGCACTGTATGTCAGACCTATGGTGATAAAGAAAGGACCAGGTTCTATTTCCAGTTTCTAATTTTTTTAATTTTCCAAGTAGTTGGAGATCTAGATTATGCTATTGACTTCATAAAATACAGTATTATTGTAGGCAATGTGCATTGGCGCCAAGAATAAAGAGAAGGTGGGCATGACCAATTATTTATAAACTACTTTTATCTATTTTTCAAGGATAAAGATTGCACCAATATTCCCATTTTTCATTATATATCCTTCAAGTAATTAAGGCAAAATTTAATATGTGTTTTTGTAAAATTTCCCAACACCCTTCAAGAGGGTTCCAAAATTACTTTCAATAAGGTTTAAAGCAAGAACTACTAACATGTAAACAAGATTAACATACTCATGAGAGGTTCCAAGTCAAGTAAGAAGGAGAATAGATAGATTGTCATCCTTTCAACTTTTGATTCCATCTATATTACATACTTATTATTGGAATTCAAAAAAAAAACAACTTTCATTCAACATTTGTTACAACACTTTCTATTTCATGTGGAAATAAATTTGCAATAATGTAAGCTAAAGAAAGTAAAGCAATATTACATTTTTCCTCCACCCAAGGTGGGTAAATACATGATGTTTTTACATTGTCAACAACAAGGTTCTTGTGTTCCAAGATGTTCTTCATCCATGCTCCAAGTTCCAAGTAGCTCAAATCACAACCAAGATAGGGGGAGAGGCAACACTCTCCTCCCAACCAAAACTCAATGGAGAAGAGAAGCAATCTCCTCCATTGACCCCCGAGCCCCAAACACAACACAATGAAGGGTGGTCTCCAACTCAAGGCAACAATACTTGCTTCCACAATACAATTTCTTCACAACATTCAAAGTTAAAAAGAAGAAACAAAGAGACACAAATAACACCAAAATACTTTTCAACAAGGCTTTCATCCAAGCCAACAAGAGAAGGAACTATGGGAAATTTTTCTTTATGCCTCCCCATTGAGATGAGATGCCCATCCAAACCCTCCCAATAAAACTCAATCCCCTATGACTCTTATGCCTCCCTCAAGTACCCCTTTTTCCTCCCATACTCTTATGCCTCCCTCCTCTTATGGCTCCCTCAAGGACAAGGTAAGAATGTAAACATTCTTACCCAAGATGGGCATCCCTCTCAAACTCCCTCCACAATATCCTAATTCTACTCTTATGCCTCCCTCATGAGTATTCCCATAGACCTCTCCTATACTACACATAAGCATTCTATCCATTTTCACAATACACAAAGTAAACATACATTATCCACAAATTTAAGCATAAACAACAACAATAAGAAATCAAAAAAGGAGAAGGTTTCCTACCTCTCCATTGGAGAAGCCTAAACCAAGAAGAAATTTGTCCAAGCTCCCTCCAAAACAATCCAAGCATGCAAGTCCAAGCACTCTCTTTTTCTCTCTCTCCCAATTCTTTTCTCTCCCAAAAATAACAAAAGAGAATTCTTCCACAAAACAAAAACAAAACTCCAACCCCCTCAACAAGAGAGGAAATTTTCATAAATAGACAAGAGGAAGAGTGAGGGTGATGTGGCTCCTTGTAGGATGCCACATCACACATCCTCAAGACCACCTCCCTTTAGTCAACTCAAATCCCAAAACACCATAAATGGGTGGTTGGGTTGAATGACATCTCTATTCCACATCCATCCCTTCCCATGTGTCTTAAGGCACAAATAAATGCAAAAAGAAGACAAGTGCACTCCAAAGTCACATTTCCCTTCCCAAAACAATAAATAATCCCCTTTTTGGATTCCCAACCCATAGATATGGTTGGTAAGGGGTTTTGGGAAGTGTGGGACAAGTTTAACTTGTCCCACAAGTCCCCCAAAATTGCCCTCAATCTCAAATTCGAGATTCAAAGAATTTGGAGTGGTCAACACTCAAAACCAAGCATTCAAAACAAGAGGAAAGCACAAGGCTCAAGGAGCCAACCATAAAAATTAATTACATCCACTAGACTTCCTCAAAACTTAAAATTTAAAACAAGGTGTTAAATTTAATCTAAACATACTTAACAAAAAGTAATTTAACAAAAAGACATCACAAAATAAAATCACCTACTAAAGTAAGTTAAAACAAGTAATTAAAATTCTTACCCCTTGGTCACATAGGAAAATTTCCCCCTCATGGAAATTTTTCTTAACACATAAAAGAACAAAGGTAACACAATACAATTTACTAGTTGCCTTGACGACCAAATGTTGTAACCACCCGACATCTGTTGTGTTTGGTTCCCAATCCCCTCATGGTTGTGATCATCTTTGTGTTTCTGCAAAATACAAAATACCTCCTTCGGCCTTGGCCATGTCAAAATATCCAAAATAACCATATGCATGAAATTTATTAACATCTATACGTAATTTAATCAATCATTATTTCTAGGTCTAAATCACAACTTAATTATGCATTTCATCATTATCCAAAATTATAGTAATGTAAATTCAACAACTACATTCTACTCATCATGGCGAAGAAATCCAATGTTAGAACACATGCAATATATCCATATAAAAATAATATCGGTATCCAATAGTCTGTCCATGAGTCAGTGTAGGTCATACTGAAAACAAAATCCAATCATAATCCAAATGCATCTAGTCACAAAACATCATGCTAATCAACATAAGTATAAGTCATGTCCATATCCAAAGTCTGCATAACTCAAAATGATAATCAACTAAGTGTCGTAGGGAAGTGGGCATTACATCCCCCTCCCCTTAGACTAGACTTCCTCCTGGAAGTCACTGAAATAAGTGTGGAAACTGAGCTCGCAATGATGTAGCATCCTCCCAAGTAGCAGCAGTCTCATCGTACCTGTCCCATTGGACCCGAACCTGATCAATCTCTCTGCCGCGAAGGCCCAGGGTCCTGCGATCTAAAATGCGCACGGGCTCCACCACCATCACCCCCGATCCTACACTGTAATGCGGTCGATCTAGCACATGAGAAGGATCAGAAACATATCTCCTAAGCACAGAAACGTGAAATACATCATGGACGCGCGATAAGCTAGGTGGCAGTGCTAGACGATAGGCTAAGGGGCCGAGGCGCTCCAAGATCTCAAAGGGACCCACAAATCTAGGAGCAAGCTTAGAACCTTTTCCATAACGGATAGGGCTCTTATGCGGTCTGACACGAAGAAACACCTTCGTGCCTACCTCAAAAGCTATGCGATCGTCTATCTTTGGTCTGCATACTTCTTCATCTCATCCTGTGCCCCCTGCTGCGATCTCTGTCGATCAAGGTAACTTGCTTTGCTCCATGTCTGTAATAATGCTGGCCCAGAGAAACCCTGTCCTCAATCTGTCCCAACTAAGAGGTGTCCTGCACTCTCTTCCATATAATGCTTGAAAAGGAGCCATGCCTATAGAACTCTGAAAACTATTATTGTAGGAAAACTCCACCAAATACAGATACTCCTCCCATCTCGACTGATGATCCATCACGTACATCCTGAGCATATCCTCCAAAATATGATTCACCCTCTCTGTCTGTCCATCGGTCTCAGGGTGATAAGCTGTGCTGAAATTAATCCTCGTCCCGAGGGCATACTGCATGGTGGTCCAGAAATGGGAAGTGTATAAAGGGTCGCGGTCACAAATGATCTTCCGCGGAATCCCATGTAATCTGACAATCTCATCAAGGTATACTCGTGCCACAGCACTTGTTGTATAGGTGGTCTTCACTGGGGAAAAATGAGCTACCTTCGTCAATTTATCCACTGTGACCATGATGGCGTCGTGGTGGTATCTCGACGTCGGCAACCCAACAATGAAATCCATAGAAATGGTGTCCCACTTCCACTCCGGTATGGCGTGAGGATAGAGAAGGCCAGCTGGATGCTGATGCTCGGCCTTCACCCTCTGGCACTCTAAACAGCGGGATACAAATGAAGCTATGTCTCTCGAAGTCCTCTCCTAAAAAGTACAAGCTGTCTCAAGGTGGCGTGCATCTTCTTCACCCGGGATGGGTGAGTAAGGTGCACGATGAGCCTCTGTCAAAATGTCATGTCTCAAGCCTCCATCTCTAGGAACATAAATCGACCTCTCGTATGCGAGAAGACCATCGCCTCTAATGAAAATCCATCAAATCTCCCCTCGAGGGGTCTACGAGACTCGATCACCGCTGCTCGGCTGCGAGGTAGAAACTATCATGAGGAAGGCTGCTACAAGATCCTACTCCATAAATCTGTGCCTTTGAGGTGGCCATAGCCACATGTCTCGCCTACTCAAGGCATCTGCAACCACATTCTCCTTTCCTTTCACATGCTCTATCTCCATGTCATACTCACAGAGTAACTCCATCCAACGCCGCCGATGAGCGTTGAGATTGAGGCTGCGTGAAGAGGTGGCGAGACTCAAGTGATCGTCACGAGTGTAAATCTCGGCCAAGAAGAAAATGTCTCCACCGCACTAAGGCATGTACCATTGCTGCAAGCTCAAGGTCATGGGTCGGATAATTGAGCTCATAATCCTTGAGTTTGCGGGACTCAAAGGCAACTACTCTACCCTCCTGCATTAACACTCCTCCAAGTCCTGCCAAGGAAGCATCTATGCATACGAAAAACTCTCCATGAGGATCAGCACTACTGAGGATAGGTGCTCTCGTAAGGCATTCCTTGAGTGTATCGAAGGCTGCTCACATCTATCGACCATAAAAACTTCTTCCCTTTCATTTGAAGAGAAGTGATAGGGTGCGCAATCAGAAAAATCTGAAAAACCTCTGTAGTACCTGCTAGACCCATGAAACTACGCACCTCGGTCACACTAGTAGTGGGTCTTTGGCCAATCCATGATGGCTCGAATCTTGGAAGGATCGACTGCGATACCTTCCCGAGAAATGATGTGGCCCAAATATGCGCACCTCAGGTGAAAGAACGCACACTTCTCCAAGTTCCGTAAAGGTGCTTTGTTCGCGAAGACACTCGAAGAACTGGCGAAGGTGCTCCTCGTGCTCCTCACGTGTGCGTGAGTAAATCGAGAATGTCATCAAGGAAGATAAGCACGAAGCGATCAAGGAAGGTCTGAATACCCCATTCATCAAACTCATAAACAACTGCGGGGCATTCGTCAAACCGAATGGTACCACTATGAACTCGTAATGGCCATATCTCGTGCGGAAAGCTATCTTGTGAATATATGTCTCGTAATCCCTGGTGATGGTACCACGACTTAAGATCTATCTTGGAGAAAACGGTAGCCCCCTTCATCTGATCAAATAAATCATCAATGCGTGGAAGGGGGTAACGATTCTTGATCGTTACTTTATTCAGCTGACGGTAGTCAATACACAACCGAAGAGATCCATCTTTCTTCTTCACGAAGATAACTGGTGCACCCCAAGGGGATACACTAGGGCGGATTAGGCCTTTCTCTAGAAGGTCCTCAAGCTGCAACTTGAGCTCACATAACTCAGGAGTAGTCATCCGATAGGGTGCTCGTGAGATAGGCTCTGCGCCTGGAACTAGATCTATATGGAAGTCGATCTCACGTGGGGGAGGTAATCCTGGTAGCTCCCCTGGGAACACATCGGCAAACTCTGACAAGATAGGATGATCATCGAGGGAAGGTCCTCTCGACTCATCCTCTGATCTGTCACTGACCGTAATAGCAAACATCTGACAACCCTGTCGCGCACACCGCTTAAGCTGCATAGCGGAGATGGTGCGAATGGATACGGCCCTCCTAACTCCTGATATCACTGACTCTACTCCAAGATCATCTATGCAAGAAATAGTCTTATGGTAACAATCCACTCTAGCTGTGAGCGGAAACCAATCCATGCCTAAAATGATGCCATAAGATCCTAATGGAAGGATCAGAAGATCGAAGTAGTGGTGAAGGGTCCCAAATCCACTACACACTCCTTAACTAAAGAGTCACGAAATCTTGGCTCCATAAGCCATCTCGGCGTCCCAACTACGGCCTGCCCTAAGCGCCACCACCTCAACGCTCTACTAAGGATGGTGGAATAAAAGAATCGAGAAGAACGAGAATCAAATAATATAGAGGTGGAAATACCACCAATACTACTGTCGTCTCAATCACGGTATTCGATGCTCGGCTGGCGGTTCTCGACCGCATTTGCGTAGATCCGATGACTCCGTGCCATATCTCCAATAGTAGGCTCTGAGCTCTGTGTCTTACCCTTGGTAGGGTTATGTGGGCAATCTCTCCAAATATGTCCAACAACACCGCAACCATAACAGCTTCCTGGTCCTCTCCAGTGGGAAGCGGCTCAGTGGTACTCTAGATGGCCGAGATACGAGATCCGACGATCCACTCATGGATTTGCTTTGAGGTCTCTGCTGACGAGGTCCTACTGACTGAGCTCTCGGTGCACCCTGTGTCCTGATGGGACCCCTAGGAGGAGGCCCCATACTACGTCCTCTCTGTGCATCGAATCTCTGAGGAGGTCGGTAAGGTGGGCGGGTCTGCTCTTCTTCTTCTGCTGTGGTGGCCTGAATGAAGCTTGCCCTGAACTCTGTCCACCCCGTGGAGGAGGAAGCCGACCCCTTCGACCTATTATCCCGCATCTGCTTGGATACGGCTCGAACTCTGTCTCTAACTCTTTGTGTCTTCCCGTGTCTCCTCTGCAATATAGGCCTTCTCCACGGCCTCTGCTAATGTCTGTGGGCAGTGAATGCGCCAGCTGCGCCACCTAAATCCAAATTCGAGGCCCGGATGAACTTGTGAATCCGTACTCATCTGCATATAGTCGACGTCTTAGAGTAGGTCAGAAATCGACTCTCATACTCGGCCATCTTTGTCATCGATGCCTTTGACGGAGGTCATGAAACTCGTCATCTTATTTGCTTTATATAAATCTCCTCGGTAAATACTGCTCTGAAATGTTCCTCAAACAGCTCCCGAGGTAATCATCTCTACGAGTCGACATGGAGCTTACGCTCCTCGGTCCTCCACTGAGACTCTGCTCCATCCTTCGGAAGATGGATCGCAACACGAGCTTTCGTGTTGCTACTCTGAGACAGAGCTTGAAACATCCGCTCAAGCTCACCAACCGAGCCTCTGCTGAAAACCACTGTATCACCGAATAGTGAGATGGTCGCAGCCAGGATCTCACGATATGGTCTGCGGCTGATGTATGATGAATCCTAGGTCTCTCTGTATGCTCCTCCCTCTGTGCAGGGCTCGAGACCTGTCCCACATGTCACGAGATCTGTCCCCATGTCCTCTCTGTGGTGACTCTGCCCTAGCCGACTGCTGCACGAAAATTTCTGCTCTGTGCTCCTCATTTGTGTCGAGGGGATGCAGGCATCTGCGTGGCTCCAAACTATGCCTAGCAAGTCGTCCTCCCGAGGGCTCTCCGCGTATAGCGGCATTGACATCTGGAGTGTCTGCGAGATCGAGGCGGAAGGGCTGCTACGGCTGCTGCGGTGGTGGTATGTCTAGGTCTATGTGAAGAGACCCTCGCCCAATCCGCGCCTCTGCACTGGATCGAGGTGAGAGTTAGTTCATCGTTATAGTTTGTGCTAGTTTTCAAAATTTGCTTTGCTCACTATAATTATCAATATTATGGTTTTATATTTTTAAAGAATAATGTTGTGCACTAAGTTAAGTGTTCTTGTTTTGCGTTTTCAGCATGTGCCCAAGGGTCCCAGCTTTAAACCCCTGGCTCTGATACCAAAATGTAACGCCGCGAAAAAAGGCGACGCTCGCGGCGACGCGGCGACTACGTCGCATCCATTGCGCACAACCGAAAATTACAACTATTTTTTTTTTTGTTTTGCAAATTATTTACCTTCGTTTTCCACGAAACATGACAAGCATTCATTTGAGAAAAGTTTGCTAAACGCCTTTTTAGGTGTCATACCATATGATCTATCAAATTACAATTGTTCTGTATTCTTATCTGATGTCTTAAATTGTCGGGTGAACGAAACGTGTAATTTGCTGGGAGAGTCCTTACCTCCATTATGGTTTATTCAAGTGCGGTTTCATTTATTTGCTCTGCTAACTTTGCTAATTTATAATTGTGTTACATAATGATAATATACTACTATATATATACACTCATCATTTCTTGCAAGCTCTTCGCCAAAGAAAATCGTTTTAAGGTCAAAGCTGAAGCAAAACGTCGTGAAGGTATGGGAACTGCATTGTAAAATAGCATTAGTCCCGTATAATGATTTTTTTTTTTGATATATTATAATATATATATTTGTAGAGACATAGTATCAGGATAATCCATATGTTGCTATTTTGTAGACACTTAGAAAACTTTCAATATGGGTCCTTAGATATCTCTTTTAAGGGATTAGATGCTCTTAATTTAAGTGGTATATATATAGATATATTAACAAAATTTATCCATAAATCAGTCTACATGCTATTCATACATTTGAAATTTGAACATTAAATGAATGAGAGACAAATTGGGGGAGTTTTTCAACCATTCTTAAATCTCTTTGGTTGGGGCGGTGGATCTCCACAACCACCTGTCCACCAATTAATACCTTCACCTTGCGTGCAAGACAGCAGCCTGGCCGCCACTTCCAAATAATCAATTAGATTTTGGAGATCTTACCCTGCTCAGTCGACTAGACACTCTTCTACTGTATCTCGCCGCGGGTAGGTGGGAGGAAGATGAAAGATGAAGACACGGCCAAAATAACAGGAGAAAACGCTGGAGTATTCGCCCATGCCGCGTGGAAAAGATGAGGAGCTTTCTAAGCAAGATACATGCAATAAACCAGGCGTTTTTCCCTGTTCTCCTCGCCCCTGGCCGCGCATGGTACAAGGAGGCAAATAAAAAAGAGTCACGGGCGCGTGGACGGTCGAGGTAGGGAGGCGAACCGGTGAGCGGGTCGTCGTCCCAACTATGTTGTTATCTCTTCGATATTGAACGTATTCTTAAATTCGGGTTTCACCTTCAAGATATTTTTATCAAAAGGTTTGTGGGACAGGGGAGGCGCCCCAAGGAAAATCAAATCGATTAAGGGCGGTGAGAAGCGTTAAATAACAAGCGGCTGTCAGTAGTGTTAATATACGATCAGCTACTGCGAGATGACTTGAAGAGCATCTCTTGATAGTCCTTTGTTCAAATCTTTGTCATTTTGTATAGTTCTTTTGTCTGGATTAATTGCATTATCGTGTGCCAATGTGAAGTTTGCGATTTGTGATTAAATCACATATTTAACAGTCATGTTTAAGCACTAACAACTAGTTCCAAACAACTATCTTGCGAGTATTTTAATGGTGTATTATAGTATAGTGTATGCTCAACTCTTGATAGAGGACGAGTGCTCCTTTGTAGAGTCTCGTCTTTGAGCTATTTCTGCGTAATTAATTTGGTTGTGTTTCCAAGCAGTAGATAACTAAAATTGTGATCTTGTCGAAGCAATCTCTAAACATAGTTTTGCACGGTAAAAAAAAATGCAATGTATCGGGCTTATGAGACATAATTTTTGATGCTAAGTGGAGAAATTTGTAAACATAGGCTTGCACCATAACAAGGCGCCTTTGTATCGGACCTATGGTGATAAAGAAAGGACCAGGTTCTATTTCAATTTCTAATTTTTTTAATTTTCCAAGTAGTTGGAGATCTAGATTATCTATTGACTTCATAAAAACTGTATTATGTGTAGGCAATGTGCATTGGCGCCAAGAATAAAGAGAAGGTGGGGCATGACCAATTATTTATAAACTACTTTTATCTATTTTTCAAGGATAAAGATTGCACCAATATTCCCATTTTCATTATATATCCTTCAAGTAATAAGGCAAAATTTAATATGTTTTTTGTAAAATTTCCCAACACCCTTCAAGAGGGTTCCAAAATTACCTTCAATAATGTTTAAAGCAAGAACTACTAACATGTAAACAAAATTAACATACTCATGAGAGTTTCAAGTCAAGTAAGAAGTAGAATAGATAGATTGTCATCCTTTCAACTTTTGATTCCATCTATATTACATACTTATTATTGGAATTCAAAAAAAACAACTTTCATTCAACATTTGTTACAACACTTTCTATTTCATGTGGAAATAAATTTGCAATAATGTAAGCTAAAGAAAGTAAAGCAATATTACATTTTTCCTCCACCCAAGGTGGGTAAATACATGATGTTTTACATTGTCAACAACAAGGTTCTTGTGTTCCAAGATGTTCTTCATCCATGCTCCAAGTTCCAAGTAGCTCAAATCACAACCAAGATAGGGGGAGAGGCAACACTCTCCTCCCAACCAAAACTCAATGGAGAAGAGAAGCAATCTCCTCCATTGACCCCCGAGCCCCAAACACAACACAATGAAGGGTGGTCTCCAACTCAAGGCAACAATACTTGCTTCCACAATACAATTTCTTCACAACATTCAAAGTTAAAATAGAAGAGACAAAGAGACACAAATAACACCAAATATTTCACAAGGCTTTCATCCAAGCCAACAAGAGAAGGAACTATGGGAAAGTTTTCCTTATGCCTCCCCATTGAGATGAGATGCCCATCCAAACCCTCCACAATAAAACTCAATCCCCTATGACTCTTATGCCTCCCTCAAGTACCCATTTTTCCTCCCATACTCTTATGCCTCCCTCCTCTTATGGCTCCCTCAAGGACAAGGTAAGAATGTAAACATTCTTACCCAAGATGGGCATCCCTCTCAAACTCCCTCCACAATGTCCTAATCTACTCTTATGCCTCCCTCATGAGTATTCCCATAGACCTCTCCTATACTACACAATAAGCATTCTATCCATTTTCACAATACACAAAAGTAAACATACATTATCCACAAATTTAAGCAAAGAAACAACAACAATAAGAAAGCAAAAAGGGAGAAGGTTTCCTACCTCTCCATTGGAGAAGCCTAAACCAAGAAATTTGTCCAAGCTCCCTCCAAAACAATCCAAGCATGCAAGTCCAAGCACTCTCTTTTTCTCTTTCTCCCAATTCTTTTCTCTCCCAAAAAAAATAACAAAAGAGAACTCTTCAACAAAACAAAAACAAAACTCCAACCCCTCAACAAGAGAGGAAATTTCCATAAATAGACAAGAGGAAGAGTGAGGGTGATGTGGCTCCTTGTAGGATGCCACATCACACATCCTCAAGACCACCTCCCTTTAGTCAACTCAAATCCCAAAACACCATAAATGGGTGGTTGGGTTGAATGACATCTCTATTCCACATCCATCCCTTCCCATGTGCCTTAAGGCACAATTAAATGCAAAAGGAAGACAAGTGCACTCCAAAGTCACATTTCCCTTCCCAAAACAATAAATAATCCCCTTTTTAGATTCCCAACCCATAGATATGGTTGGTAAGGGGTTTTGGGAAGTGTGGGACAAGTTTAACTTGTCCCACAAGTCCCCCAAAATTGCCCTCAATCTCAAATTCGAGATTCAAAGAATTTGGAGTGGTCAACACTCAAAACAAGCATTCAAAACAAGAAGAAACACAAGGCTCAAGGAGCCAACCATCAAAATTAATTACACCCACTAGACTTCCCTCAAAACTTAAAAATTAAAACAAGGTGTTAAATTTAATCTAAACATACTTAGCAAAAGTAATTTAACAAAAAGACATCACAAAAGAAATCACCTACTAAAGTAAGTTAAAACAAGTAATTAAAATTCTTACCCCCTTGGTCACATTAGAAAATTCCCCCTCATGGAAATTTTTTCTTAACACATAAAAGAATAAAGGTAACACAATACAATTCACTAGTTGCCTTGATGACCAAATGTTGTAACCACCCGACATCTTGTTGTGTTTGGTTTTCCCAATCCCCCTCATGGTTGTGATCATGCTTTGTGTTTCTGCAAAATACAAAATACCTCCTTCGGCCTTGCGGCCATGTCAAAATTTCCAAAATAACCATATGCATGAAATTTATCAACATCTATACGTAATTTAATCAATCATTATTTCTAGGTCTAAATCACAACTTAATTATGCATTTCATCATTATCCAAAATTATAGTAATGTAAATTCAACAACTACATTCTACTCATCATGGCGAAGAAATCCAATGTTAGAACACATGCAATATATCCATATAAAAATAATATCGGTATCAATAGTCCATCCATGAGTCGGTGTAGGTCATACGAAAACAAAATCCAATCATAATACAAATACATCTAGTCACAAAACATCATGTTAATCAACATAAGTATAAGTCATGTCCATATCCAAAGTCTGCATAACTCAAAATGATAATCAACTAAGTGTCGTAGGGAAGTGGGCATTACACGATCTCTCAAAGCGAAGCGACCTTTCCAAAAAATTTGTGCAATTCGTGATGGCAAATCTCGGGTTACGGAACCCCAGTTTATGTTATAGGTCTTTGTCAACCATTATAAGATGGGTTTTCAAGCACAAGCTCCCTCAGATGAGCGATAGGCGACTCTTGACTAATGTGTGGTTGTCGTGCCTTGCAAGTTCTCTCTAGCTCAGAAGATAGCTTTGTGGACCGTATGCTTACCCTTGATGACATGCATTAAGTGGCCCTGCAAATGGCTAATGATAACTCTCCGGGTATGATGGCATCCCAGGTAAATTCCAAATTTATTCCAAAGTCCTTGAAGCCACTCATGTTTATTATTCGTCTTGATGGGTGTCATCCAAAGATTCTATGCAGAAGATGTAAAAGTTTCTCAAAAAAATTCTCTTGGGTTAATACCTCCTCTGGAAAAGGGTTTCACAGAGTCTCATAGGAGACTGTTGTCTTCCCCGTGATTACGGGGGATGGCTCTTATTGATATTTTGTGACAAGGTAAGGCATTTTGCGCCAAATAGATAATTCATTGTGTTGAACGTCGGGAAGTTTGGATTACTTGACAACTAAAGCATATCATTGGCTCGACCACATTTTCCCATGGTTGAAAAGCTCAACTCTTGATGGGGGATTCATTCTTCTCCTTCCTATTGGAGGGGTTCAACTAATGTAGACAAATTAAGAACAATCCGGATATCTGCCAAATAATATGAACTCCAAAAGAAAATAGATCTCCTCCTTTGTTATCAAATAATGAATTACAATGTTTCCTAAATAGGCAAACAACTCCCAACTCAAGTTGCCCGATAAACTCTAGCTAACTCGGACTAAATCTACTCTAGGTGGCGGAAATTACTAGTTTTAGCAATTTACTAGAACTCCTTTATTCTTAGTAAGTTCGCATGTTTATTCCTAACGGCACGTGAAATTGCCACGCATCTTCTACATCCCTAAATTAAAGGAATTGCCAACTTTCTAACTCACAATGCAATTAATAGACTAAAATTAATTAATGCTCAAAAGTAGGAAAACTGAACTATAACTTAAATCCTAATTTTCGGCCTCAAAATTGCGGATTTAGGCCCGAAAACGTGTCGAAAATTTGCTCCAACCAATAGAGCTAATTGTTGTTGCGTTAGTCTCATCGAAACACGTGGTTTCAAAAAAAAACGGACTCAAACGGACACCCGGAGCTCAAGTTATGACCTTGTCAAGTTCCTGCTAATTCTGGCGCATCATCAAAAAACACAATCTAGTCGGCTTGTGTTGAGCCTAAAATTGTGCATTTTGTTGTGTATCTGACATCGTGGTCTCTCGATTGGTACCTGATTGGTTCAAATTGGTGTACCACGTCATAAAGGTCCTTTTTGTTGGCACATGGAAACATTTTTGCACATGTTTTAATTTTGTTCCAAAGCCCAACAGAATTTGAATTGGATTTATTTATTTTCACCCTCTGGCCAAAGTGTTTTACCTAGGAACATATTCTTATAGGAGATAGCCCCATATTACCTCACATGCTTTTCTAGATTTTGTATATTTTCATATGGTAGTTTTTTTTTTTGGTTATGGAAATAACTGAATTCGTTCTTTTTTGTAATGGTGAAATTTTTTATTAGATAGGTAAAAAAATTGGTTTAAGGGAAAACCAAGAAACCTCACAAAGAAAAGAGGAGAGAAGATAAAGCTATGATCGCAAGAAAGGGAAGCCTCTACCGGTGGCTACACACAACGACAACAACGAACCTTTACATAACACAAGTTCATACTAAATCAGCAAAAGGATGTTCCAAAACGGCTTACCGGTTGTATGATATTTACTCTGTTTAAGCATGAGATCTACGGGAAGACAAAGTGACTCAAGTAAAGCGTGCTCGACAAACATCCTTTTTTTGGAAGAACCCTTGTCCATCCCACAACATCCTCCAAGGATGACGGGGCCACAAGATAATCCTTTTGGGATCCTCCCTCAAACACACCAAGATCCACCTCCAAGAGACCATTGGATACGCTACCACTATGGCCCACAAGGGGCACAGTTGAAACCATGGTAGACATCATTAATGAAGTAGTGGTGGATGGGAGGGAAGAATTGAAATTTGAAATCAAGTCACCAGAGCTCACCGGTTCTCCCAAACAATCCAACCGGTCACCAGGGGCAACAAGCTCAGCTCAACCATCCCAGATCTACCCACCGCGCAACCCTCGGAACTACCAGCATCCAAACCAGACGTGACAACCGTAGGCACCGAGCTCGCCACACGAATCAGCGAAACCTCCTCCACCTCAAACAAAGATTCGAGGTCCGAATCCATCTGGGGGATTGGAGCCCCAAGGGACACATCGACCTACGCCGGTCCAGGGGACCCGCATCCACAAGAGCCAACAACAAAATCCACTTTCCTACAATTCTCATAGAAGATCCTGGACTTTTCAACAGTAATGACCTGTTCGTGTTGTCCATCCACCGTATTTAGGAAAATACTCTTGGGCACTTTGTTACCCACAGGGACATTAACACACATTCGAGCACCAACAAGCCTGGATCGAGCCTTCGTAGCCGGATCCACAACAATGAGCACCCCCATAGCTCTAGCTATTCCAAAAAGACCTCTGGCTCCCAAAATTCCAAGGGCAGAGCTTGGAGTTGAATCCAAATCGGGAGTTTGGGTAAAGAGCCAGACAAACCTAGTTGCCATTGCATGATACTAAGGGTTGTTTTCCCAAAAAACCATGGTGCTTGAAGGAGCACCCATTGCAAATCTGCTTCTTTCTCAAAACAGAAGAGGAAGTCCTCCTTTGCCATAGCCCTAACCTCTACCTTATACTCCCACAAAGCAGAATCTATCTTCGGTCTTTGGCCCCCAAAGGTGCCATGCATGACAAGTTTGAAATGATTTCTAGCTCAACATCACGAATACTCTCGGGGATTTCCGGTGAGGACCGGCATTCTCCCATGCAGTCAACAATTGTTCATGTATAATAAATCGATGGTTATCTCTAATGTGCTATTATTGTAGATTCAAATGTAAACTAACAAAGTGGCCCTTGAGGTGGAGAACTTCCAAACTCTATTGCATCGTAAAGGGTGCCCCTTATGTAATGTTGCTCGAGCCACTTCTCCCTCATGGTGGTCTCGCCCCATGGCGACCACCTCTAAGAATGTTGTCGGAGCTGTTCCCAGTGGTGCTCTTTCGATTTAGTCATGTTTGTCGGTCTTTGTGTACTCAGTGCAAAGAAGTCTATCTCCTCCAATTTTCATTAGGGTTGGGGTCCCCTTTCATGTTTTTAATGGGGCTACTTTGTGACTTCCGAGTCACGCACCCATGATTGTTGGAGTGTGCGATTTGCCAACTCGTCTATAAGGTCCATCGAATGGCTCTTGTCATTTCTCCCACGTGGTTTAATGTCACCAATGAAGAAGAGGACCCCAGAGCTCACTGGTTAGGAAGTGTAAAACACTAGTAAAGTCTTCTAAACCTCGTCTTTTTGTTGCAATTCTTTTAATTGTAATCTTAGTTGTGGCTTTGGGGCGTGCTTTCATACTACATGCTTTGTTGTTGAAATAATCTTGTATCATGTTTCTTATTATAATATAAGAACTTTTTCATATAAAAAATTAGCGTAAATTTAATTATTGTTTATTTTTATTTCTTTTTAATTTTTATCAATTTTAATTTTACTTTTAATGAAATTCTTATATTTTTATAATTTTGTAATTTTTATTTATGTTTATGAAATTCTAATTTTATTAACATTAACTTTTTACTAAGCTTGATTTTAAATTTATATTAATTTTTATTTTTGGTTTTTATTAATATTTGTATTATAGTATGTTTATATTATTTATTTTATAACATGTAATTCAGTTTTTACTTTATTTATTGTTTTTTTATTAAATTCAAATTCAAAATTTATTTTTTGTAATTGTAAAAATTTATCATTTTTAATATTTCTATTAATTTTTCAATTTTACTATAATTTTTTTATAAGTGTTCTAAATGATTTTTGAAATTCAAATTTTTATTTATTTTTATCAATTACTTTTTATAAATTATTGTTTAGTTCTTCATTTTTATTTGAATAATTTTAAATGTTTTAATTAATTATTTACTCTTCTCTAATTTTTTCATTATTTTTTTTTTTTGTTATTAAATTTTATTAGTTTTAATATTGTAATTAATTCATATTTTGCCACATTGGTGGAATTCTATTTGTTATATTATTATTATTTTTAATGATTTTTTTAATTTTTTTCTTAACTTTTTTATTTAAAATATTTTTGTTTGATTATTATATGTTTTTTTTTCTATTTTTTGTTTTGTTTTCATTTATTTTTATTTTTTTATGTTTTTTTCTAAATTTTTAAATTTATTTCTAATATTACCTTTCAATTAATGATTTTTAATTATTTTTTTATTTTTAAATTTTATATTATTATTTATTTATTTTTCTTTTAATGATTTTGAATTTTTCCTTAACTTTTCATTTATAATGATATTTTATTTTATTAATCTATTTTTAATTTTCTTCATTTCTTTCTAATATTTCTTTTCAATTATTATTTTTATTTTTATTTTTGTTTTTTAATTTATTTATTTATTATTTTTAATTAATTTCAAATTTGAATTTATTTTTGTTTTATTTATTTTAATTTTTAAATCGCTTATTTTTTTATTTATATTAATTTTTCAATTTTATTGTATTTATTTTTATGTAAGTTTTAATTGCAATTTTTTTTTCAGTCAATTTTTATTCATTTTTTTGTTTTTGTTTTTTTATATTTCTAATTTTTAATTTAATATATTTTAGGGATTTCTTTTGCAATTGTAAAATTTTATGAAATTGTAATTGATTTAATTAATGAATTTTTGTAAATCTTCTTTTTATTTCATTTTTTTTTTTACCATTATCATAATTTTCATCGTTATTTATTAATTCTTAGTTTTAATCAAAGTTTTTGTTTCTAATTATTTCTTTATTTTTATATTTTTTATGAAAATTTAATGTTTATTTCATTCTTTGGCAATTTTTAATTTTTATTTTTGGTTTTAATCAATGTTTTTATTTCACTCTTTTCATTTTTATATTTCTTCTGTTATTTTATTTTTCACTTTTATTTATTTTTATCGATATTAATATATTTCTTCTGTTATAGTTTTTTTCCATTTTTTTTTTTTTAATCGATTTTGGGTTTTTTTTTTAAATTATGAAAAAATTCTTTTTAATGTTAATTTTTTCATTTTTAATAAAAAAATTCTGTTTTATGTTTTTTCATTTTTATTTATTGTATTGATTTTTACTTTATATTATTTTTTATTTTATTTTTCAGTGTTTTTATTAATTTTTAGATTTTATTAAATTTTAGGATTTTTTTGAAATTTTCTTTTTATTTTTATTTTTAATTAATTTTTTTTTATTTTTATGTCATAAGTATTTATAATTTTGAAAAAAAAATTCGACGTTTTAATAGCAAATTGGTTTTAATCAACTTGTATTATATATTCTTATCGTTCTTTTTTAATGTTTCTGCTTTTTATTTATTACTTTTTTATCATTTTAATTGATTTTTTAAAGAAATTTTAACTTTTAATAGATATATATTATTTAAATTTAAATTTTGGTTTTTTTTTTTTATATTTTATTTTATTTTATTTTTAAAAAAATCAATTTTTACTTTTTTGTAATTTCTATTTTATTTTTCGTTGTTTTTTCTTAATTTTAAATTTTAATTATGTTTTTATTAAATTTTTCAATTTTTATTTAGTTTGTTTTTATTTTTAATTATTTAATTTTTATTGCCGATGGGGTGGGAGTGGTGCGGTCAAGTCACATGGTTGTGTGCTTGCCCACCGGTTCAAATTCCCCAGGCACGATCCTCCTCGGAGGTGGTTTCGCCGCGTCAGAGGCGGCATCTCTGCTGTCTTGACACTTTGGTGTTCCTCACTCGCGACGCCGGTGGCTGCTCCTCTCGTTGTCAACGCTGGTGGCTCCTTCTCCTCTCACTGCTTGACGCCGATGGTTTGCTCAGCTCACGGTTCTTTGCTCCTCTCGCTGCCGACACTTGTGGTGCTCATTGCTCTCGCGCTTGCGATCTTGGTGGTGTTTGCTCCTCTCGCCGCGACGCTTTAGTAGGCGTTCTATGTTGTCCCACTCGCATTTGCGATCGTATCGACGGCCATTTGCATCTTCACTCGGTTTCTTGGTTGCTTGATTGGGTTCCTAATTAGTGGTCCCCTTCATTGTAACCAGGTTGTTGATCCTCTCTAAAATCCTCATATGTACAAGGATGTGGGTCCTTTCAACACCCTCAAATTACCCTCAATCCAAAAAAAAAAAAAAATTATTTAATTTTTATTTATTTTTATCAATTTTAATTTATTGTTATTGCTTATTATTTAAAATTTTATAAAATACTAATTTTTATTTATTCCTTTTTATTATTAAGTTTATTTTTCAATTTTACATTCTTATTTGTAGTTTCTTTTTATTTTTAATTTCTTAAATTAAATATTAATTTTTTAAAATATTAACCGTAATTAAATAGCCTATAGTTGCTATTGCTAGTATATATTATATATACACATACTTATATTTATATTTATGTTTATATTTAATTACATATTAAATATATATATATATATATATATATATATATATATATATATATATATATTTTCAAAATATAAATATCCTGTTTATGTAATTTGTGTTTATTACATAACTATATACATAAAAATTATATATATACATCTATATCTATAATTTTCGTAATTAAAGTGTTATTGCTAATATATATTAAATACATACATATATTTATATGTAATATATATATTTATATTTAATTATATATTAAATAAATAAATATTAGCAATCACATGTGTTTCATGCAATGTGAACGCCGAACGGTATATGTTATTTGTTTTAGAGGTATCTATATTACTTTTGTAGTAGATGGTGATTAGGGGTGTGATTGATTTCATAAGTGTAACTTAATGTGAAGGTTTTTTCTTCTTTTCAAACTCGTTAACCCTTTTCAATAGTTAATTTATGTTGAAGTTGATGTTGTATGTATTTTATTCGGGTTTATTGTGTTAGTTGTGCATTGGTTGGTGTTTTGTTGGGAAATTATTTATTGTACAGTTGATAATGTGTGTGATTGATAGTTGTAGTGTAGGAATTGAGTTGAAACATTAGATTGAAATTTTGTATGTGTACATTTTTTTCTGTTACAACTTTGTACATTTAAAGTTTCATATCATATTTCACAATATCTAATAAAAGTAGATCTGGGTGCACACAATGAGACATGTATACATTTGCATTTTTTATATCATGTATAGTAGCCTTTAGTGGGCTTTTTTAGCTTGAGTAAACATGATTACATTTGATACCCCTTGAGCAGCAATTTCGCTTTGGATTGAATAAGTGTTGAGTATAGTAGTAGCGGGGGTGCTATCAAAGCAGAGGCTATCTTTTACGATACGCTGAGTGACAGTAGTCTTGCTTCCTCCTTCCTTCTTGCTCGAAGTGTTGCTACGTTCCCCATTTTTGAGTATCGTTCGAATGAAAAAGCAGGTGAAATACGCAGATTTGCAAGCGAGGGAACTCTGGAGAAAGCTGTGAATGTAAGACCCTGTCTTTCAGTGGTTCCAATGTCGACGGTTGCTCTCTGTAAAGTAAGTCCCTGTGACTTGTGGATAGTTAATCCCCAGGCCATTTTAATTGGCAATTGTCTTCGATTCCCTCTCGAAATAGGGGGTATGGGAATATGTAACGGGTTGCTAGGATCCCAACATGGGCCATTGTATCTATCAAATTTGACAACAACAAATAAAGGTAATGCTGGTGGTTGCATTGATGTGTCGTAGACAATGTCGGTGATAGTTCCTGTGGCCCCATTCACGAGGCCTGCGTCAACCCATAGATTTGCAATAAGCATGATTTTTTGTTGTTTGCGTGACAAAAAACTTTGTGTTCAAGTGATCATCATCGGGATCTCTGGTCGGTTACTTTGTTACTTTCAAAGTGATGGATTGGGTGATCGGAACATTCAATGCCTTCAACATTTGTAGGTTGTGGGAGTCGACTTGATCATTTTTGCAAACAAACAAATGTGGTGCATTTGTGCATTAAGGTTGTTCTCTTGTTGCGAAATATTGTTTTGCGAAATATTGTTTGCAATGTAATGGAAGTCTCAAATCCCTTCCAAAGGGTTGCTCGTAGGAATTACTTGCATAAAGAGGACTGTCCAAAGCGGCGGTAATTGGCCGAGGTCACCGAGGAGGATGACTGATCTGTTTCCAAATTCAGATGTTCTCGAGTGTGGGAAAGCTTCGCGGAGCCTACTGTCAATTTTGGTTAGTAACTTTGGGCCGATGAAACTCATTTCATCTATAAGAACATATTCTATATGTTTCAGTGACTCTTGAAAAGATGATAATGCAGTACCTTCAAGGGGTTTGAGTTCTTTGATTGGAATTCGCAGGGCTGCGTGGATTGTGGATGCAGAGATGTTGAATGCTGAAACACCGGTAGGGGCGAGCACAAGTAGAGGTGAGGGATATGTGGTTGGTGATGTGAATAAATTGCGGATTTTATTTATCAAAAATGATTTTCCTGTGCCAGCCGTTCCTTGAATTATGAATCTTAGTGGAGGTAGAAGGGTTTTGTTTGCTGAATGGTGTAGTATGGTATCAAGAGCTGTTTGTTGTTCTGGAGACAAAGGAAGTGTGGAAGATGGTGGTGTGGCCTGTATGTTGTTGTTAAGTATGTCTGCCTTCTCTCTTTCGATGAATGATGAACCGTTATCGTAATTCATGCGGGCGTCATGTATGTTCCAATTATGTTGTACGTCGAAATCTCGTTTCCCCAACATGTCAAGACTGTCTAGGCCCGTGTTGTTTCCCGGGCGAAGTTGTGCAAAGACCTGCCATTCTTGCAATGGTTCATGTTGAATACTGCATTCGGGCTCTGAGTCTGAACTAACATCCGTAACAGGTCCTGTGTCTGCGGTTGTTCGTAAAACATGCCACGGTCTGTAGTTGTGCTTGAACATGTCCCAAGTGCCGTTGATGTCATGTGGGGTTGCTCCGAATTCTGATGCAATATTTCTGAAAGGTTTGTATAAAAGGAGTTCTGACCAACAGAAAAGGTCATACGACGTTGAATCCTGAGCTGGGACATCCACAAATCTCGGGTGGACCCGAACAATTGCGTGTATCGTTCGCTTTTTCCATTTATCACCTTTACGATTCTTGTTGTAGCTCCAATCTCGAGCAACTTGAATAAGTGGTAGGTGTTCCATGATTGTTGGACGAACTTTATATGCATCCAAGAAAGCGGATGTTTGTTCTGCATCAGCGTCACTTTCAACGACACGTCTCAGAATTTTTTTCCCAACATTCAATGATACAAATGGACGACTGCACATAACAAGTGGCATTTTTTGCAACATGTGGCATGTTTCTTGTGCGCTTATGTCATGTTCGACAACGCTTTCTGTGAGCATTTTACGGATCGCGATATGTGCTGGAGAATCTGCATCTGCGTCTCTTGAAAATCTGGATAACATTTGGTGATATGTTTCTGAGCGTTGCTCGGCTTTTGAAGCATATTTTGCAATATACTTAAGAACGGCATGGCGGGAAAGTACCGGTTGGCAATCGACATTTGCTCTCCATATGTATATCATAGTTCGATTGTGGATGTTCAATCTTTCATCATTTCTGGAAGGGAGGTACTTAATTTTCCCATCACTTTCAATGTGCAAGGAAGAAGTAGGTTGCGTGGGCCAGGGGGCATTGTATCTGCACTGGAGCTGTGATTGCTTTCTACGTAGGCATGTCTGTTCTGAACATTTTGTGTGGCGCTGAACTCGATTAAGCAGTTCTTCAAGGTCTGAATTTGGGGAGGAGGATAGAATTTTTGTTGTATCTAGCAAGCAAGGGTCATCTAGGAGTGACCTGCGAACAAAATCCAAGCGGTTGCATGCCGGTCGAGGGTTCCAGGCAGACACGAACTTATCAAAGTATTGTTTTGTGGCCTCAATAACTGTTGTATCCTCCCAATCCATTTCGTCAACTTTGGGTGCATTCTCAAGCCACAATAAACCGTGGACATGTGCGGAGCCTCTATGTTGCCATTCATACCTGCGAGACAAGGGATCATAAATATTAGCTATGTAGTTTGGAATTAACTTTGAAATAAGTAGATTTGATTACCTGTACCAAAAGTCTACTGCTCCAAGTTCCTTTTGCAATATTTCTTCGCGAAATATTGTGAATCTGTGATGTAGGTATGCTGATACTCGATGAGGGTTAGAGACAATGTTAAGTGTTCTCCAACGTTGTGCAGCTCGAGGATCTGTTGGGCATTCACCTGACATAATATTGTGGAGATCTGGCCATTTAGTGTCTGCGGCACTTAGAGTAAAGAATAAGGTTGGTGTTCCCAATTGTTCCACCATATCTGAAAGCTCGCTTCTACTTTTTGCCCAGAATGAACGGGTCCCTCGAAGGCTCGATCCAAACCGCATTAAGTTGTCTGGGAGGTTGTCTTTGGGGCATTCCAGTAGTTGTCTTCGTAGGTCTCTAATTGTCGGAGGGATTCCAGATTCGAGGTTTTGTTTCATAAAGACTGCTGCTGTGGACTGGCTTCTGTGTCGCATTATGAGGTTTAGAAGGAAGTAACGAAATCTTGGGTGGGAACCGAAGCGCCCATCATGGTAACGCATCAAATGAAGTGCGTATTCATGCATTGCAACTTCTTTTATGCGGGGTTGTTGCCACATTGCTTTCCTGTCGGAAATAAAGTTGGGAAAGCCATTGAGAACAGGCCCTCCGTATTGTATTCATTTATTGGCGAGAGGCCAAGCTCTGGCCATGGCATGGTAAATGGAGTGTTACCATCGTGGTTGAGTAGGAACTGTTCGATTTCCTCTTGTTCTGTTCCTGCATTGTGAGGTGTTGGCACGAAAGACGATGAGTGTTCATATGTTTCATCAAAGTGAGTGGGAGCATCATTATGATGAGCTGTAGAGGCACTTTGCATTTGGGGCAGTTCCAATGCGGCTGTGTTAAGAGAGGAGGAAACATTTGACGACTCTGATGGTAGAGAGGAAAGGGCGTCATCGTCAATTAAGACATCTTTGTAATAGGGATCGTGTTGGATTTTATATTATTGCAACGTTTGCCTAAACACGAGATCTACTAACGTAGAAATCATAATTTTTAAATTAGAACCTTCCCTTTGTATGAGAATTATGTCCAAATCTCCTGGCGGTGGGGTAGGGTCTTTCTTTATTGAAGTAATGTTTTGCGGGGAAGCTTATGGTGTGTCCGAGTATTTGTATTGCCCGCCACGTACTTGGGCGACTTGCAGGAACGGATTAACTCGTGCGATAAGCATCTCCTCGATTTGGGTTAAAGACGCAAGAACGGTAGCCTGATTTCCAGGGTCCATGTTGTTCCATGAAGAGAAGCGGTGGCCTTGTTTTTGATTTTGCATCATTCACGGGATGGAAAGCCTTCAAAGGAAATTGTTTTAATTCAGGGTAATTTTCCAAACAGATTGAGCAAGTTTGTATGTTCGCCAACAAATCTATTCTTTTGCGAAACCGATGTTGGGCTTCTAAATTCAGCGAACAGGGTGGGGATATGGGAATTGTCTGTGTATTGGAAGGGGTGGGGTGTTCTGTTTCAGTCCTTTGTGGATTGCAAGGTGGAAAGCAGTCTAAAGGAGAGGATAAACTGGTTGTATTAGTGTGATGAACTGAAGAGAGGTCAGTACTTGAGACAGTTTCATGTGGCATCCCAGACATTTGGGGGAAAGTGACAGTTGTTAGCAAAGATGGGTTCGTACGGAAGGAAGTGGTATGCTCTTGAAAGTTTTCTTCCATTGGTAATTCTTCAGTAGTTGTATTTGATGGCAAGATTGGAATGTCAGGGGATCGTGGGTTGTTGGTCGTTGTAAGTTGAAAGATATTAGAGAATTTCGTTGTTCTTTGCTCTAATTTACGACGTCGTTGCTCAGCAGTTATGTGTACTTTATTTTTTGCGTAATTCTCTCTTCGTTGGGCTCGTTTTGCAGGAGTCGACATGATTGTGAAGTCACAAGATTATGGTGTACCACCTGTTGGATAAAGATCATTTTGGGTTAGCCAGGAACGATACATAGTTTGATGACAAACAAATGCTGAAATAAGTGAAAATGTAAAACTAAATTCAATTGTAATTCATGTGGAGTTCCAATGGGAAATACGCACAAGAGGTAACAATTTGAGTTTTGAGAAGCTACTTTTTTTATTAAGGAAAAGAGTATTACATATGTAGAAACATACAATGTGTTCACATACTACAGAAGGATGTAAATACGTACATAACAAAATTGCCTTTTGTATATTCATTTTCTTAAAAGTACTAACAATCCACATAATAGAAGGAGACAATAGTATGTCAGTGTATAAGGGAATTCAACAGTTTTCTTTTGAAGCAGGGAAAAAAGTGCAACATAGATATGAAATAAGAAACATAGCAGTGATAGTTCAAAGTATAGAATGGGATGAGCGAGGGTGTAATGTTTGAAGGGACGGGTGGGTTGGAAATCCTTGCGTAAAGGTTATGGAGGAGTTGCAGTGTTTTCCGCTTTCTTTGAATTGAGGATGACACATTTCAATCTGTTGTTTCCGCAATATGTCTCTTTTTTCAGTGAAAGTGTGAAGCAGTATTCGTTGCCGATGATATTACTTATAATTTCACTAGTTGCATCTTCGTCTATAGACAATATATGGAGGTCGCTATTGCTATGACACCCATTATTAATTCATTTGTCTCATCAAAAGCGATGGCGATTGAAGTTCTCTGTTTGGTCCTTTAGATCGATTCTGAGTGCATATCTATAATCGTAGTTTTGAACTTGTCTGTTGCAACTCGAACATAACCATGAACCATTACCATTCTCTCTCACCTTCTTCCTGCATTGTTTTTCACCTTTTTGAAGAGGACATGCCTTGTAAAAAAAGTTGTCCATGCTGATATTCGTGATTTCTGCAGTAACCATGGCCCATTCATTTCTCTCAGTGTTCCCCATATTTAGTACCTCCAAAATCGTCGTTACAGAGGTTAGGCTTTTTGGAGGGCCCAGAAATTGGCTTGTGATAGACGGCGCCGGAAGCAAGTAGTCATCAGAATCAACCCAGCCATGAAGTGTATTTGTTTCTGAAATTTGAGGGTTGACGTAACATTTGGTTCTTGAAACAGTGTCCACTGAGCTTCCATTGAAACTGGAGACGCGAGCAGCTTTCAAGGCGAGGACCGGAAGAGGCGGTATAGAAAGCATGTCTTCAAGTTCGTTGCTTATATCATCTAAGTGTTGTCCCCATAATGTGACACTTACACTGAAACCCGACATGTCCTTTAATTGCAGTGTTCTTCTCTTTGTTTCAGACTTGTCATACCGACGAATTGTTGAGCATGGTGACATCGTAACAACAATGCCAATCAAATCAACTGTAGAACCTTCAGCGCTTGTAGGTAATTCCTTGATTTTGGTGAAGTGAAAGTTATGGGAAGGTATTGTATCTTCATTTGCTATGAGTAGAGATATGGTTGAGGAAGGTTGCAAGAAAATCTCCAAAGCATTGTTCAAATGGTTGTAACATAGCTTTGCATCAGCAATACTCGCAATCCTCCCATTGGAAATTGTATATAGCTTTCCATTCTCAATCTGCTCATAGAATGCTTCCGCGGCCTCATTGAAACAAGTGATGTGGATTTCCCCTCCTTCCTGATCAACAAAATCAAACCCAAACACGGATCCATTTCCCCTTGCATTGTGATATTGGCGAAGGGTTGTTTTTGCTAGGGCACGGCCCTCTATGGACCACATGCGCATAGATGTATTCAAAGCACTTATTTTAGTTGGTGTTCTCGCAAAATATTTGTTAACCCGATTTGCAGTTGCATCTGTTTGCGGCAACTGAATGTGTTCGAGAGCATTCGTTGGTAGTCGGATTGGAGTACCGATTACCAAATGTGTTTCGACAAGAACAACCATTTCAATGATAAGAACAGTCCTGCAATGGAAAAGGAAATCGGGATAGAATTAGAACTGAACAACGGATCGAAAAAACAAACAGAAAGAAATTATAATTAATATAGGAAGTTTATGTACATTGGTAATTGAGCTAGAGATGAAGCTTACAGTTCACTTTTGATCATTCTAACGAGGGATTTGTGTAAGCACACAATGGAGCCTTCTTGTATTGATTTGTCGGTTACACGACTTGCAAATTTGGAGGGTAGAAGTGCGTTGTTTGAAAATGTATCCCATCTGAAAGGTCAACACGATGTTGGGCACCAGTGTTGAGAATGGACCTTAGGGAGGACAAGTGGAGTATCTGAAATGTGGGGTCAACATTGGAACCGCCCTCAATCAATTGAGTAATGCCTTTGTGTGTCAAATTTATTTCCATGGCAACTAAAAGATGCTCGCGATAGTGGGAATTCTGCAAATATATGGTGGACAATGTAAACTTGTAGGGCAGACAATCATGATAATGAAGGATGTGTTCAGGAAAGCATGCATTTGTAAAGAATGAGAACCTTTAAAGTTGCCTTCCTTATTATTGTATATGTGCTAAAAAGCAAAAACACGAAGTCTAATCCTTTAACAATTCAATATGCAAAAAAATTCTATAACACACAAATCTTTGGTTGAAATGAACTAAAATTTGCATGGTTGAAACGAATTACAGATTATTATGTTAAGCAAATTGAATGGAAGACAATAAGAGCAATACGTACACTTGACGTAAGAAAACTATAGGTATTTATATGGACATACAGTCTTAAAGAAATTCGAAAGCCATAGTTGTTGGATTACATAAACTGAACATGTGTTTAAAAAGTTTGATTCTATGTCCGATGTATATTGCCACAATGCATACATGGAATTATTTGGTACGAGTTACAGTTTGTTTCAAAAACACTTATAAACAAACACTTATAAACTAACCACTACAAGTTATTTCTTTAAATCAAATTTCTTGCTTTTTGCTTGTGCAATTTTCTTAGCACGTTTCTTGTATTTTTGTCCATTTACAGATGCCTCAATTGGTATTCCCATTCTCCTCAATTTGTGGGGTGGTTCAAATTTCAATGCATCTTCGTTAGAATCATAAATCAAACAGAAGCCTCGTGAATGATCTCCAATTGTTCGGATTTTGGAGAGAAAAATTGGGGATGTTGGCATCAGGTGTAGGCGATCTCTGATCATTTCGGCTATCACTGTTTTAGGTGGTTTCGGTTGCCTGCAATGCAAAACATTAACAACACATTGAATACGCTTAAAATCTTCCTCCCTCTGCAAGCGAGGCGTAGTTAATGTCAATCCCGTTGTGGGGAGGGGAATTGTGTTTCTAGTCTGCATCATATTAAACTGGAGAGAGACAATAAGTATGTTAGTCCACAAAGATGTTCTTAGGTATGACGGGCAGCTTTAAAAGCCTTGTCGCTGATCAGTCTAACGTCCAACTTGGGACGCTTCGAAATGGCCTCATTGGGGAACGAGCCCCTCGGCACATAACGAATCCTGTCATTGACGAAGGCACATGCCCCCACATGTCACTTCGGGAAATAGATTGGACCCAATTTGAAATATAAATGGAACAATCCAAACAAAATAACATCAAAACTCTCTACAATAATTCCTTAGTCCATAGCATGCAATAAAGAGATCAACTGAATAAAAACTTCAATCAGTATTGAAACCCACCTGAAGTTCGTCTAGAGACAACACTCTTTTCTTTACCGTCAGAGAAAGAGAAGCGCAAATATCCTGCAAATAAACGAAATAGGAAGTTATTAAAACTAAATGTATCTGCGAATTCAAAAGGAGGCACTCATCCATTAAAATTATTCTATATTTTTAATTTCATTCTCAAATATAATACAACAAAACCAAAAAGATTATAAAGAGTTATTAAAAACTGTATATTAGTATATTAGTATATGTATTATAAAGAGGTACATTCGAGAGTGTTTCTACTATCAGTTGTTATCCTTGTTTTGATCATTTTTTCCATCTTTCATAGGTTACTCGCCTTATCCTCGAGGCACAGGGGACTAAATGCAACCAGAGAATTGAGAAAGTACTCAATACACAACATTCAAAAATATTGCAGGTACCCTTCAAAACAGAGAAAGGGGTTCTACACCGATGGGTTTCTAGATTTGATGTATGGCCTTATCTTGAAAAATTTGCAGAGGTAATTTATTTTGTACCATATGAGAGAATGCAGTGTCTTTCAATTTTTTCTGATTTATCTACATGTACACAATGTTGTATATGAAACCAAATAAAATAGTCTGTCTCATTTGGAAGTATATGAGCAAGGATGATATATTTTGAATAAAAAGTTTATGAAAGTTTAGAGAGGTTTAATATTTTGAAAACTTAAATAACATAGTGTCAGGCCCTCAATTCATTGGCACCGGAGCTTAAATCCACTAACAAAAAATCCTGCAACATATTTTACTGCAACTTGGATCTTCATAAAGCAAATAACATTCACAGCTAATAGTATTCTGCTGGATTCATCTGTGTGATTATATTTTTGTCCAACATTTTGGATTTAACTGCTGGATCCATCTTCAGGGACATAAGAGTGAAGCCAAAGAATTCACAGTAAAGCTTCATTGTGATGTTGAACCGCACACAAGTAATATCTTAAACACATGGAATCATCCTAAAATATAAGGAGGAACTTTAGTCCCTAGTTAACATGCTTATACATATTTCAAACACTTATTTGTGTAGGGACCTATCTTGGGTTAGCATGGTCCAGAGCTTGATAAATTGAGTTTACTACTAGTAAACAAAACACTGACATCTTTAAATATCAAAGAAACTTTTCTTTTCCTGCAATGAAGTCAGTGGATAATTGATGCAAAACAAGTGCATTTTTATCTTGGCAATATCTGTTCAGCAGATAAAAGATTGTTTACTACTGAAAACTAAGCATTGGTCTAGTAAATTGGTATTATCATTTGCTAACAGGATTTTGACATGAAATATATACTTCTAGGCTCTGAAGTTGATATGTAATAACTGCGGACTTATTTCTTCTTGGCTTGCCCCATGATATATTGTAATGAACATAAAATGAGATAGGGACTTCTCGAACTGGAGGCATTTCAAGATAATTCTTATCTACTGTATAAAGGACATCTCTAATTGTTCCCATTAATTATCAAGTAATTTCGTTTGGAGTTGGAACATATCATTTGTGAAAACCTCTTAGTAGTGTATTTGGTTGCTATTAGGTCCATCAATATATTGTTTATCAACTACTTCAAACAGCTAAAGTATAATAATTTCTGAGAAGAAGGGCCTGGACCTACAAATAGGCATCTACTACTCTAGGAGTAGCATCTGCACACAAATGGGTGCATGGACACAGTAGCAATGACTTCTTAGGATGCAAAAGACAGTATCTGTAGCCAAACAAAAAAACTTGGAGCCTATTCCTCAACTTTGTCTTCGAACAGAGGGCAACTACATTTCAGAACAAACATACCACGTGCAGCTTTGCTTCATTCACGATCCATAGGCTACAATGAAGGCAAACTTCATCGTCTATTTTTAGGAAGTTGGCTAATTTTTTCAGAACTAAATTTTCCTATTGGTTAAAAAATCTCAACAACGAAAAATTTACATTCAATTTCCCCAAATCAATCAAATTTCCCAAAACTTATGTGTATAATCGCAAGTATAATTTTTATACAAGGCTGTCATTTATATTTTATTTTATTTTTTGAACTGACAAGATTTACCAACCTTTCTAATACTGTTATACATCCAAAAATACTTGAAATTTTCTCTGCCTGCAACATCCCTTAATCCAAACCAGATTGCAAATTGAAATTCTCATCTTCCGGGAAGATTTGACAATCTGTAGTTTAAATTAGAGAAATCCCATGAAATCAGAAAACTCAAAACACATACTCCCGTCTTCCCAATAGAAATCGAATGAAATGAAACTAACATATTCATACAGAGATGCTAACAAAACATTACAAGGAAAAACGACTGTAAACAGAAGGAAAAAGATAGGAAATACCTTACGAACTGTTCTTTCCCGGACTGAAATACCTTACGAACTGTTCTAGACGCAGCTGAATGCAAAAAAAACAGAATGGACCTCGACTATTTAAAGACAATTCCGCATGCAAATAAAAGTCAATAAAAAAACATGCGTTAAAAATAGGTTGTTAAAAATAGAACGAAAAAGCCATGCGTTTAAAATTTTCCTGCAATAGAAAAAACGACATGCAAACAGGCGTCAAAATAAAACACGAGTGGAAAAACGTCCGAGGAGGCCGTCAAGCATCATCGTGAGAAAGCGTCAGTAAGGTCCATTCCCATAGCATGGCGTATTTATATATATATATATATATATATATATATTCGTTCATATTTATATAATATATTTATATTTATTTGCATATTATATAATTATTTACATTTTTATATTTATATAATTTATATAAATACATTAAACTTATACACATAGATATGCTTATATATATTATTTATTAAATATTTAAATGTTTATATATTTATATAAATTATTAATGTCCATCTATATAAATGTCCATCTATATAAATATAGTTATATATTATTTATATTTTCAAAATATAAATATACATGTTTATATATATATCTATATCTATAATTTTCATAATTAAATAGCTTTAAAAGTGCTATTGCTAGTATATACATACATATATTTATATGTGATATTTATATTTAATTACATATTAAATAAATATATGTTATGTATTATATTATATATTTATATTTATATTTATTTTCATATTATATAATTATTTACATTTTAGTATTTATATAATTTATGTATATACATTAAACTTAGACACATAGATATGCTTATATATATTATTTATTTTTATGTTTTACAATGGATAAAACTTATACACATATTTATATAATATATAATATATAACATATATTTATATTTATTTGTATATTGTATAATTATTTACATTTTTATATTTATATAATTTATATATATAAATTAAACTTAAACACATAGATATACTTACATATATTATTTATTTTTATGTATTTAAAATGGATAAAACTTGCACACAAATTTACATATGCTTATATTTATTATTTATTTTCAATGGATATAAACTATTTAGATTTTAAGAATTTCCTACATTCTTTATAAAAACTAGTATTATAATTTATAATTTGCAAAAATCATATTTCAAAACTCTTCAAATGAATTAAAAAAAAAAAAAAAACAAGAATTAAAACATCTTTAAACCAAAACCAATATACACATAAATATGCTTATATATATTATTTATTAAATATTTAGATGTTTATATATTTATATAAATTATTAATGTCCATCTATATAAATATAGTTATATATTATTTATATTTTCAAAATATAAATATACATGTTTATATATATATCTATATCTATAATTTTCATAATTAAATAGCTTTAAAAGTGCTATTGCTAGTATATACATACATATATTTATATGTGATATACATATTTATATTTAATTACATATTAAATAAATATATGTTATGTATTATATTATATATTTATATTTATATTTATTTTCATATTATATAATTATTTACATTTTAGTATTTATATAATTTATGTATATACATTAAACTTAGACACATAGATATGCTTATATATATTATTTATTTTTATGTTTTACAATGGATAAAACTTATACACATATTTATATAATATATAATATATAACATATATTTATATTTATTTGTATATTGTATAATTATTTACATTTTTATATTTATATAATTTATATATATAAATTAAACTTAAACACATAGATATACTTACATATATTATTTATTTTTATGTATTTAAAATGGATAAAACTTGCACACAAATTTACATATGCTTATATTTATTATTTATTTTCAATGGATATAAACTCACACTGATTTAGATTTTAAGAATTTCCTACATTCTTTATAAAAACTAGTATTACGTAATTTATAATTTGCAAAAATCATATTTCAAAACTCTTCAAATGAATTAAAAAAAAAAAAAAACAAGAATTAAAACATCTTTAAACCAAAACCAACTTATACACATAAATATGCTTATATATATTATTTATTAAATATTTAGATGTTTATATATTTATATAAATTATTAATGTCCATCTATATAAATATAGTTATATATTATTTATATTTTCAAAATATAAATATACATGTTTATATATATATCTATATCTATAATTTTCATAATTAAATAGCTTTAAAAGTGCTATTGCTAGTATATACATACATATATTTATATGTGATATACATATTTATATTTAATTACATATTAAATAAATATATGTTATGTATTATATTATATATTTATATTTATATTTATTTACATATTATATAATTATTTACATTTTAGTATTTATATAATTTATGTATATACATTAAACTTAGACACATAGATATGCTTATATATATTATTTATTTTTATGTTTTACAATGGATAAAACTTATACACATATTTATATAATATATAATATATAACATATATTTATATTTATTTGTATATTGTATAATTATTTAATTTTTGTATTTATATAATTTATATATATAAATTAAACTTAAACACATAGATATACTTACATATATTATTTATTTTTATGTATTTAAAATGGATAAAACTTGCACATGATTTACATATGCTTATATTTATTATTTATTTTCAATGGATATAAACTCACATGATTTAGATTTTAAGAATTTCCTACATTCTTTATAAAAACTAGTATTCTACGTAATTTATAATTTGCAAAAAATCATATTTCAAAACTCTTCAAATGAATTAAAAAAAAAAAAAAACAAGAATTAAAACATCTTTAAACCAAAACCAACTAACGTTTGAATGATATTAAAATAACAATTATTCCGGACAATCATTACGCATATAAGTATATTATTGTGTTAAGTGCCTATTTTTAGATGCTCATTGCTAAAATGGTCTATAATATAATTGTTATTTTAATAACAAAGTTTCCAATCTAAAAACACCATTATTGTTTATGACAAAACCGTGTGTTTCGGATAACTCACTCTGTGAAATTTATACGCAAAAACAAAAATTATGCTCGATATTACGCCTTAAACAAAGAAATTAATAAAAGTAGAACAAATATTTGAAATAATCCCGGAAAATTCCATCATTAACACTCACGCATAAGTAGCCAAATTAAGAACAACTAGATAAACTGCAATAAAATGAACTCCAAAAGAAAATAGATCTCCTTCTTCGTTATCAAATAATGAATTACAATGTTTCCTAAATAGGAAAATAACTCTCAACTCGAGTTGCCAAGTAAACTCTAGCTAACTCTGACTAAATCTACTCTAGGTGGCGGAAATTACTATTTTTAGCAGTTTACTAGAACCTGCTATTCTTAGTAAGTTCGCATGCTTATTCCTACGGGCACAGAAATTGCCACGCATCTTCTACATCCCTAAATTAGAGGAATTGCCAACTTTCTAACTCAAAATGCAATTAATAGACTAAAATTAACTAATGCTCAAAAATAGGAAAAAACCAAACTATAACTTAAATCCTAATTTTCGGCCTCAAGATGGCGGATTTAGGGCCCGAAAATGTGTCAAAACTTGCCCCAACCGGTAGGGGGGTTTCGACTGCGTTCGTCTCATCAAAACACGTGGTTTCAAAAAAACGGACTCAAACGGACACCCGAGCTCAAGTTATGACCTTGTCAAGTTCCCCGCTAATTCGGCGCATCATTCTCCCCTCGCTTGAAAAAACGCAGCTCCCGCAAGTTGTCTTCTTCAAAACTGCTTCCATTTATCTGCATCCAACTTCTGAATCTCTGACTCTGTGACCCAAGTATTGTCCTCTTGTTCCAGTCCTTTCCAATGTACCAAATATTTGTTGTATTTCCCATGTCGCGTGTCCATTGTTTTCTTATCTAGAATCTGATCCACTTCTTCTTTCTTCTTCACCGAACCTGTTGCCGCCAATCTACTACTTCATCAGCATCATCCCTTTCTGCACCATCCCCATGAAAAGAATACAAATCTAAAACATTAAACACTGGAGAAATATCAAAATTCCCTGGCAATTCTACCTCATAAGCATTATCGTTTATTTTTTTCACGATTTTGCAGGGTCCAATCTTCTTGTACTTCAGCTTGTTATAGGTTCCTCTTGGAAACCTTTCCTTCCGCAGATATACCATAACCAACTCACCAACTGTAAATACCTTTCTCCGTCTGTGCACATCTGCTATTTCCTTATACTTGTCATTACTATTTTGCAGCTTCTTCCGCACTTCTTCCTGCAATTGTTGTATATGTTCGGCAAATGCTTCTGCATCATCACTGACTCTGCCATCAACGGGTAGCTGTACCAAATCTAATACCCCATTTGGATTACTCCCATACACAATTGAAAATGGAGACTTTCCCGTGGATCTGTTTATGGAACTGTTATATGCAAACTCAGCTTGTGGTAATGCTAAGTCCCATTGTTTCGGCTTTTCCCCAACAATGCACCTTAACAGGTTTCCCAAACTCCTATTTACCACCTCTGTTTGCCCATCAGTCTGTGGATGATAAGCACTACTGAACTGTAGTTGAGTACCAAATTTCTTCCATAAAGTCCGCCAGAAGTGACTTAAGAACCTTGTGTCCCTATCTGAAGTAATGGTTTTTGGAACACCATGCAAACGAACAACTTCTCTGAAAAACAAATCTGCTACGCCTGTTGCATCGCTTGTTTTCTTGCAAGCAATAAAATGAACCATCTTAGAAAACCTATCAACAACCACAAAAATGGAATCATTACCTCGTTGTGTTTTTGGTAATCCCAAAACAAAGTCCATACTCAGATCTGTCCACGACCCTTTAGGAACAGGCAACGGCATATACAACCCTGTATTCTGTGCATGGCCTTTCGAGACTTGGCAAATTCGACATCTCTCCACATATCTTACCACATCTCTTTTCAGCTTTGGCCAATAGTATTTGTCTGCTACCAAGGCTATCGTCTTATCCTTACCAAAATGCCCAGCCAACCCTCCGCTATGCAACTCTTTCACTATATTTTCTCTCATAGACCCAACTGGAATACATAGTTGGCGTCCCTTGAATAGGTAGCCATCCTGTAAACTATACTCATCCAGGACATCTCCTACATTGTCTGACAATGGACTAATTAGTCTTTCAACAATATCCTTGAAATCAGAATCAGAAGAATACAAACCCTTTATTGCTTCAAAACCCACCACCTCATTTTCCATAGTGGTAAACAAAGTCACACGCCTACTCAATGCATCTGCAACTTGATTCTGTTTTCCGGATTTATGTTTTAGAGAAAAAGTATATCCCTGCAAAAATGATACCCACTTTGCATGCCTACTATTCAACTTCTTTTGGGTATTCACATACTTCAGGGCTATGTGGTCTGTAAATAACACAAACTCCTTAGGCACTAAGTAATGCCTCCAATGCCTTAATGCTTGTACAATTGCATAAAATTCCACATCATAAGTAGAGTAGTTCTTTCTTACCTCATTTAGTTTCTCACTAAAGAAAGCTACTGGCTTTCCTCCTTGACTTAGAACAGCTCCAATACCCACATGTGAGGCGTCACAATCAACCTCGAACACTTTATCAAAATCGGGTAGTGCCAAAATGGGTGCCTCTGTCACCTTCTTCTTCAAGAATTGAAAACTATCCTCAGCTGCCTTTGTCCACAAAAACTCCCTTCCTTTTGTGCAATCTGTGATAGGTGCTACAATACTGCTGAAATTTTTAATAAATTTTCTGTAAAATGTTGCTAGACCATGAAAGCTCCTTACCTCTGTTATACTCCGTGGAGTAGGCCATTCAATAATTGCCTTTATCTTTTCTGAGTCCATCTGTACCCCACCTGCTGAAATAATAAAGCCCAAGAATACCAAGCTCTCTTGCATAAATGTGCACTTCTTCATATTTGCATAGAGTTTCTCTTTCCTTAACACTTCAAATACCAATCTTAGATGCCTCAAATGTTCTTCTTTAGTTTTACTAAAGATCAAGATATCATCAAAATAAACCACAACAAACTTACCATTATACTCCCGTAGCACGGTGTTCATCAATCTCATAAAAGTACTAGGTGCATTGGATAACCCGAATGGCATCACCAACCACTCATATAATCCATTTCCTGTCTTGAATGTTGTTTTCCACTCATCTCCTTCTCTGATCCGAATCTGATGATAACCACTTCGAAGATCAATCTTGGTGAAATAATTAGATCCAGCAAGCACATCCATCATATCATCAAGGCGAGGTATTGGGAACCGATACTTGATTGTAATTTTATTGATCGCTCTGCTATCTGTGCACATTATCCATGTTCCATCCTTCTTTGGTGTTAATAAAGTTGGTGTTGCACACGGACTCATGCTCTCCCTTACGACCCCCTTTCGCACGAGCTCTGCCACTTGCCTATTCAACTCTGTATGCAATGTCGGGCTCATCCTATAAGCCGCTTGATTTGGGAGTGAAGACCCTGGAATCAAATCCATGTGGTGTTGAATATCTCTTTTGGGTGGTAATCCATCTGGTAGCTCATCAGGAATAACATCTGAAAATTCTTCTATTAATTCTGATGTTTCTATTGGTATTTGAGCACTTACAAGTTCATCCTTATTTGCAACTAGTGCATAACAAAACCGGTTGCCTTTGCCTCCTTCACAAATTCCTTTGCAGAAAGCATATTTTCAGCCTTCCCCTCTTCTTTAAGAGGTATCAAAACTATTTTTGTGCCATCCTTCCAGAAAGTATAAGTATTTTTCCCCATCATGAATAACTTTTCTATCAAATTGCCATGGTCTTCCTAGCAACATATGACATGCATCCATAGGAATAACATCACACCAAATCTCATCCTTATAACTGTTCCCAATAGAAAAGCTTATTAAACATCTCTTATCAACAATAACTTCATTACCCTTCTTAAACCATGCAATACGATAAGGGTTAGGATTCTTCTCACAATGCAGACCCAATTTATCGACCATCTCATTTGAAACCATGTTCTCACAACTACCACCATCAATAATAACATTACATACCTTTCCTCCTGAAGTGCATCTTGTTCTGAAAATATTTGTACGTAGCCATGCATCCCCCTTGACCTCCTTTCTTGGAGCAATCATTGTCCTCTTGATCATCAGAGTTTCTCCAACATCTGGTGGAATTTCGAGGTCCTGTTCATCTTCTACTTGCTCAGCTTCAACAAGATTTACTCTTGGAGCATCTCCTTGCCTTTTGTCATGTGTATAAGTATGTGGGCATTCAAAAGCCCGATGCCCTTCTTCACCACATTTGTAACAAACAAATGGTCTTCGTGGAGCCTCCCATCCTCTATCGCCAGCATATCCTCTACCCCTAGAAAATCCTCTGCCTCTTTGTTGATTCTGGAAATCTTGTCTCGTATCCTCTTGCTTTTCCCATCCACGAGATGATTCTCCCCTACCTTGGCTGAAACCAGCTCGTCCCCGAAAGGAAGATGAGGCCCCCCTATTCATTCCAGGTGATCGCCTAAAACTTTGACGATTTTGTTTTTCCTCAGCCTTTAAGGCTAATTGATAGGCATCCTCCATGCTTTTAATCCTATGCATACTTATCTCATCTTGAATAGAAAATTTTAATCCATTAACATACCTCGCAGCCATTTGTTCCTCAGTTTCTTCATGCTCTACACGAATGGACAACTTGTAGAACTCATCTGTGTATTCTTGCACTGTTTGTAAGTTCTGTCTGAGATTCTGAAACCTCCTGTAAAGGGTTTGTGCATAATCCATAGGTAGAAATTTATCTTTTAGCTTCTTCTCCATCTTACTCCACGTCCTAATTCTTTCTTTCCCCTTTCTTGACCGCTCTTTCTGTAGGTGATCCCACCATAACATAGCATGACCTTTCAATTTCGTGCATGCAAATTTTACCTTCTTTTCTTCTGACATAGCCTTCCACTCAAAAAAATTTTCCCATGCTATTCAACCGCCTATCACCTCCTCCGGTTTTAGACTACCACCATACTCAAACATCAACTCTTATCCCATCATTCTTTCCTTCTAATGCTCGAAGCATCCTTTCTTCAAAAGCTAATGGTGGTGCTTGCGTTTCCTCCTCTTCACAAACTTCTTCTTCATCTGTGTCATCTCCACCTTGATTTCCTCTTTGGGTTATCATTGCAGCAAGCGCAGCAACTTGTCTCTGCAGATCTTGCATATTTCTATTCATCTGGGCAATACCGCCTCCTCTTCCTCTTCCTCTTCCTGCCATTTTTAAACAAAATACTTCGAACCAGCTCTGATACCAGATAATGTAGCCAAATTAAGAACAACTAGATAAACTGCAATAAAATGAACTCCAAAAGAAAATAGATCTCCTTCTTCGTTATCAAATAATGAATTACAATGTTTCCTAAATAGGAAAATAACTCCCAACTCGAGTTGCCAAGTAAACTCTAGCTAACTCTGACTAAATCTACTCTAGGTGGCGGAAATTACTATTTTTAGTAGTTTACTAGAACCTGCTATTCTTAGTAAGTTCGCATGCTTATTCCTACGGGCACATAAATTGCCACGCATCTTCTACATCCCTAAATTAGAGGAATTGCCAACTTTCTAACTCATAATGCAATTAATAGACTAAAATTAACTAATGCTCAAAAATAGAAAAAACCAAACTATAACTTAAATCCTAATTTTCGGCCTCAAGATGGCGGATTTAGGGCCCGAAAATGTGTCAAAAACTTGCCCCAACCGGTAGGGGCTGGTTGTCCGCTGCGTTCGTCTCATCGAAACACATGGTTTCAAAAAAACGGACTCAAGCAGACACCTGGAGCTCAAGTTATGACCTTGTCAAGTTCAATGCTGCATATTTGTTATAGGTATAAGAGAAAATTACTCAAATTATTTACATGTTTTTCAAATTTAATTAGCAAATTATTGATTAAAGTAACAAAAATTGATGGTACACAAAAATGTTTGATTTTAATATTTGGTGTTACAATCCAATTTATTTAGAGGTTAACATAAATCCAAGAACTTAAAAGGTGAAGAGGGAGATATTCTAAAATAAATACATATACATTATGAAATGAAGAAATAAACAAATTCAATTCACCTTTCAATATTTATTTTATAAAAAATCATGAATTACTGAGTAATAGTGTAATTTTATCCAACTTAGCGGGATGGATAACAAGCTTCTAAAGATTGGTAGAAGAGAGAAGAAACACTCAATATCATCTAAACAACAATCAAATTATATAGAGACAACAATCAATCTTATGAATAATCATAATTATCGATTTCACATGGGTTTCAAAATCAAACCCTGCTAAATAATTAAATTTAAGTTCATGTTTTTTTTTTAACATGAAATAATAAAATTTACATATAAAAAATCCAAAAAAATAAATCCGGTCACACAAACACTAGTAACTATAAAACCAACAGCAGTCATTAAACTTTGGAATTGATTACAGGAATTTCACAACAATAAACTAGACAAGTATAAGAAAATATACATTTAAATGTAAGAGCATATCATTATAAATTATAAAAGAGCAGGAAAATTTATCCCCTATATAAATGTAAGAAAAGGCAGCTTAACAATAAATCATATCATTACTAAATCACAATAAATCATGAGAGGCTACTTCTCCAATCTGAATCCTAGTAAATTATGTACTCTGAACTAACGAAGTATGCTAAAAATTACTTGTAATCTGGTGCAATATTCTTTAGTTATATATATGTAAAAGCTTATTGCACACGTCAGAACAAAACATCAAAACCTTAAGACTACAAAAATTAAACCCAGCATATATAACTCTGTTAATTAATTGATTACAAACTATCTACTGTGTCTTATTAAACATTCGTAGATGACATAAAATTCTATTAAATCTTTATATATTACAAACAACTACTTGGTAAATTCCACTCTGAATTTGTTAGACATAGAAAAGCCATGAGTAACAACAGATAACCCAAAATTAAAGAGGAAATGGATAGTAGAGGAGGATAAGGCCTTAAATAGATGTCAGCGATTTATATTCAATATAAGTAAAATATGAGTTAAAAGGACAGAAGAAGAATGGAAAGCATATATCAAAAATAAGACCCTTAAATAAATGTTTGGCAAAACTAAACCTGCAAAAATAAACCCTTAATCCTGCACACTTAATTAACGGATCGTACACTATAAATAAGAAGTACTCGCCTTGCATTAACAAACATATTCAAGGTCGATACAAACAAACATACAGGTAAAACTGCCCTGTTCGTACGAATACAAGATTAAATAATACACATACACCTTATAAACCTTGGACCGAAAAAACAAAACAACAATATCTTAACAAACCCAGCCCCTGCACCAGATGAGAAAATGTATGATTCGCCATCAATTATTTCATTGATTGAAGAAATCAATCTCAGATCTAAATGAATAATAGAAATAACATCATATTCCTAAAAGGCAGAATTAAACCCTACGCACACCTTCATATATTTGTCTGCACAATGTCTAAAAACATGTGCCCTGCATATGATAGCTGCATGTATGATCGATTATTACACATGCCAATTTAAGCCCTAAATAAATAATAGGAAAAAACATCAAAGCCCTAAATAAAAATAGAAATAAACATCAAATCCCTGCGCATAACGTCAAGCATAAAATTTAACTTTATTACGTGAGACAAGTTCAAATTAAATCCGCAAAAGGTTGTTCCATAATCCGGTATGAGAACAAGTTCAACTTAAATGGTTAGATAGTGGCCGGTATAAAAATATGAGTGGAACAGATAGCCTAAATCTTATCCTACAAAAATAAGGAGAATGAAAAACCATATATAAGAAAATGTAAGCCCTAAATAAATGTACAAAATTAAACCCTTGACGCAACATTAACCCTGCACACTTAATTAATAGATCCTAAAGACGCGATGTAGAAAACAGGTCGATATAGACAAACATACACGTAACACGATAAATACCATGTTCCTACAATACAAAATTAAAGAAAAAACAAAACTCTGAAAATATTAAAATCTCAAGTCCTGGAAACCTGCGGCAGCAAAAATAAAACTGGCACGCAACATGTCCATCAAATTTGTCTACACAAAATCTTACCTGCCATCCCCCTGCACATGATACGAAAACTTACGATTCCTCGTCATTTAATTTACCGTGGATAATAAATTGTAATGATATTCCAGAGAAATCAATCTAAGCCCTAAATAAATGATACAGATAACAATCAAACCCACTAGTAAACCGTGGCGTGCACAACATTGTATGATTCACCATCAATTATTTGAAGGTCCAGTGATAAACTGCAATGCTGACACCTAATTAAGGAAATAAAAAAAAGCCCTAAATAAAAAATAGAAATAACCATCAAAGCCCTAGGGGAACGAAACCCTACGCATAATGTCATACACACACATATCACTAATATTTACTCTGTTACATAATGAAACCCTACGCATATACAAATATGATTACATAACAAAAGTTCATACTAAATCAGCAAAAGGATGTTCCAGAACGGCTTACCAGTGGTATGATATTTACTCTGTTTACGCATGTACAAATGAAACCCTACAAAGATCACTAATATTTACTCTGTTTTAACGAAAATATACAAATGATTACATAAGATAAGTTCGGGAACAGAAGGGCTTACCCGTGATCTGGTCTGAACCGACTCTTCGCTCCATCGCTCAACTCCCACCGCTATTCTTTTGGAGGATCCGACTCACAAAAATATAAAGGAAGACGAAACATTCATCAAACGACTTAAAAACAGACACAGACAGAAGAATCACACAAGCATGGCCATGCTTTGCAGACATCAGACCTCCACAAACACACACACACACACACACGAAAACAAAGAAGGACGGACAATAAAAACGAAGGCAGTCTTTTGAGATCGGACCTCCAAACGCCGCAGCCGAAAATGGAAGAAGAAAGGCACATCGGGAACCATTCTAAGTACAGGAGGTGAGTGAAAGCTATTTTTAATAGAGACCGTGGTCCGTATCAACGGCTCTGCCAACGGCCAGATATGCTTTCCAGCTGTCTACTGTCCGGAATTTTTTTGGTATTACCTATGTCTTGTTTAACACGCAAAAGATTGAGGGGAAGATTCATGTGGAAGCTTCTAGGTACCAAAAAGCGTATTCGTATAAATTACCAGGCTTGCCTACTACGGTCTACCTATCTCATGTGTTTGGCCGTTATAAATATGCTTTAATATTGGATCCATACATTTAAGACGGATATTTTAAATCTTATCCTCGTTTCTTGAATTCTCTTATCATAAACAACTCTCGAAAAAATAAAAATTATGGGTTTTGCTTACCTTTGATAGTGTAAGAAAAGGTTTAAGTAAGTTGATTTTTTTTTTTAAATTGGTGTTAGTGAGATAGGCCCAGATAGAGAGGGCAGATAGTTCCATAATCTTTTTTAATTATATAATAATTTTACATTCTTTAAATGATTGTTTTTTTAATTTGAATATTTACTAGCATTTGTATACGAAGAATGAAATGGGTATTCTATTAAAAGAGAAATCTAATAATTGAAGATAAAAAAGGTGAGGAATCGAGAAGAAGAAAAGGTGCTAGGAAAAAGAATTAAGTACTTGTAACAAAAACACAAAAATACCAACACAAGGACAACACAGTGAAATACAGGATAACTTTTTTTTTTTTTTTGACTTGCTTTGACACAACACGACACAACATGTCGTCACAAGGTTACAACCAACACCAGGAACCACTTGTTACGGGGGAGACCACAAGGTCAGCACGAGAACGTTCACACCTATCAAGGACAATGTACTTTTCTCTTCTTGACAGAACAACATTGGAGTCCAACCACAAAACACACTTACAGTTAGGGCATCCCATGAGGAATTTCTTGTTAAATTTTCTTGTTTGCTAAAGTGTCTCTTAATTCTTAACTTACGTTCTTATACAATTTCATGTAACGATTCACACAATTCTTTTCACAAGGGAGAACTTCTTTCTTTTCAACGGTTGGCTAAATAGCTTAAGGCCAAGCTTTCTAAACTGGGATCATCAATTTGATGTCCAAAACTTTTTATTCATTTGATTTTAGAACATTTTCCATTTCTTACAAGGTTAATTAATCTTACTCAAGTCACTAACACTGTTTCATACCTCTATTGCACAGGTGAAAGCATAAGTTCCGATTGAGGGAAAGTACCGCTTAGGGTTTCCTAACAATAACCTTCTTGTTTAAGGATCAAACTTTGACCTTGCTTAAGAAATATCACCATGAATCAAGGCAAGGATTAACAGAACAGGACAGCAGAATTTAGCTTCAGGGTCACATTGTTTACTATCAAACTTTCATTGAAGTTAAGAGTTTATCGAGATTGGTTAAATGTTCCATCTAGACTTTACTTAATTAAGTTTGACAAAGGGGAACATTTCAAACGATAAAGAGATATTTAAGGTTTTATTAATCACTTTCACTCCTACTTATTAAACCCTATCATCTTCTAAAATTTAACCATTGATTTCACCATGAGACCATTTAGGGTTTCACCAAAACAAATAGTGTTTATTAGTTTAGCTCGGGGGAAAAACAAGTAATCATATTTTGTTACAAAAGATAGATTCCTCTTGATTGTTCCAGGTCTCAAAGGTTTCAAGTGGATCACATCTACATTAATATGCTCATAAACATAAATTTTCGTTTAACTTTTATAAGGAATATCCAGTTCACTTTATAGTGTTTACAAACTCATCACTACTATGCCTTAGGAGGATTTACAACTCAACATTTTAACTCAAGAGCAAAGTTTAACAGTACTCGTTTGCGGAAACAAAACAAGGTTATATCAATTCTTTTCCAACATGATGCACAAATCAAAGGGACATACTATCTCTATTGAACCATGGCTAGGGAGCAAGAGAGTAATAACATGGGACAAGCCCCGCTACTATACTAAGGGTTAAAATTCACTAGAATATCCCCTAACCAAGCGGTAATCAAATTTCATTTTCACATGAAAACCAAACAAACCAAAGTTTCAATGATTCAACAACAATACTCTACTGATACATTTACTAGTAAACGACCCTTCTTCTAAAATGTCCAAAGGCTCTTTCCAAATTTTATAACATAATACACATTCGTACAAAAGAACATCATAACCAAGATTGATGCAATAATCTACAAGTCTTTCCATCATCTAACCACGTAAGCCATCTGCAACAATTAATAACCTGAGTCAGTTCGCGAGAACTGAGCAAGATAAGACTATACATAGCAACAATAAGCTACTAGCTAACAATACCATGAAAGGAAACATTCTATTTCAGGAAATGGATCAAAGTACTAATCTCCAACAACCTTTTGAAACAAGATATAATTTTCAACATATCAATTAAGAAGAAAACCATAAGTTTTAGTTATGCAAATACCTCTAAAACTACAAAAGTTTGACAACCAAAAACGCAAGACTATGAAATTTAAATGATTAGACACAAGAGTTGAGAGTATTAGGATTTCAATCATGTAATCCCGTAGATTACGTGATTGAAATCTAAAGTGTAACCCATCAATCCACATTCTCAAGGTGAAGTCAAAAGATAAAAACCAGAGCCCGATCTTAGCTGCCAAAAAGAATATAGTTTTGGAATCGTTCCGTAGGGACATAGGCCTAATAGGCTATAAACGAACAACGAGGGTAAAAACAAAGTTCCATCATGTAATAAAAAAGGTTTAAAGGATGAAAATCTTATATTCAAACCCACAACCATTATATCTTAGGTAATAAGTGACTTCATAGCTAATAAGGATGAGTGGAAAGGACGGTAAGAATGTCCAGGAATAGGTATTGCCTAACAACTTACCTACTGAACATAACCAGGGCCGGAATAGCGACAAGCCTCATTAATACCCAAGTTGAGTAGGCAATCTAGCATTCTAAACACATCCTTGCAATTTTCATAATACCTTAGATTTATAATCCTCCCGTTTTAGAGGAACATAGCCATGAATCTAGACTTGGTTGAAATTTTCCGACATCAACTCACTTCCTAATATCATAAACGATGTATACAAAGGAAAAGGTCTCTCAACTCTCCTTAATTTACATCTCAACACTAAGTTTATGGTAACCTATGCAGTGATTAAACACATAATATACCATTGAAGATAGATATCCTCCAATAACGAACTTCTATAACGATGTAATTACAATTATTACGTTCGACACATAAACAAACTATTCCATAGCTTCTTTTCCCTTTTTGACAACAAAGTATATTCACGATCTTCCATCACAATCATTCTAAATTTGCAATGAAAGGTCACTCATCAAGAAGGAAGTACAAAACAAGTTTGACTAAAATAAGGAACTTCATGTTACCTTAAGCAGCTGATGAAAACCTTCACTTTCACGAACCGTGAAAGATATTACCTTACTCCATCAAGGCATTATGTCTATACGTGATTAAATCGATCACACAGGGAATCATCAACATACCATATCTTAACACCATAAAGGTCATTAAATTTAACAAATTTTACTCATAGAAAGAGTAGGATCAAAATGGGGTTCTATCAAAATTTATGCCCTTCTATCAACCCAGGACATATTTTCGGCCCAAAACTTCCTTCTTAACAAGCATATATATTGAACTTCTAATTTTCAAAAGCCCTAATAATTTGCACAATACACGAAGTGCATAATCACGCTTATCATAAAAATAATAATAATAATTTAACTGTATGTTTTCCTCTAGGGCAACAACTTAACAGGAAACCAATACTAGTCAACGCTGCAACGTTCTAGGAGCGATTACAAACCCAGGTTCACAAAAGAAACAACGACATTTTTGCAGAAGGAAGTAACTTTAAAATAATATATATATAAATATATATTTATATTTCATATGATCAATCAAAGCATACACTGAGAACCTTTGTTTGTTTTATATATATATAAATGGGTTGATCACGTCAACATGAACAACCAACAGAGGCAAATCCAGAAGTAACAAACTGTTAACCATGTACTGAATGCAAATCCACAAAATCACTGATTTAAACCAATTTCTAGAAAGAAAAAGTTTCATTTCAAGAGGTTATTAGATACTAGCATATTATGTATATGGTTAGTCTATCTTGCCTGTTTTAACGCATCCACCAGTCGTGGACATGCTTCAGCCACACGCCCTCCGCTTTATCCTCTGCTTTCTTGATCTTTTCTTGCAATATACCACACCGGGATTCCCTTTTGAAGGCACGACTAGAAGGATGTAATAGGTGGCTGTCCAAACACTAGATTGCTTCAATGCAGCTGCTTTGGGGGTGAGATTCGAACTGCTTACCACTCAGTCCGAGAGCACTTGCGCTAGAAGGCTAAACACCAACCATGGTTTGAAGCTCGGACACCAGACATAATGATAACATCACGCTCCTGGATCTATGTTTCTCCACATTAGCTAGTTATCAGGAAATCAAAACTATTGAACCGCTTGTCTTCCTACCCTCGAGGTCGGTATGAGCCTTTGCAGCTTCTACTAGTGGGTATGTCTTTGCCACATGGACTTTTATAACACCAGATGTAACATTTGCAAATAATTCTCCTGCAGTTTCCAGGAGCTCTTCTCGAGTTGCAGTGTATTGCATCATGGAAGGCCATGTCAAAAACAACGATTTTGGGGCAAGGGCTGACAGAGGAACACAATCAATTGCACCTGATGACTGACCAAAGCTCACCATGTAACCTCTAGAAGCCAAGCACTCCAAAGATCCCTAGAATGTGTCCTTGCCCACAGAATCAAAAACGACCTGCACACCTTGTCCTTTTGTAATTTCTTTAACACAATCTACAAAATCTTCCTGGGTATAGATAATGGGATGATGGCATCCATCTTCAATTGCTTGTGCGGCCTTCTCCTTGGTCGATGAGTACCCAATGATGAGTGGCGTGGCAAGGGCATTACCCCATTGACATAACAAAAATCCTACTCCTCCAGGCACGGCGTGCAAGAAGTGTATGCCGGGCTCCACCTAAAAGCAACGCCAAGAAGAAGAAAGCGAGCAGTCATACCCTTGACATAATTGCAGCACCCATAATAGGATAAATGGTAGATGGCACTGGTACAATAAAACTTGCAGGAAGAATCTGCTCCTCAGTGTATGAACCCATAGGATTCCCCGCATATCCAACTAAATCACCAACCCTTTTCCTTCATCAGATCTGGGGACAGCATCAAACTTTCAGTGCAAACATTTCAGCTGTAGCTTGTAAGGTGTGATAATTCCAACAGAAACCTTTATGCCTGCCAACTCAGTGACTCGTTGAAGGAGCCCATAAAAATGCAAAGCAAATCGTGCTTCATGAATATTCTGATCTGAAACAGATCCGCCTCCATGGGATACTCTTCCATGAGTTACGTCGAACAGCAAGAAGGTCTCAATAGAGAGTCTCTGCAATTAAATTTCATCAGGTCTGCTGGAACACTCTCACTGCCACAAGGTCGATTTTGACAGCAATATCTTGACGGAGAATCCCGAATTCGAGGATGCGTTCAATACTGAACAGACAACAACAGATTTGGACAACCTGCTTGCTGGAAGCGCTCAAAAAGGGCTTCTACTATACTGCAACATGCCTGTTGCCTGGCTAATCATTGCGGCAGGCTGTGGCTTTGGATTCTCGAACATGAAACCCTTCGCAGCACCCAAAAACGTGGAGGTAACACGCCTGTTACACAAGCTTGCGGCTTCATCTAAAACCACCATATCTAACTCATGGCTATGCGCTGGAAAACTTCCGGTCAGCAAAAGAACAGTAGTGAACGCAACTCTCAGCCTCTCTAGCAAAACTTGCCACAAGATTTGATCGAGCTTCTTCCATGTTAGATCCGCCACCTGGACAGAAGTGACTTTCCAAAATGAAAAGGCAAGACAGGTCGACTAAAACTTTATCTCGTTCTTCCATTACAGCTGCAAGATTTTGCAACAGTAGATCACGACTGCGGTCGCGTGCAACCAGAAATAGCAGGAACAACGCCCACGGCTCCCTGGGCTCGCCCTGCAGTAGCAGCTGTCGCACTTTCTTTCCCTGGAGGCCACTGATTTTCTGAGATAAGTTTACCTCCGACCCTGTAGCTGCTGCATACAGCTAAAATCTTCCTCATGGCACTTTCCTAGGAGGATTTCAGTTCAACGCTCCTCAGATACTGCCTGTACAACACGATTTCGAGGATCCAAACCCTCTCACGCAACACCAGGGTGACAGACCTTCATTTCACCATTAATGCATCCACTGTTCAGAACACGCCAAGGAGGAGAAGGTCAAAATGAGGTGACAGGGAAGAGAAAAAAAAGTCCAAGAAGGAAACGCGCCCACCACCCACCTGCACGCATTGAAGGAGAATCAAAAAAATAGATTATGGCAAAGAAAACGGGTCTCCATCCATACCTCACGCAAGGACAGACAGGAAAATGCGGCAGCCAGTACAGTCGGTCAAGGTGGCAGGTAGAACAAAAAAACTCCAATGTCCAGCGGGGCATTTAAAGATTACTCGAGTTAGCACAAATTAAGGAAATGTTGAATTGACTAAAGACACCCTTCATCTTTATTTTTATAAGAACAAAAGGGCCAACAATTAATTTGGTGTAACATTGGAAAGAGAAAGGATGGGATATGCATTAGTCTTTGAGTCGGTGAGCATGACAAATAACTGTGAAAGTAAGTCATTGATCTTCAAAAAACCTCCAATGTGTATAGTCAATGTGAGAAATGCTATCCCTTGCACTTTGTGGATAGTGAGAGACCAAGCCCTTTAGAAGGTTAGTTGACTAAGGTCTCCTTTTGGTAAGCGGGAGCTTGACACCCACAAGGGTCAATGGATATTCCAAGTGGACCAAAGAAAGTTGTCGGACTTGATAACCACAAAGCAAGGTAGTTATGGAGGTTTTGTACCTTTTTAACAAATGATAGAGATGAAGTCCCCAATTGTGTCATTGAATCAGTTAGCTTCTACCTACGGGTTGCCAATAAACATAGCCTTTTGCCCATGGAAATTAATAATTGTTAATTGAATTTGATATCCATGAGGCTATGATGAATATCAATGCCTTGTATTTTTACATTGCACCTTATCACAGGAACATTCAATGAATTGAATGCTTCGCTCATTGGTGGTCCACCAATTTGTTTCCTAACAACATATGAATTGAGAAATGAAAAATGCGGGATTGCATCTTCTTGAATAAAAAAATTGTATGAAACATGAGGTATTGTAGTCATTAAAATGAGCCTTTATGTTTCATATTTTTAGCATGAGTTACGAAAAAATAAAATTGAATGGATCACTTCTTTTTTATGGAAGATTTTAAACAAGGTGCCTAAAATTAGAAAACTTCTCAACAAGGTGGAACCATAAGAGTTTTCAGCATACATTGGGAAGTCCTTGACAAGGGGCAATTGGGAAAAGTCAATAACAAGAATGATCGACCACTCGACGAATGATGCTAATATTTGGTGAGGGGATGCCTCTCGGAGGTGCATATTAATAAGGGAAATTAATTTATCCTCTACAAATCTCATTTCTTCGATGATAATATAGTAAACATGTCAGAGAGATTCTTAGAAAGTTGCAAGAGATTTCCCCTCAAGGGGTTTCATTTCCTTGATAGGCATTAGAAGGCAAGCACATATAGTGGATGTGGAGATGTTGAAAGAAACAACACCCATTGGAGGGACGAAAATCATTAGGTGATGTGAGTGCATATTTGATAGTGTTGATGATGTAAGATTTCCCTAATCCAATAATACAAATTTATTATGACATTTTCCATCTATCAAAAAAAAATTGTTGGGAAAAATCTTGAGAATTTGAGCCTTTGATTAGCAAGCCTCTATATGTTGATTCCTAACTTAGTGTTCCTATTCTCTAATTTTTCGCAATTATATTTCTCAAGGTATTCTCCACACTTATAACTCAGACAATAACATATAGTAGTTGCAAGAGTTTTCCTTCTAGGTTTGTATTTGGCATTACATCCTCAACATTCGAGTGTATATTCTTAATACTCATTAATTTTGAAGAATTTACATGTGCATATTTTTATGTTTTTATTTTTAAATATTGAGGTTATATGGCTTTGTAGTATGAGGAAATGGTTTTAAAATATGAGAGAGAACTAACTTCTCACAGAAATGTAAGGAATCAAAAAAATTCAATCCAAGTAACTATTGATCCATTAAATGAAGCATTTTTTAATATTAGATATATATATTAGAAATCGCACATGAGTTGCAAGATGTGCCACATGGAATGGAAATGGAATGATCTCCTTTAGTAATATGGTTTGATTTTAGTATGATTTTAATATCAATGTCAACTATCCCAACAAGGAACACCCAAAAATCCAAATAAAACTTTGACAAACTAAAATCGTAATGAAGTAAAGTTTTTGTGCCTTATGTACATATCCAAATTTTGTATGAATATCTAATGGGTGTAATGCCCAAATTTATCACCAACAAAGAAAAAAAAAAATACGAGAATAATTTTTTTGACTTACATTGCGCACTACACAACACCACAAGGGATCCAAAAGAGAAACTCAACAACGCATAAGATGCTTACATCAGTCATCAACTCACATAGACAAACAAAAACACCATATACATGTCAATGCCACACTTTCCCCAATGCACGAATACTAGTAATGACCAAACCACAAGAGATGGACTCAAGGATTGGCAACCCCCTACACATCATTGCCATGATTACATCTTAATTACGATTAACATTCAAATAACATTATTATACAAGGATAATTTTATCTTCTTCTTTTTTAACCTACGGGCTCTTAAATTTATTTCACAGTTCCACTTACGGTTCGACCAATTTAAGTTGGCTCTTTATCTCTTACGACAATCTCCATAACTTACATAATTATTTGACATATTTCAAATTGTATACAAAGTTCCTAATTCTCTCATTCTTATGTTAAGCTTATACTTCTCAAATGTTTATACGAAGTTTAAATTTTACCCTTACTACATAAGTGAATCGACATGATATCAAGAAAGAAAACTTAGGATTTGAGGGAGATTTAGGTTCAAGATGCATTTTCCCATGAACATTCTTCGATCATGGTATCCTTATTTCTCTATCATAGTTAAAATAGTTCCATAACTTGTAGAATCCATTCAACATTTTCCACATCAAGAAATTCTATTTAGGTTTATATATATATATATATTTGTTTTCTCGAAGTTTGATCTCATCAAGGTAATTCATATTCTTTGGAACACATGAAAATGTTTAATTCCATTATGAGGACTCTAAGATTGACATCATTCCTAACCTTAAATCTAGTTTTACTCTTATGTGCTATACTCTTACATCCCACAAAGGTCTCATTATTAGCATCACTTTATACCAAAATAATTACGAAGGTAGTTGTCTAACATCTAGAATAAGTACAGGATTGGAAGAATTATAAACTACACATGAACCACAACTGATTTGTGTTCAAGGTAAGATCCCATGTTTCTATATTTCACGATTCCACATACGAAATTTCTTTTATTCCTAATGTCATAAAGGGGCATAAGAAGGGATTACGGGACCAAGTTTCTAGTTTCCTAGGTTCTATAAAGTTGACATTTTTCAAATAAATTTCATTTGGAAGGGGTTACTTCCATTTTCTACCCACAAGTTAAACCCTTAATTAGCCCAGTTTCATTTAATTTCAATTGCACCTAAGGATCTACACTGGACCATATATGAGTTTACGGTGAGAGTACATATTTATGCTAAACAACCTTCATGAAAGATAAAGGTTTTATGTTGTTAGTATCTAAGGAACTCATTTATCTGCGAGGAACTAAAGAGGTCATTAGCAAGAGTTTAATTCATAAACACAACTATGAAAAGAAGGGATGGCTAAAGGGAAGCGGTTGCATCGTGGACCAGAACAAACACTTTTTTCAAATCTAAGCCCCTGCAACGGTCACACGGTCTCACCTCCCCGTGATGTGGCGATGGTGCCCCCTGCGGGCTAGGGCCTGTCAAAAGCCTTGCAGAAGCGTCTGGGTCCCTGACACCCCACGTTGGGCAGTGTGCTTGAAGGTATAGACATTAACAGTCCTCACTAAATACAACCTTCTTCGGACTCGTCCATCTTCATCTCCATGTCCCTGGAGGATGATGTTTAGTTAGCGGCCCAAACAAAGCTTCTCACAAATAGAGCAATCTTTGCAAAATTCGTTGGTCGCCGGTTGGTGTGGAAGGCATTCAAAATTGGTGTGAAGTGCAGTGGGGTAGTGGCCTGAGTATTTGCTTCCTTGAAAGGGGCTTTTTCCTGGTTATCTTTCACAGTGCCACTCAAAAGGATGACACCATGGTGAGGAAAGACTTTCTTCTAGCTGATTCAGGCTTGGAGATTCGTGATTGGGAGCCTCACTTCGACACGGCTAGAGTAGAAACGGAAGGATTACAAGTATGGGTTAGACTCTATTCACTGCCAAGTGAGTTTTGGTCTACTCCCATTCTCAACAAAATCTGCTCAAGTCTGGGACGCGTAGTCCGCATTGACCCTGTCACCCTGGAAGGTACCCTCTCATCCTTTGCTAGGATTTGTATTTCCATCGATTATAAACAGAAGCTTCAAGATCTTATAATCATCTCCACCCAGTCTGGGCTCTGGGAGCAAAAGGTGGATTATGAAGGTGTCTCCAACACCTGCTTTAAATGTAAAAAACCAGGCCACTTTCAAAAATTTTGCAAAAATCCCCCTACTTTTGGAAAATTGGAATGGAGAAAAAAATCCTCTCCCCCCCTCCTCTCCTTCACTCCCGCTCATGTAAACACGTCTCAACCCATAGGAGAGGATTTTATTGACCCCACCCCTGCTCTTGAGCCCATAACTCTGGACCCTGGTACCATCTCTTTGGTAAAAGAAATGGCAACAGTGGTTAAGGACTCTACTAAGGATTTTATCCCTTTTTCACGATGGTATCTCTCTTGGCCTGGGAGGGAACGTCGTCTCTCTGGAAAAATGGGTGAATGAAAAGGACAAACTAATCTTGTCTAATGATGGTGACTCCATTGGTTCACAAGAGATTTTCCGAAGATCACACTTCTAAAAATTGCGGTTGTCTCGATTCTCCGACACCAACACTTCTCAACATGGATCTAGGTCCGAAAAGCATTCTAGGTCGCCCTTCTAAGAGTAAAATCTCCCAAAATGAGGTTGCAGCTGGGAAGCAACTTCAACTCCATTCCTTCTTTCCCTCTATGAGTAGGAGAGGCGAGTCCTCTCTAAAGATCAAATGATCCTCTTTCTTGGAACGTTAGGGGCCTCAATGCCCCTAACAAATAGTGTCTATTAAGACGCTATGCTACCGATGCTATTGATATTTGCCTTCTTCAGGAAACTAAGATGTCAGTGGAAGGTTGCAAGAAAGGATGGTTTCGAAGATGGAAAGGTTGGGAAGGATGCTTCTCTGATTCTTTAGGTGCCTCGGGTGGTCTTGGAATTTTGTGGAAATCTAGTTGTTGCACTCTTGAGCCTCTTCTCGTTGATTCAAATTTCATGTGGTGCAAGGTTTTTATTAAACACTCTGACGAGTCCTTTTTCTTATGCAATGTTTATGGTCCCTCTAATCCGATCAGAAAAAGAGATCTTTGGTCTAAACTTCATTTGGTCCTTGATTCGGTTGTCAACTCCAAGATTGTTGTTCGCTGGTGATTTCAATGCTACTCTTTCTGATCTTGATAAGCGCGGAGGTATTCAATGGCAGCCACGTTCACAAGTGGACTTTACCTCATTTGTTTCTTCCTCCAATTTGGTTGATGTGGAACCAAGTCAGGGTTGGTTCACGTGGAATAATCGGAGGCCTGGGTTTAGTTCCATGGCAGTGCATCTTGACAGATTTCTTGTTTCTGAACTTTGGTTGCAGAACAATTTCCTTCTCAAATGCTCTGTTCTTCCACTCTCAGGCTCCGATCATTTCCCGATTTCTCTTAATATTTCCTTCGACCTGCCCCTCACGCTCGCCCTTCAAATTTGAAAACATGTGGTTGCAGGATCCTTCACTCAGGCCTCTGATTAAATCTGGTGGGATTCCTTCAAAGTTAATGGGACCTGGATGTTCCAACTCTCCAAAAAGTTATCCTTGCTGAAAGATAATCTACGAAGCTGGAATATTTCATGCTTTAAAAATATTTTTCAGGAAAAATAGAGAGTTGAGAAGGAGCTCCATAATCTGAACGATTCTATCCTCTCTCATGGGATGCTTCAGGCTGATTTCTTCAAAGAAAAATCACTTCTCAAGGAATTGGGAGATCTTCTTCTTAAAGAGGAAACTTATTGGCGTCAAAAATCTAGGGAAGTATGGCTGGCAGACGGCGATAAAAATACTAAGTTCTTCCATGCTTCTGTAAAAGCCAGAAGAAATTTCAATTACATTTCATCCCTCCAGTTGGATGATTTATCTGTTGCATCCACTCAATCTCAGATCAAATCCGAAGTAGTGTCTTTCTTCAATAAGCTCTTGAATGGTGACTCGGCAACCCCCTTGGTGAGTAGTCTTCCTTCTTCCATCAGATCCCTGCCTCAGTCACGGATGCTGATAATGAAATGCTTCTCTCTCCATTCTCCAAGGAGGAGGTTCAAAAATTGTTTTCTCAATGAAGAGAGATAAAGCACCCGGTCTGATGGTTTCCCTGCCTCTTTCTTCCAGGACTTCTGGGATGTCATTGGGAATTTAGTTTGGAATGTGGTGGAGGAATCACGGCAAACGGGCAAGATTTTAGGTGCTCTCAACCACACCCTCATCTGTATGTTTCCCAAAAAATCTCATGCCGAGTCTCTGGATGATTTCAGACCTATTTCCCTTTGCAATACGACATACAAAATCATCTCCAAAGCTATTGCAAACAGATTGAGTCCACTTTTGTCAAAATTGGTAGCTCATGAACAAAGTGGCTTCATCCTGGTAGGTCTATTGACGGGATCATTATCTCTCATGAACTGATTCACACTCTCCATTCCTCCTCCCGGGATGGCATGATGCTGAAACTGGATTTTAGCAAAGCCTACGATCGTGTCAATTAGAGGTTCCTCATCAAGTCTTTGCAAGCCATGGGTTTCAATAGGAAATTTTATAATTGGATTTTCAACTACATTGCCACCCCATGATTCTCTGTCCTAGTCAACGGTTCGTGAAGGTTTCTTCCACAGTAGCAGGGGTTTGAGACAAGGCGATCCCCTCTCCTCTTTCCTTTTTATTTTGGTTCACTAGATGCTCTTAGCCGTAGTATCAAGTCAGCCATTCTAGATGGCTCCCTCAAAGGCATTCTTATCACCTCCAATATTCCAACCCTCTCACACCAACAATTCGCGGATGATACTTTTCTTTTGGTTAAGGTTCTATCCCAGAAGCTAGGCACCTCTCTTCTATTCTTGATTCTTATTCTTTTGTGGTGGGATAGGTTATTAACTTTCATAAATCTATCATTTTCTTCTTTAATGTTGCCCCTAGATTACAATGCAGGATCAAAGCAATTCTCGGCTTCACTGTGGGAGCTCTCCCTCACAAATATCTGGGTATCCCACTTTTTCATGGGAATGGCAGAGCGCATCTCTGGGACGGGCTTATAAACTCCATCTCTACTCAGACTTCTCTCATGGAAAGGAAAATGGCTTTCCTGGTGGTCGAGCCCTCTTAATTAATTCAGTTCTCCTAGCCATTCCTATTTATATGACGTCCTGCAGATCCCAAAATCTATTTTTCTAAGTTTGAAAAGATAAGAACCTTCTTATGGCAAGGAAATAATGAAGAGTGCAAATTTCACCTTGCAAATTGGGAAATGGTCAAACTTCCTAAACGCCTCGGAGGGTTGGGAATTCTGGACCTTGCTCTTCAGAATTCTGCCCTCGGAGCAAAACTTGTTTGGAACTTCATCTCCGACGCCAAACGGCTTGCTTTCCAAGTTCTTTCACATAAGTATCTCGGGGTGTCACCCGAGTTATTGTTATCCAGCACAGAGCTCCCCAAAGGTTCACATATTTGGAATTTCTTTTGTAAGTCCAAATCCTTGATTGCTGAGTCGGTCTCTTGGAACATCAATAACAGACAGCTCGCCACCTTCTGGGAAGAAATTTGGAACGGCTCCCCTCCCCTTAATCTCACATTTGAACTTAACAGAGTCATGAATTTGACCAAGTTATCCTGGGGATCTTTGGTTGCAGACTATGGTTGTCAGAATCGATGGCTCACCGTCCTGGCTCTGGAAAGATGTCTCCATTATCGGGGCTAATGCACAGGAGTCCAATCTCCTTAAGGATGCCATACAGGACAGAAATGTGCACTTTCTTAATGATGATGATCGTTTGATTTGGCTTGGGGATCCATCAGATCCTTCTCTGTGAAAGCAGGTTATAATATTCTCATCTCTCGATCTGGCCAAGGTCTTCCATGTTCATACGGATGTTGGCATCCCATTATCTCTCCTAAGGTGGCAATTTTCGGTTGGTTGGTTTTGAAAAAGAAGGTTCTTACTCAAGTTAGGTGGAGATCATGGGGTTACGCCGGTCCTTCCATGTGTTTGCTTTGTGTGGTGCTATGGAGGAAGATCTTGATCACCTCTTTTTATTTTTCCCTTTGCGTCCAAATTTCTTGGAGTTGGCTCTGAACAAATTAAATCTAGCATGGGTACCTTGTAATAATATTGGAGCGACTCTTCTCTCTTGGCCGAGCTTTAATATTAACAGCTCCCTCACTCTATTTGGTACATTGCCCCATACTTCCTCCTCTGGCATATATGGTGGGAACGCAATCTTCGTCTCTTTAGGGAACAATCTACCGAGCTGCAAGCTTTTCTCAACAAGCTGGAAGTGGCCATCTCTGAGAGAGTTAGTGTTAATTGTTTATCACATTCTACTTTCTCCTCTAGGGATTTTATTATTATGCACTCATGGCCACTCATAAAGCAACTCAGACCAGGCTCAATAGTTAAAAAAGGCCTCTCACAAGTTGAAAAATTTATTCGTAGAAAAAGGGCTAGGTGGCGACCCCCTCCAAAGGGCACATGGAAACTCAATTTTGACGACGCTTCTAGAGGGAACCTAGGTAAATCAGGTGCAGGTTGTATTCTCAGGGATGAATTTGGTAATCTCATCGAGAGATGGTTTATGCAATGGTGTGAAGCCCAAGCACTCCTGGAAGGCGTCAAGATGGCTGCCCAGTTAGGTTGTCCTCATTTATTTAGGGGACTCCCAAATTATCATATGTGTAGTTTCTAGAGGCACATCCCCTTCATGGAAAATCAACATCTTTATCCCTCAAATTCTTTATTGGTTAGATAAAATCAGCTCCTGGAACATTACTCATAACTTTAGAGAAACTAATCAAGCGGCTGATTTTCTTACAAATTATGCTATTGATCACCCTGCCGCCATCGTCACTTTAGGTACCAATCAAGATTGGATTGGGCTGACAAACCTTCTTTCCCACAAGCAGGCCAGCTCATCTTCACAGTTGGGATGTGACCTCTCACGTGTGCAGTGCTCCTTTTAAGTGTGGTGTTGGTTCCCCTGCTTCTTTGTATTTTGCACTCGGCTTTCACGCTGCCTGTTTCAATTCTTCCAATGGATTTTCGATGGATTTTCTCGGCTTTCCTTTCATTACTCTCGCATGACTTAGTACGGATGTCGCCTCTACATAGGAAATCGATCGCGCCTACTTGTCGGTGTCTTTCGGTACTTTTCGAACCCGGGAGGCCGAAGCTATTGAGACCATTCTAGGTGACTTCTACCTTTTCGATCCCATCAGTGCATGCACCAACACGGATATCTCCACCATTTTTGTCTCCTCTCTGCGTGCTTACGGAGGAGGATTTAATCATCATGGAATTCCTTGCCAACTCTATTGTTCGTCCCACCTACCGCATCAGCCTCCGCAAAGAACTCACCGACTTCTCCCTGTCGGACCCCCTTCTCTAGGTTGAGGAGGTAGATGACCTTGCTATTGGTATGGGGCATGACATCAAATGGATTTACGGCTAGTACAGGGAGCTTCTCCACCATGCTCAAAGCGTCAACACACTCTTCACGTTGGGGAGACTCAATCATCGTTTGCTACCTAAAATAGACATTGACGCCGCAAGATTTCCAGTCTACTCCGCCATCGATCAATGGAACGCTCTCGGGGATCGATATCGGGATGCGATGTGTTTCTTCTCCAAGAGTCCAATCGACATGCTAGTACCGGCTTCGGTTGATACAAAGTGGAATTCACACTTTGCCTTTTTACGATCGCTGCTCTGTTTTGTTTCCATTCGGTCTTTTTCTTCGGTTCTCTTGCCACGATGTTGGCTTCAGCTCCTCCTTCTTTTCTCCTCTTTTCTTCTCTTGTCCCTCCCCATTTCTCTCTTCCTTCCTCTCTTGCTTTGTTTCAAATTGTAATTTTGGGGTCCTCCCCCCGGTTTATAGCTCCGGTCAAAAGTGTTTAAATATCAAAAAAAAAAAAATCATAGCACAACTATTTCACTAGCTCCATTTGTGTCATCCTGGATCCCATAGGAATTCATTCGATCATGAAGTTGATTTCTAGATCTAACTTTGTAAGACTTGGTAGTCCACTAGGATCCCAAGGAAGTGTTTGTTCTCCTTACACCAAAATAGTTTGACCGTGTCGTTCATAACCATCGGGTTTACGTCAATGTCACTAAACATACCGACTATGATGATAACTCAAAATCTGGCTCTTATTTACTTAATCTAGAAAGCGTCATGGAGTGTAAAGTCTAAGTTCATTCTACAGTTTCAATTTATTCTATACTAAAAAGGATCATTTAAGAAGGACGACATTGATTGTAATGATTGAAGTTTATCCTAAGGTTTTAGTTTTCCACACTAAAATGATTCATGCATAAAAGGTAGTTATACACAAGTCTTATACTAGGGTTGAGTGTTTCATTTAGATATCTTTATTACATTTTTAAGGTAAGGAATTGTTATCTCTCGAAAGTGCACCCGACAGAGAGATGGCAGCAGGTGTTCTAAGTCTGCAAAAGATCTCTCTCTCTCTCTCTCTCTCTCTCTCGTAGATACAATGGGGACACCTCAGGTCTTTGGGTATACCTATTTTGAGGTGAACCTCTGGGGTTAAAAGGCCGGTTCCTTATTGGTGTTCACTAGACTGTTTTCTGGGAGTTGTAGGGTTAGGAAGTGACTGAAAATGAAATAATTACTAAGGTGATACACCAAATTTGAATAAAGAACTTGACTTGAGTGGAATACACAACTGACTTGTGAAAAATTATTTATGTGCACGAACCAATTTTGTACTTTCTGCAAAATTTAAGGGAAAAACACTTAATTTATACTAAGGGAAAATCACAACAAGATACTAGTAAGCTAACATGCACATTGAAATTTAGCAGAAAATAGTAGATCTGTAGCAGGGTAACGTGACTAATCAGGGAATATTGATTCACAAGATTAGTACTAGCATACACAAGCCTGCAGAATAACTTGGAAAGGCAAGGAATAATTCACACTCGGAGGAAAAAGGCGGCGAAATTGCTAAGTACTCATATTAAAAGTTCTTCTGGGAAAAATCTCGAAATAATTCCCCCTTTTCTTGTGCTTTGCAAGAGCACACAATATATAGCAAAAGTTCACCCCCTTCCTAAAAATAGACTAAAGGTTGTACTCGCCCATGTGTCCTAATTTTATCCCTTAAATAAAGGAATAAAATAATACAAACTAGAGCATGTAATGAAATAGGCATTATCAGCCTTAGATACAATACAGTCAAACTGAAGTTGACTGTTCTATTTTTAAGAAAGAAAGGTGAAAAATTTGCTAAAATTTACAAATTACTTGCTAGGAAAGTCTTCTTTCTTTGCACATGCAAATTCGTCATCTTCTCTATTCTGTCCTGTTGTGGAGGCATGCAAAATATCATTTCTGTGTGTAGGTAAAAGGATGCAACCTTTAGCAATATTTGCACAATAAAATTGAAGTGGGGGACACCTCCAATGTATACATGCTCTGATTTCCTCCACTTTTCTGGATGGTCACATGAGTGACACTTCACAAATTTTGGTTTAAAAACACCCCATGTGGGGACCACCTTGGTTTGTTTGAAATTTTGGATGCTACCACCTTTGTGGACTTAGGCAATTTGCATGTGTTTTGATAAAAGGGGACCACCCTTTGCCTAGCCCACCATGTATATTATTTGCCACCCTTGGACTTGGCACATAATACAATTTTGCCCTTTTTGGGACTTTTGGCATATATAATGATTTGCTTTGATTTTGCGGGCATGCACCATAGTTTAGACTTTGGATAGTCTTGGTGAATGATTTTTGACCTGTCACGTGGGTTGGCCCCTCTCCATGATGACTCGACCCTTGCGGTCTTAGGCGGTGGTAACCCTAACCATTGGTAGTTTGGCTTGGATTTTGTGAGTGCTAATGGCCCTTGATCTTCATCCTTGGTTTCTCTGCCACTGTTGATCTCCTAACCATGAGTTAGGGTTCTGGCTTGGGAATTTATTCCGGTCGGTGAAGTTAACCTGGGCTTATCACTTGAAAACTGTGTTTGTTGATTGTCGTTCGATCCTCCACTTGGCATTTGGTGAATGAATGATCCTCTAACCATGAGTTAGGGTTTTGAAACCCGGGTTTGATGGAAGGTTTATACACTTGGGCTTCACACTTGGTCATTTCATTCGGTTTTTCATTTTGCGGGTGAAGCCCTGGAAAATTTTTCGCTCACTTTGTAATTTTGATAAATGGCATGGAGATTTGGAGATCTTTCAACTGTAAATTTGTTATTCGAGTGTTTGACGCCATGGTTGCTTAACCATGTGCCTTCATTTTTCACAAACCTAGAGGTATTTATTTTGTTTTTTTGATCCGTAGCTCAATCTTTTCCTCTTTGTATATGATCTAAAGATCATTTGGATCTATTTCTATGCTTTGTATCTTCTTCGTGGAATGATGAATCTCTACTTCTTTCTGGTTTTCTATCTGGTTCTCATGATCTTGATAGTTGTCGAGCTCGACATGAGCCTACAGAGGGAAATGCCGCCATCATTTTTCTTGTTTTCTCGTTTCATTCGTGGTCACCTTGGTAAGTTCTAGTACCCTTTTCTGATAACTGCTTTCGAACTCGGGTTTTATTTTTGTAACTCTGAAACATGGAAAATCAAGTGAAATATTCAAAAATATTTTGTGGGTTCAGTATTTTCCTTATGATGCGGTCCTTTGAGCTCTGACTCGTCATTCGAAACTTGTTAAAGCTCCTTTCTGTGCATTTTTGATGAACTATTTGTAGACTTGTCTCAGTACTTGGAAGTGTTGACTGTTTTGTTTCATCTTTCGATACACGAGCTCTGTTTCATTTCATCTTCCTGTGATAGATGCATATTTGTAATTTATGAACCCTTCCTTCATTCTGTAGAGGAAAAATGATTTGTTTTTGAGTAGTTTCTTCCCTGTAGATACATGCTTGACTTGTTGAACTCATTTTGAAGATGTAGTGAGAGAACTTCACTTCTTAGCATTGTTTTTATGATACTTCTTTGCAGACCTGTAATGGTATTTGGAAATGTTTATTAGATATTGTTGAGCTATAACTGTAGATGAATACTTAGCGTTAGCAGTTCACTTCTCTTGTGATTCATTTCCTTTTCTGTAATGATAGAACTCCATCTTCATGTAGACTTGGAATGGATCTTGTACCTTCTGCTTGCAGTAGTTGTTAGTTGAAGAGTTTCTGGAAAGCATAGTGTTAGAAGCTTAACTGTTTATGATCTTCCATTGCACCTGTAGCTTTGACATTTCCATTCAGAAAGATTTTCTAGAAGCTATAAGGCTGCTCCTTTGATGTAAACATGATAGCATTCCATTCTGTATAATGAAATAGATGTTCCTTTTCTAGAAAATGAAGAAAATACTTAATTTCCTTTTTTGAAGTTATAGTAGCAATTGTATTTTAATTTTGCATTAAAATAACATTTCTATTTTTCTGGAAAAGTCCATTTTGCAAGGGGAAACTCTAGCAATTTTTTCCAGAATCCTTCTCTCTCCAGATTCTTATGATTTGACCATTTCTAAAAGGATATGAACATCTCTCTTGCTTGTCTGATCACTTGAATGAAGCTATCCATGCTGGCTTTACTTGATTCATCGCAACTTCTGTATGTTTCATTTGATCATGATATCAACTTAGAAGTGATGAAACATGTACTTTTCTTGATTGTTTTTATTCCTTTTGAAGCTCAGATAGTTTAGAAAGCATGTAGTAGCTTAAAAGTCATGTATTTCAATTCTGTTTTAAATCAAAAGTCAATTTTACAAGGGGAGACTCTGGCAAAATTTTCCAAAAATCTTGTTTTCTCTCTCCCTTTTCAGATTTTTAATCCTGATTTGCAAAATATGTCTTTCTTGACCCATTCTAATGCTTGATGCTTCCTGTAAATCATCTGAAAATGATATTTTATCCTCATTCAATAATTGCTTCCTTCTTAACCAGTTAGACTGATTTTCATTCTATGCTGCAACCTGTTCCTGCAAAACTCATAAATAAATTAGAAATAAATAGGCTTTTGGCCTCTCTTGTATCCATGTGGTTTATTTCTTCTTGCTTCCTTCTTCTGCAAGTTGTTTTCAAACTTCCTTCATGTGTTATTTTCTCATCTGTTTTTTTTACAAGTTGCTTCAGATTCTTCCTTTTCTTAAATCAACTCCTAGCTTCATTTGACCTCCTCTTTTTAGATTTACTTTATGAACTCTGCCTCTTCCTTGTTTCCAGCTCATCTGTATTTCTTTGTTTTCCTATGCCATGTGTTTATGTACTTCCTTTTTTAAAGTACCATTAGATACATCGAATTCAAGATTTGTATTTGCTTTAGAACATGAGTATTGGAATGACATTGTACTCGAGCTCAATTTGTGAGATGCTTCTCTTCTCTTGTAGGTGTTAAGAAATGGAGATGGAAGTGGAAGATGGAAGAGTTAAGATGTAGATGGAAAGGCCGAGGAGTTCATTTTTACTCCTCTACTCTTGTTCTTTAAGATGGAGATGGAAAGGCAATGATGGGTTCCTTTTTACTCCTCTACTACTCTTGTTCTTTAGCACATGTGGTATTCTCATTTTCATGTATATGATGAGTCACCTAGTCATATCCCATGGCTTGTGTGGAGAGCTTATGATCTCTTATGAATAAAACATTAAATTGAAAAAATGAGTTGATTATCTCTTTCGCATTTAGTTTTCCTTTGATTGTCAATGATGTAGGCAACTCAATTTCTCAATGACATGAATTAACATAAGGGATAACTTGAAGTGAATACATATAACTCCAGTGGATAATCATTGAATGAAATGTGTCTCTTTGTATGCTATGTGATTATCTTAGCTTCCATTCTTCGTTTTGACTCCTTTCTGCTATCTCCATTTGGACATTATTGTCACTATTTTTTTGTCAATATTTTCTTGATGGAAGTAGCAGGAAAGGAATCAATTGTAATATTTTATGGCAGCATAGGTAAATGTAAACTTATAAATCATAACAACTTTAATGAACATAGAGCAATAAAACTGATAGGCATCAAGATAATAACCGTGAATCTGATTGTCTGAAAACTGCCACTATGTCTGTTGTTCCAAAACTATACACCTTACATATTCTACAATCCGGTGTCTTCATCGGGATAAAACAATTGTCCTTCGGGGCTTGTGTTCTCTGCGAGTATATTCGTGAGATTAAAGACTATGTGAGTTGTTATGTTTTTTTGTAAAGACACATAGTCATGCAGATTCCACTTAATCTCTTTTAAAAAATCAGCAATAAAAATAATCGACATAAATCCCTTAGCTTAGGTATACTTTACCAAAGTCAGTCCGTTATCACGAAGTTCGAGTTGCCCATTTTTGCACAAGTGCAAAAATTGTCAAATAGGAACACAACGCCAATTATTTAATCAACAATTGCACAATGGAAATGCACTACAAGATATTAAATTCAAATTCATTTAACATATATATATATATATATATATATATATATATATATATATATATATATATCCAACATGTTTTACCAAATGTAAATCTAAATCGAAGTGGTACCAAGGATTAAACACGTATTTTCCAAGGCATCCCTAAAACTAGCATCTCATACCGATTACCCAATTTCAAATAAATAACTTTACAAAGAATAACATAAAAATACAAAAAAATTCCTTCTATTAACATTCATAAATTCTAACAACATGTAATGAATCACACCCACATTGTTTTGCCATCTTACTTGTATCCTGCAAAAACATGTGAGCATGAAATCAACGATAAATTGCTGGCATGGCATCCACCCAAATCTAGCATAATTAATGTTATCTAGTCTCCCATTTACTTTATAATAACAATAATTTACATTCGAAAGGAAAAGGGTTAGAGACATGTATTCATTTCATTTCGTTTCACATCATTTCGTAACCAAGGAGAGAGAAAGAGAAAGGAAGGAGAGAGAAACACTATTTTCCCAAAAGTGAAATTTCACACAACAAGCCACAAGATAGAGTTCCAAACAGTTTGTTTACAAGTGTCAACAAGTTTTGCGGTGGTTAGGTAACCCGATGGGGTCCTACAACTTCCTTTTTACATTTTCTTGTTGGTTGTCAAAACGTTCAAATCAAAGGCTGAGAGACTAAGACAACATTTTCAAATGTTGTCTTTCGATGAGAGAACACACCACGGTTAAATTTCTACGTGTCCACCTATATACCAAGAGTTCATTGGAACTAACGGAATTAAGAACTGGCGAAAGGTTTATAATTGGCGACTAGTTTTCCAGCGCCATTAGTCGTAAATGCTCTAGTTGTTAAGAGTTATCTTGAGGGCTCAGAAAACCCACATCTAAAATTGACATTTGATGGATAAAAAAGCAATAGCGAAAAAAATTCTTACAAGTTCCCCTATATAGGGATGATTCACTAGAGTCAATGGGATAGAGAATTAGAAAGCGGTTTTCCAATAGCAACAAGTTTTCTGGAGCCACCGATCTTAGTTGGTCTAGTTTGACCAAGTCAAACCACGACAGAGGTCTATAAAATGGCTTTGTCAAACTATCAATAGAAGTGTTTTTCCTCAAACTGAAGGTTCTAGGAAATTGTCTAGTAAAAATACTAGAGGTTTGCGAAGGTGGATAAGCATTTTTTGTTGCTCAAGGTTCAAATGGCGAGCTGATACGAAACCCAACTTTTCAAATTTTAACAGCTTCCTACAGCTGCAAAATGGTGTAACATGCTCCTAGAAGGGCGTAAAAAATATCATAGATGATCATTCGAGGTCGATTCAAGGATTAAAGTGACTCCTCACATGACAAGGTACACATAGGAAACTTAACATCTCCTTTCTAGAGTTACGAAATTTATTTTGCAAGTCTCCAAAAATCATGATTTATCTGTTAACAAAGGAGATTTCATCATATTTACAGGGCTCAACTTCAACTTGTCAATAAAAAAGGTACTGAAGCAATCTAGTTTCATCAGGAATCTTGTTAGATCATCTCAAAATGAGGGTTTGAGTTTATGCTTGTCTACCAAGGAATATTTTAATTGTGCAAGCTACGGTATGACATCTTTTTGTTTTGAAAACAAGTTATTTAAAACTATCAATTCTATGATAATGCTACATTTTAAAATTTTATTTCATTGTAAATGAACCACTAAAGAACAAAAATAATAGAATGTGGGCAGAGAGATGAACCATGCCGGAATTGATCAATGATAGAAGATAGGTGGTTTCACTTGCACTCCACAAGGCTTCAACTCTCTTTTAGCATTTTGTCAAACAGTTCATGAGCATCCACAACTCCACCATTTTGCATTTTCTTGAAAGGTTCCAAGGCCTTTTTAACAAACCCATTTTGTACATATCCTGCTATCATTGTTGTCCATGAGGCCACACTTTAGGCATTTAGTCAAACAATTCATATGCCACTAGAAGATGGACGTGAGGATCTATAGGTGAATCCACGGCTGTGAAGGTAATTTTGCACATCTGAATGATGTATTACTTTATCATCAACCAACCTATATCCACTTTTTTAATCTATCTACGTGATAAACACTGGGTAATGTAGGTATAGGGTCATGAGGGCATGAATCCCAACTCTAAAACTACACAAATGTTTCCATTGTTCTATCATCACTTTGTTTAAACATTACTAATGTAACTCTATCTCGAAATATCCCTTGTGGGATATTACTTAAAAAATGCACAAAATATAGAACTTGTAGCAAGGTAAAATATTGATTTTTAATGAAAATGTCTAGCTAGGATAGTGAATGGTATTAAATTGATATTACACAAAATATTTGTCCACAATGCATGAAATTATAAGGGAAGCTTACAATAATAATAATAGACACTATGTAGACATTTTATGGAATATTGTATTACTGCTCGACAAGGTATAAAAGCTCTAGGTGGCTAGTCCACTTCAGAGGTCCATGACCCTCTTGATACAAAAGAAAAATAAGGGTCTTTGAAAACAACAAGGAAGGTACAAGGAATAGCATGACCCTACTGAGATCGACACGGTACTGAAAGAACCCCAAAATAGAGGTTGTAGTCACCACGTTTGGAATGGAGTCGGGAAATGAGGGAGGCACCATCCACATGCTGTCACGCCTAGCCTAGATGGCTGTCATGAGTCGGATCTAGAGCCCCTTTGACTATCTTCCGAAAGCCCCCAAGAATCCTCGAAACCCTTCCTCTAACCCTCTAAAAATATCTCTATAGCACGGCCCAAAAAAATGGCTCCAAAATGATAGACTAGGGTAGATCTTTCACTACTGAAGAATGCCCTGCTAGCTAGGGATAACTCTCTCACCACCAAAGCTAGGTTTCTTGTGGGATTTGACAACATAAGCTATAGAAACGCAATAGCAACAATGACTTACATGTGAAGGAGGATAAGAATGTATATGACAAAAAGTGTCATTTCCTCCTTTCCCGTCTCCATATATACCTATCCTTGGTAAATGAGCCCCCACAACCCTAGCGTATTTCCTTCCATGGAGGGGCCACTAATGTAAAAGTAACTATAATTAATTCTCCCCTTTTTGAGTTTCCGAGTCCAAAACTGACCCCCAAATGCCAAACCGAGACATTAAAACCACAGGGCCCCTTCCACAAGCTTCCAGCATCCACAACCCCCTTGAGTCTGACCACGTTTTGGGTTTGACTTGACCCTTTGGCCATTTGGCTAAGGAAGAAGGGGCATTATAGTTCGGGGACATTACATTCTCTAACCCCTTTGAAGGCACACCTCAATGTCGGTCACTTGATTTGGAAGCTCATGTATCAAAATTCATGTTTTGGAGGCATTTCTATCTCCCCCAATGACTGAATCAGATAGAATTTATTGTTCCTGTGGAGGAAAATCTACAATATACACGTTTTCATCTTTCTCTGCTACAGACTAGACCAATGACGGGTTTGGAATCCTATTTCTTCTTCATCCTTTGCATACAAAACCAAAACAATGGTAGGTAGCAGTCTAGTTTCCTCTCAGGGATGATAAACATTTCAAAAGTAGATACATATCCATTTTTTTGAAAGACATTTTGTTAACAGATTCACCTGTCTTGTGTAAGGTTCCTCATTTTGCATACACGCAAGCCATAACATTTGTAACTACAACATTTGACACTATTTCTATATTCTTCATACTTTTGTTGATATACATACCTTGCTCCAAAGAACCCATTGGACACAGGTTGGGAGGATGTTGAGAATGTACAGTCGAGGGCTTCATACAAAGGAATAGTGAGAGACCTAAGATCTTTCATAGACATGCGTGGGCTAGCAGAAAAGGAAACTTTCTCTGCCTTAATACAATAACTAATCTAAATAAAAGGTAACCAAGTGGAAAATGTTCTGCAGAGGTTGCGAGCATGTAGCATGGGTTTTTAGAGGTAGACAAAGAAAACTAAACACAACTATGTGTGGGCTTGAATCGGATACCCTTAGAACCTAACTATTATTCTTTGTATATAACAAACAACCCACACAAGGATGGGTAGAAGTTTCCTTCCATCTCAGAGGAAAATAAAACTAATTCATGCAAAATAAAGGACAAGATCGATCCATTGAATAAATAAATATGAGGGGATATTTGGGCGATAGTTTTTTCTCCCTATGCAGGCTGATACATCCCATAATTGAAGTATCTAAGGATGACTATGAACAGGTTCTCCGTTTAGAATAGCCCCCTCAAGTCACTCCCTAATTGCAACTACCCAATTTTTGCTAAATTTACAACGTTATTTGGGTTACAGTAGCGCATGTCGGTGCCCTTGGATTTTTTTAAAATAAATTTATGGTTTTATTCAGCAAGGAAAGAACGGGCCTTATTGGCATTGATGAATCCCATATGCCTTCACGTTAGGGTGGGGGGGTTTACCCCCTCCATCTTGGTACATGTAAACTTCCCTCCCCACACGCATCCACCTACTCACCATAAAATCTCCAACCACTCTTAGTCGCCTTCCCTACACTTCCCCATTTTATTATTTTATTTCATTTTTATAAAAAAAAAATTAAAACAACATTGGGCACTACAATGGGGTATTCACAATTGTAACATATGTACAAAAACATTTCCCATATTTATTTTATGGATGTCCACATCCAAGTTTAAATCTCCCATTTAGGCACAAGCTGAGTGGATGCTAGAAACAATTCTCATTTTATAGCAACCACATGCATTCAATTGCAAGTTTGTAAGACCTTTCCAAAAACTCAATATTGTGAATATATTGGCAAAGGTTAACTAATCGAGTTGGACATCTATTTGTTGTACTCGATAAAGTAGTCTCAATCATTTTTGAGGATATGTAAGTATGATATGCCATGGAAAATATTATGCTCGTTTCATTTGATCAAACATGTAACATTCATCTACTAAAGCTTCCTTTTAGGCATTTATGAGTTTCCAACTCCTTTTCACCACATTTTACATACATATAAACTAGGGAACCTACAACTAAAACATCTAACAAAAAAACTTGTTATATCTCAATGAATGTTAATACGCTATTGCAAAGCTCCTATTTTTCCATAGGTTATGAGTATGCTAATAAAGTTGATTTTATCATGTTGAATATCTATTCATTGCATTTATTGAAACATTGTCAATGGCTCTTCACTCGTAAGGATGACCATGTCTAAATCTCCTTGACATCATTAGTGACCAATCAATAAGAAACTTACAAAGAAAGCTATAAAATTATTAATTATTTATAGTTAAAAACACATAAACACGTGTACACAAACAAACGTCAATGTTAAACAAAGGTTGGGGTCGTGACTATATAGTCTCCCTCACCTTGAACATATTAAACGAGGAATCAAAAATTCATGAATTATCCCACCAACAAGGTTATGGCAGACATCAACAAATTTCCTACCAACAAAAATATGCCATAAATTTATTTCACCTTCATATGATATCTCTAATCTAGAAACAATATAACTACATCTTATTGGGAATGATTAATTAAAAAAATAAGAACACAGAACATTAGAAAAAGGAAAACCTTAACATTACAAGGATTAATTTCTCCTTTGCATGAAGAGTTTCGTATCATTCCATTGAAATTTTTATTTTGGTTTGGATGTAGATGAAAACATATAAGAGGCTATGTGGATTTATTTCTCTTGAAAAATATCAATCATGTTAGTAATTATTAAATATTTTCAACTTCACTTTTATTTTCCTTTATAGTTGATTAAACATCATTTGGCCATACTTAGAAAGTAGTTTCATATGAATGTTTTTCTTTTTTCATTTCAAAAAAACAATTTGATATGCCACTAAAACCCAATAAGAAACAAAAAACTCTCCAATTCTGTCATTTTAGGCATTTTTTTTTAATTTCATAGGACAAGTAGATATTGGATCTTGACGAGGAGGAAAATTTGTTGTTCTAAATTTACCATTGTAATAAATGTTAAGAGGATGCTAGAAAATTTTGTGGACTCTTACATTACACCTACTTATTTCATTTGCCTAAAATTTTCAAAGGTCTTTTGAAAAAACCAATCTTTTTTACATATTCCACAATCATTATACTCCATGAGACTGCATATCTTTCAAGAATTTTTTCCAACAACTCATGTGCTTCCATACTTAAATATATTTTTTGAGGACACTTACAACTTAAAACTATGTCAAAATTACCTTCTCCTTAAGGCTTCATCACATGTCCACACCATATTTCAAAGATCCTATTTTTGCACAAGTTGGTACTATGCTAGTAAAGGTGAAATGATTAAATTAGAAATTGTTTGGTTGTATTTCATGAAATGATGTCAATGTTCTATTGGGATGCCCCTGCTAGAAATTACTAGCGAATAGATCCTCAAAGTTGGATTCCTCTGACATAATAATGATAGAAAGAGTAGTCAAATTTATCAATACATACATTGACGTTTTCCTTCTAGGTTTGTATTTGGCATTACATCCTCAACATTCGAGTGCATATTCTTAATACTCTTTAATTTTGAATAATTTACATGTGCATTTTTTTTTTTATGTTTGTTATTTTTAAATATTGAGGTTATGTGGCTTTGTAGTATGAGGAAATAGTTTTAAAATATGAGAGAGAGTTAACTTCTCAAAAAAATGTAAAGAATTAAAAAAAATTCAATCCAGTAACTATTGATCCATTAAATGAACTATTTTTTAATATTAGATATATATACTAGAAATTGCACATGAGTTGCAAGATGTGCCACATTGAATGGAAATGGAATGCTCTCCTTTAGTAATATGGTTTGATTTTAGTATGCTTTTAATATCAATGTCAACTATCCCAACAAGGAACACCCAAAAATCCAAATAAAACTTTGACAAACCAAAATCGTAATGAAGTAAAGTTTTTGTGCCTTATGTACATATCCAATTTTGTATGGATATCTAATGGATGCAATGCCCACATTTATCACCAATAAAGACAATAGTAAATATAGCGAGAATAAATTTTTTTGACTTACATTGTTCACTACACAACACCATAAGGGATCAAAAAGAGAAACTCAACAACACATAAGATGCTTACATCATCAGTGACTCACATGTAGGCATGAAAACGCTATATACATGTCAATGCTACACTTTCCCCAATGCACAAATACTAGTAATGACCCCACCACAAGAAAGGGACTCAAGGATTAGCAACCCACTACACATTATTGTCATGATTACATCTTAATTATGATTAACATTCTAAGAACATTATTATGCAAGGATAATTTTATCTTTTTATTTAACCTACAGGTTCTTAAATTCATTTCACAATTCCACTTACAGTTCGACCAATTTAAGTTGGCTCTTTATCTCTTACGAAAATCTCCATAACTTACATAATTATTTGGCATATTTCAAAATTGTATACGAAGCTCCTAATTCTCTCATTCTTATGTTAAGCTTATACTTCTCAAATGTTTTTGTGCAGTTTAAATTTTACCCTTACTACATAAGTGAATCGATATGATATCAAGAAAAAAATCTTAGGATTTGAGGGAGATTTAGATTCAAGATGCATTTTCTCATGAACATTCTTCGATCATGATATTCTTATTTCTCTAACATAGTTAAGATAGTTCCATAACTTGTAGAATCCATTCAACATTTTCCACATCTAATTAGGTTTATATATAAAAATTCTAATTAGGTTTATATATATATATATATCATTTGTTTTCTCAAAGTTTGATCTCATCAAGGTAATTCATATTCTTTGTAACACATGAAAATGTTAATTTTGTTATGAGGACTCCAAGATTGAAATCATTCCTAACCTCAAATCTAGTTTTACTCTTATATGCTTTACTCTTACATCGCACTAAGGTCTCATTATTAGCATCACTTTATAACAAAATAATTACGAAGGTAGTTGTGTAACATCTTGAATAAGTACAGGATTCGAAAAATTATAAACTACACATGAACCACATGTGATTTGTGTTCAGTTAAGATCACATGTTTCTACATTTCATGATTCCACATGTGAAATTTCTTTTATTCCTAATGTTGTAAAGGGGCATAAGAAGGGATTACGGGACCAAGTTTCTAGTTTCTAGGTTCTATAAAGTCGACATTTTTCAAATCAATTTCGTTTGGAAGGGGTTACTTACCATTTTCTACCCCAAGTTAAACCCTTAATTAGCCAGGTTTAGTTTAATTTCAATTACACATAAGGATCTACACCACGACCATATATGAGTTTAAGGTGAGAGTACATATTTATGCCTAACAACCTTCATGAAAGATAAAGTTTTTATGTTGTTAGTATCCAAGGAACACATTTATCTCGTGAGGAACTAAAGAGGTCATTGGCAAGATTTTAATTCATATCACAACTATTTCACTAGCTCCATTTGTGTAAATGTCGGATCCCATAGGGAATTCTTTCGATCATGAAGTTGATTTCTAGATCTAACTTCATAGGACTTGGAAGTCCACTAGGATCCCAAGGAAGTGTTTGTTGTACTTGCACCAAAATAGTTTGACCATGTCGTTCTTAAGCTGTCGAGTTTACGTCAATGTCACTAAACATACCGACTATGATGATAACTCAAAATTGGGCTCTTATTTACTTAATCTAGAAGGTGTCATAGAGTGTAAAGTTTAAGTTCATTCTACGGTTTCAATTTATTCTATACTAAATAGGATCATGCGAGAAGGATGACATTGATTGTAGTGATTGAATTTTATCCTAAGGTTTTAGTTTTCCACACTAAAAGGATTCATGCATGAAAGGTAGTTATACACGAGTCTTATACTAGGGTTGAGTGTTTCGTTTAGATATCTTTATTACATTTTTAAGGTAAGGAACACAACACCAATTATTTAATCAACAATTGCACAATGGAAATGCACTACAAGATATTAAATTCAAATTCATTTAACATATATATATCCAACATTTTTACCAAATGTAAATCTAAATCGAAGTGGTACCTATGATTAAATGCAGATTTTCCAAGGCATCCCTAAAACTAGCATCTCATACAGATTACCAAATTTCAAATAAATAACTTTACTGTAACATAAAAATACATAAAAATTTTCTTCTATTAACATTCATAAATTCTAACAACATGTAATGAATCACACCCACGTCGTTCCGCCATCTTACTTGTATCCTGCAAAAACATGTGAGCATGAAATCAACGATAAATTTCGGCATGGCATTGACCCAAATCTAGTATAATTAATGTTATCTTGTCTCCCATTTACTTTATAATAACAATAATTTACATTCGAAAGGAAAAGGGTTAGAGACATGTATTCATTTCATTTCGTTTCACATCATTTCGTAACCAAGGAGAGAGAAACACTATTTTCCCAAAAGTGAAATTTCACACAACAAGCCACAAGATAGAGTTCCAAACAGTTGTTTACAAGTGTCAACAAGTTTTCGCGGTGGTTAGGTAACCTGATGGGGGTCCTACAACTTCCTTTTTACATTTTCCTGTTGGTTGTCAAAAACGTTCAAATCAGGCTCGGAGGCTAAGAAACCATTTTCAAACATTGTCTTCGATGAGAAAACACACCACGAGTTAAATTTCTACATTTCCACCTATATACCAAGAGTTCATAGGAACTAACGGAATTCAGAGCTGGTGAAAAATTTACGGTTGGCGACTAGTTTTCTGGCACCATCAGTCTAAATGCTCTAGTTGCAAACAATTAAGAGTTAACTCGAGGGCTCAGAAAACCCACATCTAAAACTTCCATTTGATGGATGAACATGCAATGAAAAACTTCCTACAAGTTCCCCTATATATGGATGATTCACTAGAGTCGATGGGACAGAGAACTAGAAAGTGGTTTTCCAACAGCAACAAGTTTTCTGGAGCCACCGGTCTTAGTTGGTCCAGTTTGACCAAGTCAAACCATGACCAGAGGTCTATAAATCAGCTTTGTCAAGCTATCAGTAAAAGTTTTTTTCCTCAAATTGAAGGTTCCAGGAAATTGTCTAGTAAAAATACTAGAGGTTTGTAAAGGTAGATAAGCATTTTGTTGCTCAGGGTTCAAATGGCGAGCCGATACGAAACCCAACTTTTCAAATTTTAGCATCTTCCTACAGTTGCAAAATGGTGTAACAAGGCTCCTAGAAGGGCGTCAAAAATATCACATGACGATCATTCGAGGTTGATTCAAGGATTAAAGTGACTCCTCACATGACAAGGTACATATAGGAAACTTAACATCTCCTTTCTGGAGTTACGAAGTTTATTTTGCAAGCCTCCAAAATCATGATTTATCTATTTTAACAAGGGAGCATCAACATATTTACAAGGGCTCAACTTCAACTTGTCAATAAAAATGGGTACTGAAGCAATCTAATTTCATCAGGAAGCTTGTTAGATCATCTCAAAATGAGGGTTTGAGTTTACGCTTGTCTACCAAGGAATATTTTAATTGCGCAAGCTACGGTATGACATCTTTTTGTTTTGAAAACAAGTTTATTTAAAACTATCAATTCTATGATAATGCTACATTTTAAAATTTTATTTCGTTGTAAATGAACCACTAAAGAACAAAAATTATAGAATACGGGAGAGATGAACCATGCCTCGAATTGATCAACGATAGAAGATAGGTGGTTTCGCCCGCACTCCACAAGGCTTCAACTCTCTTTTAGTATTTTGTTAAAAAGTTTGTGAGCATCCACAAATCCACCATTTTGCATTTTCTTGAAAGGTTCCAAGGCCCTTTTAACAAACCCATTTTGTACATATCCTACTACCATTGTTGTCCATGAGTACACACTTAGGCATTTAATCGAATAGTTCATATGTCACTAGAATATGGACGTGAGAATCTATAGGTGAATCCATGGCTGTGAAGTTAATTTTGCACATTTGAATGATGTATTACTTTATCATGACCCAACTTATATACACTTTTTTAAATCTATCTCTGTGATAAACACTGGGTAATGTAGGTATAGGGTCATGAGGGCATGAATCCCAACTCTAAAACTACACAAATGTTTCCATCATTCTATCATTGCTTCATTTAGACATTACTAAAGTAACTCTTTCTCTAACCCCCTCTGAAGTCACACCTCCAATGTCGGTCACTTGATCTGGAAGCTCATGTATCAAAATTCATGTTTTGGAGACATTTCTATCTCCCCAATGACTGAATCAACAAGAATTTTTTGTTCTTGTGGAGGAAAAGTTGTAGATATACACATTTTCATCTTTCTCTGCCTTTCTGACTACACCAATGACGGGTTTGGAATCGTAATTCTTCTTCATACTTTGCATACAAAACCAAAAAAATGGTAGGTAGAAAACTAGTTTCCTCTTAGGGATGATAAAAATTTCAAAAATAGATACAAATCCATTTTTTGAAAGACATTATGTTGAATAGTTCACATGTCTTTTGTAAGGTTCTGTACGTGCGTACCCAAAATTGTAGAGTTCTTGCTCAATCGAACAACGTTACACAAGCCCCAATGATGATACGAGTCTCCTCGCAAGGTGCTTGAGATTTAGAAAAGCCCTCCAAATGTACATTAACATCCCGCATGCCCCGCTTATCCTCTATGTGCTTTGTTTTACTCTCCCCCTTCTTTTCTTTTGGTTTTGTTCTTTAGTGACGAAACCACCGCCCTGCCTGGGCAGCGGTCCTATAACCATCGCCCTGCTTAGGGTGGCAGTCCTTCACGCGTTTTTCCAGAACGTTCCTTTTATCGCGACTCGCATAAAATTTCAACGTTTACCAGCATTTTTCACCGCCTTTGCTCGTATTTATGATTTTGGTTCAGTGGAATAGTGTTTTTCCATTGTTTATTGTAAAGGAGTTTAATTTGGATTTCACCTTTGGGTAAATGGGAATTCTATAAATAGCTGGTTGGTTTTCAAGAAAATGGCCCTTAATAAATTGCCTCTCATTTTCTCATTTCATAGTTTTACTCTTTCGGTCCTTAGGAATTCATAGTTTTCGGTTGTTACATGCATAGTTAGTGTTGTTTTGTTGTTTAGAAGCCACAAAATCTTCTTGTGCTAGTGTTATTCTTGTTTTATACAATCAATTGAGGTAAGAAAGTTTTATTTTCGAGTCTAAAGCCATTAGAGTTGTAGGTTTTGTTCATCAAAAGGATAGCTTTAGGTTACGGACGTTTTGTGTCGTATGACTCGTAATAAATCCTGCTAGGAATTGCATAAGCCAAGCTCTGTTCTTTTGCGCTATCCCTCTCTTACTTGCATTATATTCAGTCTACATCCAAAGATGCCATTGTTCCAATACCTACTTACATTGCTAGCATTACACGCTTTTACGGATTCATGTGAGCATGAAGGAATGAGGAGACCACACTCAGGGGACAAAGCCACACACAATTGGATTCGCCATTGTTATGAAAAATCCAGGTTCAAGCTTTCAAAGTTCTAGTTAAAACATACCAAATAGAATAGTGAATTGTTTCTTTTCAGTTAAATCTCACTTTTGATATTGCGGGGAAAGTGTGGTGATTGATAGTTTCTAAGAAACTATGATTCATTCCTCACTTCTGAGGTAGGATCGAGAGTCTTTCAAATAGATTAGATCAGTTATTTCGTTATTTAGAATAGATTTACAACTGCACAGGCAAGTAGCTATACTCAGCTGCCTTGTTTGTTTTAATTTCATTATTAGTTTAGTTGTCAATTTCTAGATATTTTAAATAATTTCTCTTTCAATTTTGTTCAAATAGTTCATAAAAAAACACAAAAATAGAGAAGTTATATATGTTGTAGATATACTTTACATAGTTTTACTTTACTTGAGTTAGATTTACATTGTTTCTTTTGTATGATAATAATGGGACCTAGGGAGCCCAGAGAATACGTATTCGAGCCAATCGTTCCTCAACCCAATCTTGTTACAACAATAACTGATAGAGACCAAAACCTCAAAATTCAAGTCTTCCACATAACAACAGACCTACAAGAAATCAACGCACAGCTAAGAGGACTAAACATAGAAGACGACAAAGCACATACATTTTGGTCAAACCAACCAAACTACAAATTACCCTAGATAAATATCCACATGACTGTAGAAGGCCTTGAAAGAGAGCAAAAATTCGGTTGTGATCCTTTGGTCCCATGACCGAGATGCAGGAGACATTCTCACCGATATAGACACTAGCTTAAGAATTCAAGCCGAGAACACTGTAAGATACTCTAAGAAGATTACACAGCTGTTAGTTCTAAATATAGTGGCCAAAAAGGGATATGACTACTAGATACTAGGAGTTAGGATTAATTCCACACATGACCATAGGAGGTCCAAAACAACCACGAATCTACGGTTGTGATCCACAGGTCCCACAACCCAATGGGCCCACGGGACAATCAGACATTGATGTTGGTTTACGCACATTAGTATTTAGATCCACTCCACTTCCACCAATCATCATCACACAACTATCCTCACTAGACATAACAACTAATCAAGCTAAGGATTTCTGGACTAGACCAGAGAATCGCCATAGAATCCATCTTTTGTCCGTAATTCATTTTCATGACCTTGTCGGGAGACATATACGAAGCACCCACAAGGTTATCTTCCACGTATCCCACAACCTATAGATCGAATCATGCCAAAGCTCGATATTGATTAGAGCCTTCAAGTAGTCATCCTCACCGACCGATCTATCATGCCAGTTCATGTTAGGAGGGCCTTCTTTGCCCTAGATTCATAGATTCCATTAGTACGCATCGAAGACATAAGATTTCCCAATTAGTTTGTCCATACCCTACGTATAATCCATCCCCACTTTGGCTATCTCTTTAAGCACGACCTCAGGAGGTCAGGTGCGAGGAAAAGTTACTTGTAGATTCCCACGCTCGCTTGTCACTTTTCCATCGTATAAAATTAGTGAACCCAACGTGAAAGAAACAATTCTTCCTCTTTTAGTTTTCATTTCTTCCATCCACCTTTGCTCTTTCCCATTATTCTGCGGGTATTCATATACCCCCCGAATATGGTGGGATTCGATGCATATGGTAGACCTCTCCTAGGTCTTGAAGCATACTACGATCAATTGAATAGATAGTCATCACCCTCGCTCTCGGCATGAGGTGTTCAACTAACCGATTGTCAACACACACTCCACCTCTAAGGACTAGATATAGTTCTTCTTTCCAAATAGAGGAGTTGGATCAGCTCACTCAAACACAACAACCGAGCCTTGAGGCTCGAACAACATGATGTTTATGGGAGAAATGCAGTTCGTCTCCTCAAGTGTTGCTTAGACCACAAATCATTAGACAATCAGATCCATATCTGTTTTTAGATGATGAACATTTATTGTGTTATGCCAGGAGTGAACAACACTCTCAGAGTATCTACCCACCTATAGGAGGTTTAAAAACACAACCCGAGGTCTCTTTTCAAGAAAATACCTCCATGCCACTACCTATAGGAAATGCCCTCAATGAAACTTGGTAGGGCACCATCAACTCATAGCTAGATACCATATGCCTATACAACCTAAAAGTATACAACACACACCACTAAGGCAAAATACTGTGACTTCACCAAATGAAGTCATCTCAACTTTAGTAGAAAAAGTTAGAGGGTTAGAACTTGCTCAAGCAAGTCAAAATTCTCAATTCATGCAGGTAGGAAATTCCAATCCTCCACATCATCCTAGCCAAGTAGACCTCCTCACGGGAACAGGCATGTTGGGCATGCCTCTGTATTCGCAACAAGTGCCAACTAGAACCGTGTTTTCTAATGCCACTTCGGTGGAAAATATGATACCTCCGGTCTAGTACAAAATAATCCATTCCTAGGAAATACTCCTCCATACTTAAACATATATTCCAAGTCACCACAAGGAGATATGTTCTCTTCTCCCAACATGTTTTCTCAACCACAAGGATTCCCTTATGTCCCTACAAACGCATTCAACAACCCATTCCACCTCCACCTCCACCCCCTCGGCGGGCGTCATCGATGGTCGAAACCTATGTGATAGGAACTTATAACGAATATTTGAAAGAGCCCTTAGACTTCACTATATGAAGCATCATGCCTCCAAGACCTCTTCTGATTTTCCCAAATACAAAGGGAAGGAGACCGAATGCACACATTAAGGCCTATGCCCATGACCATTCGAGAACTATTCCCTTGGGATGGGGTTGTTGCCAAAATATCCCCCAAAACTTTAGATGGCATCGCCTCGATTGGTATTCTGAGAATACTTGAAGCTTCCATCCATTTGTTTAAACAACTCGTTTTAGAGTTCATTAAGGTGTTTGACATGAACAAACTGTTGAGAACATGAATAAGGTAATTCTTACACATTAAGCAAGAACACAATGAATTTGTTGCTCATTTTATCCAAAGATGGTGTACAGTCCTCTATTCTTCAGCAAGCGCTCCAAACATGGACTAGATGGAACTATGTGATTTATTCCTTCATTCTCTTAGTAGAGAGGTAAAGGAAGAGGTCCAAAAGTTCCCACTAAGAACTTATGATGAGGTGCTTAAGAGCGCCCTCGAATAGATCAAGTTGCGATAGATAGCGGTTGCAAGGCGTGTGGAACAAATGGGAGGTTAATCACCCCTGACCAAAATACTACGACATATCCTACTACCACAAATGTCAATCAAGGACCTAAAATCCTTAACAAAAATTACGGCGTAACAACGGATGGAGTAATGACCAAGCAAAAAAATCAAATGTTGTAAATACTTCACCACCGATTAACAATCAACGAAACAACAACTTTTCCCACGAAAATCAATTTGGTGGATTTTAATCATCCACAACAGCAACAACAAAGGTAGATCCAGAGACCGGGTCCAAGTCAAAATTCAGTTGGATATCAAAACCAAAACCAAAACCAAAGACAACAAACACAAAACTTTAATAGTCAATGGTTTAAACAGAGTTTTGGATCACAATACGTGCCAACCCAACAACCTAGGAATTACAATCCCAACTCATATTTTGGTTTCCACAAAGTTTGAGGTCATGACACTAGAACTTGCCATGCGATTACAATAAATTCATGCAACATTTTCCAGAAGAACAAAGACAACTTTTTATAGATATGTTCTTAGCAGATCCTGCATCACCTACGCCAAATACTTTAGTGGGAGCAATCTCCCCTCAAAATGCACCCCTCAAGATCTTCAATGATCCCTCCCAAATCACAATAACAAGTTAAATCCAAATGGGATGAACAAGGGTGCAATAACGAGGAAACAATGATCATGAAGCCTCTACTTCTCTAAATCCACTGTTGCATCGTAATTACGAAATCAACTACGACCCAAGATAGTCGGTTTAGTGGAGTTAGACACTTTGAGCTACATGTGGAAGCCGTAAAATGAGGACACGAGATTATTCCTCTCGGCCAAATCCAAGTTACTGCTAGAGACAGATAACATGCAACAACCATTAGTAAAACCCGTAGGTGCCTATGATTTAATTAATGACCTAACAAAGACCTTCTCCCACATCTCCTTTTGGGACTTATTGAAGAATTCTCTTGCCCCTAGGGCCCCTCTTTTAGAAGCATTATTTTTAGGTCATTTAATTAACATCACTCCGCCTCCCGAAACACAAGTATAAAAATAGAAATCCATATTCACCCTCCAGGCAACCGAGATAGGGATACCAAGTTTATATTCGATATAAGCAAAATGCCAATAGATGTTGAGATTGCATGTAGAGGTGATCTAGCCTTACATCTACAAGTGTGGGTTTATAACAATTACGTTGAACACACAATGGTTGATGATGGGGCAGTAGTTAACATAGTTCCCTTCTCTTTCCTTCAAAAGCTAGGGTATGGAGAAACAAATTGTTCCACGACTCAGAATATGCTAAGAGGCTATGATAGCCTTAAAGCCACTTCAATTGGAACTATAATACTACCAGTCACCTTAGGACCCAAAACAATCCTCACTGAGTTTTATATTATAGATCGGGAAACCAACTATAATATGATCCTCGGCTGACCATGGATACACCGTATGAAGGAAATCCCTTCTACATTATTTCAAGAAATAAGATTCTTACATTTAGGAAAGATATTCATGGCAAAAGGCGATCTAAAACCATTCGATATACACCTAGCAGACTTGAAGAAAATGCCAGGCGTTCACTCTAAGTTTGAACTCCCAACAAACCAACTTAACAAACCAACCAACGCAAAACCAGAAGAAAAGTTGATACCTATAATGGTGTTAGAAGCTGCGAACCTAATCAAGAATATCCCAGCCCTCAAGGATGAGGCTAATGTTGTAGAAATAGTATCATTAGGAACTACTGCAAAATTTTTGAATTGCTAGAATAGGATCTACCAATTTTCTTGTCATTTGATTCTGTAGGTATGGGATATACCCTAGGAGTTGGTTCTCTTCAGCAGAAGAACTCTGCATGGTAAAAGTAACCGAAGCAGAAGAAGTGGATGTAGCAAATGTCCCAACATCCATCTTCCCAAGTAAATATTGGACTCTCCACTTCGATGGAGCTAGATGTTGTTATGGCGTTGGAGCAGGTGTGATATTTACTTCTCTTGAGGGAAAGATCTTACCGTTTGCCTTTAAACTAAATTTTGAATGTACAAACAATGGTGTTGAGTACGAATCCCTCCTCCTTGGCCTCATCATAGCTAAAAGGCTTAGTGTTAATGACATCAGAGTGTTAGGAGACTCTCAATTAGTAGCAAACCAAGTCTCCGAGGTGTATGAGACTAGAGCTGAACATTTGACTCTACAAAACAACAATATTAGATCTGAGCAAAGGATTTAACTTCATATCCATTGAGGCAATACCATGAGAACAAAACCTTCTCACAGATTTAATAGCAACCTCAACTTCATGTTTTACTCCAAACAGTGAGTTGGAAGACACCCGTTTTATGGTATCCCTTTGTACTGAACCATTATTAAAGAAAATGTCAAGCCCTCTTTTAACAAACATCTTTGAGAATACATCTATTATCTTAGATCTTGTTGATAGTGATAGAGCCACTCTTGATTACTTAAATGCGTATGCGAGTTACATCTCACCCATCACGTGGTAGATTTATCCTTAATCCCACATTCGTCTTCTTACTTTGGAAATCCCATGATAGAGCTGCCCCACAAAAGGAGCTCGACATATATGCGGTAGAGAATGGAGAATATTTGGAACTACCTCCATCCCCACCTAAGTTTGAAGAAGGTAACACTTCTTTAATCAAAGAAACAATTGATATTAACATCGGAATGGAGGAAGAACCGAAGATATTAAAACTAGGATCTTGATAACTCCAGAAGAGATAGAAATACACACTCGAATCCTCAAAGAACATCAAAAAGATTTTGCATTTAATTATAAAGAAATGACAGGAATTACACCACACATCGCGGTACATAACCTCGTCACCAAACCAGATGCAAAACCAATTAAACAAAAATCGAGACCAATGAAACCCAAGGTAGCTCTCATGGTAAAGGAAGAAGTAATGAAACTTCTCCAAGTAGGGTTTATCAAACCGGTCGATTACTCTTAGTGGGTATCTAATATCGTTCTTGTTCTAAAAAAGAATGGGAAGATACGCATCTACATAGACTTCCGAGACATTAACAAGGCATGTCCCAAGGATGACTTCCCGTTACCATCCATTTACATCATCGTAGACGTAACAAATAGATTTGATCTTTTGTCTCTCATGGATGGATTCTCGGGATACAATCAAATCAGAATATCCGAACAAGACCAAGTAAAAACTACATTTATAACTCCTTGCGGAACTTATTGCTATCTTTGTTATGCCATTCATTCTCAAGAACGTTGGTGCTACATATCAATAGGCAATGACATACATATTTCACGATCTTATTCATAAAATCATGGAATCCTATGTAGACAACTTGTTGGCCAAAGCTAAAAAGTCTTGTGATCACCCGAAGTGTTCCACATCATCCTTTTCACATTTGATCAAATATGGAGTCACACTAAATCCGAGAAAAAGTGTATTTGGTGTAACAAGAGGGAAACTCCTAGGTTACATTATATCATCACAAGGGATCGATGTGGACCCATCCAAAATCCAATTTGTTCTTGAAATGATCCCACCATTAGATGAATCTGGCATTAGATCATTTCTTGGAAAGCTTGGTGCAATCCGAAGATTCATTCCGAACTTAAGTTTTTTTGTACATCAATCAACAATTTGTTGAAAAAGGATTGCTACATTATTTGGACAAAGGAATGCCATGAGGCCTTCAAAGTAGTTAAACACTTCTTGTTGTCTCCTCCCACGTTAATGCCACCTAGACCAGATCATCCTTTGATCTTACATTCACGAGCTACAAATGTCTCGTTAGCTTTGCATGCTAGCTCAAGAAGACAATGATAAATGATAACGTGCGATCTATTTCATTAGCCAAACGTTGCTCGATTATGAAACACGTTATATGCAAGCAGAATGAGAATGCCTTGCCATAGTCTTTGCAACCAAACACCTAAGACATTACATGCTAAACCAAGAAACAAGGGTCATTATAAAAAAATACCATTTACGAACTTTCCTCACGCAAGGGTCCTTGTCTAAAAGGTGGACACTTTATAAATTTAATGGGAGAATTCAAATTAAATTTTGTAAACGAGAAGTCGTTTAAGGGACAAATCATTGCAGATTGGTTGGTGACAACCCGTTAGACGAGAGGTGATCTAGTAGATCTAGATTTTCCTGATGAATGCATATATTACATCGAAACCAAACCTCTTATCTCGAATGTCCTTGGTATATTGATATTGTTAATTATATCATGGACCATGTGTACCAGAAGGTGCCACACCATAACAAAGAAGGTGGTTGCGCATTATCGTAGCTAAATACGTTATTATAGAACAAGTGCTCTATCATAAGGCTTTCGATGGAATGCTCTAAGTTGTGTTGACACAAAAGACGCCAAGAATATTCTCTACTGAATCCCACTATGGAATATGTGGCAGCCATTTTAGAGGTCATGCCACGCCACAAAATACATCGAATGGGCTATTTTTGGTCTACTCTCGAACATGACGAGAGAGTTTATACGAAGATGCCATAAATGCCAAGATTTTCCCACGAGATTCACATGTCGGCACAAGCTCTATAACCCAATCATGACTCTATGGTCCTTTTCTACGTGGGGCCTAAATTTGATAGGGAAATTCTCTCCCTCATCTACAGATGGCCATAACTTCATAATCACGGACACTTGAGTATTTTACCAAATGGGTAGAGGCTATGCCTCTTACCACTGTACCAAATGCCGTGATCGCCAAGTTCATTTTGAACTAGATCTTTTATAGGTATGGTGTCCCACAAATCATTATCTCAGATAATGGCATGTCCTTTAAGAATGACAAGGTCTATGAGCTATGAAGAAAATTTAAAATAAGCCATCATACAACCTCCTCCACTGTATTACCCTTAAGCTAATGGGCAGGCTGAAGCAACAAACAAAACATTGAAAGATATTATCCTTAAAATGGTAAAAGAAAACAAACGAGATTGGCATTTAAAGTTATATCCGGCCTTGTGGGCCCACTGAACCTCAATAAGAACACCAACAGGAGCAACTCCTTTCTCATTGGTATTCGAGAGTGTAGCATTTCTCCCACTTGAGGTTGAAATACCCAATCTCCGCATCTCACTACAAGGGATTCTGGATGAAGAAGCTTATAGAGAAGCATGTCTCTCCCAACTAGAAATCCTAGATGAGGCCATATTAGACATTGAAGCAGTGGCATAGAGTCCTTGATGACCGGATGTCTTTGGCGGTTTAACAAAAAGGTCTATGAACGAGAAATATATGAAGGAGATCTAGTTCTAAGACTAGACAGTCGGATCGATAAGAAGACCGGTGAAGGAAGGAAATTCTGGCCCAAATGGTTGGGCCCATACCGAGTCATGAAAGACTATGGAAATGGTGCGTATCTCTTGTGCACACTAGAAGGTGAGGAATTTGGTGAAACTGTCAATTCCCTGCACCTTAAACGGTTTTACGCATGAAGCATCGGCACTACTTGTATAATTATATCTACATTGCATCTTCATGTAGTTAGGTTCATTCTGTCCATTCGTTTTGTAAAGTTTTGTGATCAAGGAACTTATTCGCAAGCAATTCATTACAAACTTCTGTTGATTTTGGCATGAGCATTCGAATCATACTTCTTCATTTTCATAACATCATCAACCATTTCAGAATCATTTCATCAATTAAAGCTAGATATGACAAAGTCTTAATGGTAGCCATACCAAGGCCTTCATGCTTGTTCTCACTTCTGTTTCTTCCTAGGATAGGTGTCTTACCTGTGGTCTATTCTAGAAGCTTCATGGTGTCACATCTACCCCATATATAGATATCTTTGGAAATAAGAACATACCGACATTTTGCTCAAATAAATAAGTCACATGTAGATCAAATAGAAATTTTATTTTTACACATTACCTTGCCCTACCAACCTTCGGTGATGATCTTGTGTCTCTTACTAGTGACGTAGGGTTGAGAAAGGATGGGAATGCCCTTACTCGCATGTACCTTATCCATGGTGATAAACCCATGCTTCTTACTACTAGCATGGGGCAAGGTGTAGGGGTTATCTTGACGATGATAACGTTGAAGGTTATAAGCAAATGGTTCAAATAAACCTTTGAAATCTTAAGTCAAAAACAAATGAATCAGATGTCCAAAATTCCAAGAGAGTCCAAAATCCTGAAAACCAGATTTTGTCAACCATATGGCCATCTACGGATCTAAGTCTGGATAAACCGCAAAGCAAGTTGCATTCTAAAACTATGGAGTCACTTGAGTAGAATAGGTTTGTAGCATCCTAATTTGGTTCCATCAAAGCTTTGTCTATCTCTCATTGCTACCATTCAACAAATTTCATAGCTTGTGCCCTTTCTACCTCTTGGTGGTGAGCCCTCGCATCTTACTAGTTGCGTGGAGATAGGAGTGGGGCAAGTTCATCTGCTCATCATATCAGTTTATCATCTCATTTTGTCAAAACAAATATGAAGTACCAGAAAATTGCTTATAGAAAGCCAAGTTCAAGATCATATTGTCTGCATTATCATATATCAACATCACGAAATACAAAAGAAAAGGAAGAAAGCATTTGTATCATTTATTCTCCATTTACATACATTCTAGAAAGCGTATAAAAACAACATTATAATTTACATGTGGAAATGAATCACAAAATCATAAACACCAAGAGTCGATCCAAAAAGAAGTATATATATATATATAATCAAGCTTTGTACAATGCCATCATGCGCTGGGCATGGTCAAAATGCTCAATGAGCCGGAAGGTACAAAATAATCGTATAAACAATCTAAAAGTCACTATAAAAAGAGCCAAGTGGCCTCTCAACCCCTATGAGATCCCTCCGAAGGTACACGACCATGTCTAGGACTCTAGCTACATTGGCACTCGAGTGCATTGAGGGCTCATGATCCTAAACAGATAGTTGTGGCCGCCATGAGAGTGGCTCCTCATCAAGCGCTCTGTTGTCCTATACCCGGCCAACTTGGTACGGAGGGTGGTCACCATCTTAGCCACATGCCAGATAGGGGAAAAGACATCACTTTGTGCCTACCCAGTGCGGAAGGCTCCCCTACATCCACAGATATCTTGGCGTGGGTCTTCTCCATGGGGATCATCAAGGTATCAGTACATACCGTGAGTTAGGTCTCGCCACTCGTCGAAGTCTCTGCAAACAAAGGATAAAAGCAAATTAGGAAATGATCAAAAGGGTAAGACCCAAGAATAAATAAAAGGAGAGATAGCAACTAAGGCAATCTTAGCTAAAAGCAAATATTAAGAGAAGGGTGATAACTCACTTGGATCTCAGGGCCTCCGGAAGGAATCCCAGGGTCGGCCGCCGCCACAGATGCCACTGCGACTTATGTGCTCCTCCCGTGTATCCGGAGAAACATAGCATCCCCGCGGACTCATCCTCCCCACCTAGGTCCTGAGAGGGTGGCTCCTCTGAGAGTAGAGTCACCCTCTCGCACTCTACTCTGCCCTCTCGGCTGTAAGATCTCCTGAGTGTCATGCCACTCGGGATCGCTATCCTCCTCTCCACCTGACTCGTTGACCTCCATATCCTCGGTCTCCTCCTCTGTCTCTCCCCCTGTGAACTCCTTAGACTCGGAGTCTATATCAATGGGGTTGTTGTTGTTGTTGGTAGGACCGACGTCAATTTGAAGTAAGGGTGCCTGAGGAGCACCGGCTCTCCCTCGAGTGCGTACTACCCGCCTAGCTACAATAGGGACACCAGGAGTAACAATGGTCCAACCCCGGCCTCTAGGACCTCCCCTAGCCTCTTGAACTGATCTGAACACTGGCACCACTAGGGGAGCATACCGACGTAAGGAAGGCCAAACTACTGAGGCACTCGATCAAAGGGTGTGTCTCCACCTTCCCCATCCTGTCCACAAGCTACCCTGTAGTAGAGCAGGAAATCAAAGTGAGGGTCTCCTCGCCCCACAACCCTGCCATGGCCTGATAAGGTGTGGCCTCCATATCATCAGTAGTCATGGAAGCAACTAGGCTGGTGGGGTGCTCTAAGCACCAACATATCTATCCATCTAGCTGCCCTCATGGCTCCGGGATCCGCCACCTCTACACCTCTCCCATAAGGGATGATACGCTCATAGACCCAGCTCATAACCAGGGTTGGATGACTCAAAGACTATCCCTATAAGTGAACCACCCAGTACAAATCATGATAGGTGGTCCCAAGTATATCAGCTCCCTAGGCATAAATCCGGCCATGTGCCTCAATCTATGCAATAATAGGGGACCAGCAGTAGAGTAAGGTGTCCCCAATCAATCTTCGAGTAAGCATCCCCATAATGGCTTGATGAATCAAGGGGATAGGCAAGCTAGGAATGGAACGGACCCTCACCCCCTTCTTCGAACCAGTGGAGACAATTGTGTCTCCCATGTATGTGGCCCACTGAGCTATCAGAGCTCGTGATCCTGTTGTCTCAAGTGTGAGTCGTCTCCTGATGATCGGGACTCCCAGGATTCGGTAGAGATCCTCCAAAGTGATAGTCCACTCACCCCGACTCTTGGAAATCCGAAAGTTTTCTGATCAACATCCCAATATGAAAACAAGTCACAAAGTATGTGACTAGAAAGTGCAACATGGGACCCATGATATACGCATATATACCGGCCTTTGAAGAGTATCCTACTCGGCCTGAGAAAGTGCATCCAACACTACTGGAAGCCAGTCACACTCTCTCTCAACTCCATTTGATATATTCCTCCTTCGACCGCATACACCCAAAAACATGCCAAACAAAGTAAGTATTCAAATTACATGGGAAAAATCATTAAAACATATAAGAATACTAAAAATGTAAAATTTGGCTAAAAACACTTAGTTTTGGGGTTACGAAAGGACCACCACCCCGAGCAGAGCGGCAGGTTCATGTAACCGCCACCTTAAAGGGTAGCGGTGCTTTAACCACCGCCTTGCTCAGGGCGGCGGTCATGTCCCGAATTTTCAAAGCAGTCACGTGCCCTAGAAAATTCCTAAAAACACGAAAAAATGACTATTTTGACTAAACCAAAGCCTATCCATTAGGTGCCCCCTAAGTAACCCTATTAACACTAACATTTTCAAAAATAATCCCCATGATAAATATTTCATCATTTTAACATTTTGGGGGCAAAAACGTTAAATCAAGAAGAACTAACTGTGATCTTGCGGGTCGATGTTCGCTCGCATGAGGCATGATCACTATCTTGTCACGAATGTTTTGACTATACTCTCGTAAAAAACCGTCACTTTGTGGGTCCCATGTACTCAAAATCAATCAAATCAACACGCGCAAATGAATAGGAAAATGGCCCCATTTTTACATATATAGCATCTTGACTCATTTTGAGTACCCTTTTCGAGTTTGGAGCGCCGACGATGGTAAGTTCTTATCCCGCGTGAATGGTAAGTCCTCACTTCATATTATTTTAGTATTTTTTTTTTATTTATTTCATCTATCTCTGCACTTGAGTCCTCTTTTCATTTTCAAGTAGCGGGAATTTGGACGGCATCATTTCGACACACGGACGTGTTAGGTATAACTTCTAACCTCCCATTTTGGGACTTCCATACTTGGACCCACCATTTTATGCCTCTTCATGGCTAAAACACTTCTCCGAGGGGGCAATATGTACATACCCAAAATTGTAGGGTACTGCTCCATCGGAACAACGTGACACAAGCCCCAATGATGATACAGGTCTCCTCGCAAGGTGCTTGGGATTCGAAAAGCCCTCCAAATGTACATTAACATCCCACATGCCCCGCTTAGCCTCTGCATGCTTTGTTTTTCTCTCCCCCCTTCTTTTCTTTGTGTTTTGGTCTTCAATGACAAACCGCCGCCGCCGCTCGGGGTGGCGGTCCTTCACGCATTTTTCCAGAACATTCCTTTTATCGCGACTCACGTAAAATTTCAACATTTACTAGCTTTTTTCACTCCCTTTACTCGTATTTATGATTTTAGTTCCCTGGAATAGTGTTTTCCCATTGTTTATTGTAAAGGAGTTCAATTTGGATTTCACCTTTGGGTAAATGGGAATTCTATAAATAGCTGGTTGGTTTTCAAGCAAATGGCCCCTCAAAAATTGCCTCTCATTTTCTCATTTCATAGTTTTAGTCTTTCAGTTCTTAGGAATTCATAGTTTTCAGTTGTTACATGCATAGTTAGTGTTGTTTTACTGTTTAGAAGCCACACAATCTTCTTGTGCTAGTGTTGTTACTGTTTTATACAATCAATTGAGGTAAGATAGTTTTATTTTCAGTCTGAAGCCATTAGAGTTGCAAGTTTTGTTCATCAAAAAGGATAGCTTCAGGTTCTGGATGTTTTGTGTCATATGACTCGCAATAAATCCCGCTAGGAATTACATAAGCCAAGCTCTATTCTCTTGCGCTATCCCTCTCCTACTCACATTATATTCAGTCTACATCCAAAGCTACCATTGTTCCAATACCTACTTCTGTTGATGCTAGCATTACATGCTTTTCTGGATTCACGTGAGCACGAAGGAACGAGGAGACCACACTGAGGGGACAAAGCCACACACAATCAGATTCGCCACTGTTCTACAAAATCCAGGTTCAAGCTTTCAAAGTTCTAGTTAAAACATACCAAATAGAATAGTGAATCGTTTCATTTAGTTAAATCTCACTTTCGATATTGTCGGGAAGCTGTGGGGATTGATAGTTTATGAGAAACTATGATTCATTCCTCACTTCTGAGGTAGGATCGAGAGTCTTTCAAATAGATTAGATTAGTTATTTCATTATTTAGAATAGATTTACAACTGCACAGGCAAGTAGCTATACTCAGCTGCCTTGTTTGTTTTAATTTCGTTATTAGTTTAGTTGTCAATTTAGATATTTTAAATAATTGCTCTTTCAATTTCGTTCAATTATTGCTTTTTCTCCTTGTGTAATTTGGTACATTCCACAATTGAAGTATTTTAAGACAGATATCAATAGGATCTCTGTTTAGAACATTCCCCTCAAGTCCTCCCTAATTGCAACTACCAAATTTCTACTAAATTTACAACGTTATCTAGGTTTACGCATGTGTTAGTGCCCCTGGATTTTTTAAAATAAATTTATGGTTGTATTCAGCAAGGAAAGAACAGGTCTTACTGGCATTGATGAAGCCCATATGCCTTCACGTGGGGGGGGTCACCTACTCCATCTTACTACATGCAAACTTCCCTCCCCCACACACATCCACCTACTCACCATAAAATCTCCAAGCACTCTCAATCAGCTTCCCCTACGCTTCCCCCATTTTATTATTTTATTTCATTTTTAAAAAAAATAAATTAAAACAACGTTGGGCACTACAATGGGGTATTCACAACATGATAACTTATGTACAATTTTTTTCCCATATTTCTCTGATGGATGTCCACATCCAACTTTAAATCTACCTATTATCTCTCGAAAGTGCACCCTGTAGAGAGATGACTGCAGGTGTTCTTAGCTTGCAAATTTTATCTCTCTCTTTCGTAGATACAATGGAAACACTTCAGATATGTGGGTATACCTATTTTGAGGTGAGTCTTTAGTATCAAGGCTGGTTCCTTATTGATGTATCCTAAACTTATTTTCTACGGTTTAAGGGTAAAATATGACTGTAAAATGAAATTAAAATTGAGGTCTTTGGTGAGTACATGCACAATTGATATGGAATGAGTTTCTGATGCACAGGCCAACAATTTTTTGAAGATAATTAAGGGTAAGCACTTTGATGTATTGAGGATAGAATCACAAAAATACTTTGCTAAGTTACACATACACATTAATATCATCTAGAAATCTTGAACTTACAACGGGGTAAGATGATTAATCAAGGAATTCAACATTCACAAGATTAATGGAATACATACACAAGACTGCAAATAATTGGAAAGGCAAAAATACTTCACATTCAAAGGAAAAACTAGCAGAAAAATTGCTCATCACTCTTATATCTAAAAGTCCTTCTTTATGCTTTGGCAAGGCACACAATATATAGCAAAATTGATTCACCCACCCTTCCTAAAAATAGACTAGGGTTGTACTCACCCATGCATCCTATTTTTATCCTTTATCTATTAATAAATAAAGGAATAAAATAAAGCAAACTAATACAAAGAGGCATTAATAGCCTTTGATTACATCACAGTCAAACTGCAGTTGACTATCCTATTTTTAAGAAAAAGCATGGGTGAATAATGCTAAAAATAAACCTTGCTTGATGAGCAAGTTTCCTTTTAGGTGCATGTGAATTTGTCTTTTTGCTGTTGATGTGACATCTAAAATTCTGATCCACTTGTCTCCTTGGATGCACATGCAAAAGTTGATCTCTGTGTGTGAGTAAAGATAATCCATTATTTACAATATTTTGCAAAAATAACTCACTCAAGTATACATCTTGATAGGGACCGCCTTTAAGATCGTGCTCTGATATTGACATTCCATTTGTCCCCTACTATGGTAACATGATTTATTTTGCTATCTTTTAAATATATCATTTGCAAAATATAATACCTTGGTTCTGTGCTAACTCCATGTGGGGACCACTCTAGATGGGTGCACATGTCTTTGTTGAGTTTGGTCTTCTTGTAGACTTGGGACATTGCCATGGTTTTAAACATATATATGTGGGCACTTTGTAAAAGGCCACCATGCCATACTCGGCCACCTTTGATTAACAAACGACCATGCAATTATTTTTCAGCTTTTGAATTTTGAAGAGGATAAGGTTTAACTTTACCTTTTGGTGATTATTGTTGGCATGTATAGTGATTGGCTCTCTTTGATCATGAGGACATAGTCTATGGTTTAGACTTTTGAAAGTCGATGCAATGATAATTTTTCTTTAATCATGGGGTTGGCCCCCTCTCCATGGTGACTCACCCCTTCACATTTTATGCTGGCACTTTGCCTTAAATATATTGACCACTATGATTGGCTATGACCGTTGATTCTGTAATTTAGATTTTTGTGAACCATCGATTTTGATCTTCATTTATAGTTTCACTTGGCTTTTAATGTGGTTGTTGGCATTTGATCACGGTGGTTTTCATTGAATATTGTATCCATCCCTAGCCATCAATCTTAACATGGCTTGATCTCTGATCGTCGATCCCTAACTCCTGGTTGAGTTAGATTATACCAAGGTTAGTGGGTGAGTTGAAAAGTACCTGAACTTCATTATTTGGTCATTCTTATTTCTTGCTCTGAGCAGCACAACCCTAGAAAATTTGTTTCAGATCACCATTGCTTTGATCTTTGAGTTTTGGGACTCTAAAAACTCGGCCTCTATGAGTCTGTGAAGCTTTGTGAGTGAAAGTATTTGATCTCTCCACCATTTTCATTCTATGAAGCTCGAATTCTTTAGCAGATCGATTCTCTCAGCTCGGTTGCATCTATATTTTTTGTGATTGTTTCTCAAAATTGTAAGGTATTGTGCTTGCGAACGATGTAACAAGTGCCCTAATGATGATACAGGTCTCCTCGCAAGGTGTTCGGGATCCGGAAAAGCTCTCGAAGTGTGCGTTAACATCCCACATGCCCCGCTTAGCCCCCGCGTCCTTTGTTTTTCCTTTTTCCTCTCTTTTCTTGGCCTTTTCTCTTCAAGATGTGAAACCGCCGCCCGCAGGTGGCGGTGGTCTCGTGACCGCCGCCCTAATCAGGGCGGTGGTCCTGTAACCGCCGCCCTGCTCAGAGCGGCGGTCCTTTACGCATTTTCCAGAAAGTGTTTTGATGCGACTCACGTAAAAGATCAACGTTTCACCAGCTTTTCCTTGCCGACTTGGGCTTGCATTTATGTTTTTGGTCCCCTGGAATAGTGTTTTGCCTTTGTTTATTGTTTGAGAGTTCAGTTTGGTTTTGATCTTTGGGTGAATGCAATTCCTATAAATAGATTGCTTGTGCTCAAGCAAATGGCCCTGAAGTTTGTCTCTGAATTTCTCTTTGCAATAGACTTAGCTTTCATTTTGCTTAGAGTGCTTGGTTTAGTTCATTATATGTCTAGTTAGCATTGTTCAACTGTTGGTAAGCCACATATCCAGCTTGTGCAAACAGTGTTGTTGTTTTATCCAATCCATTGGAGTAGAATAGCTTAGGAAGCCATTAAAGTTGCAGGTTTTGCTCTTCAAACAGGATAGTTTCAGGTTCTGGACGCTTTATGTTGCATGACTCGCAATAAATCCCACTAGGAATTGCATAAGCCAAGCTCTGTACTCTTGCGCTATCCCTCTCCTACTCGCATTATATTCAGTCTACATTCTGAGTTGTCCTTGTCCCAATATCTACTTCTGTCGATGCTAGCATTACACGCTTTTCTGGATCCACGTGAACACGAAAGAATGAGGAGATCACACTGAGGGGACAAGATCACACACACCATCGGATTCGCCACTGTTCTGCGGAATCCAGGTTTTAACTTTCAAATTTCTAGTTAGAATCATATCAAATAGAGTAGATAATTGCTTCATTTCAGTAAATTCTATTCTCGATATTGCCAGGGAAGCTGTGAGGATTGATAGTTTCTGAGAAACTATGATTCACTCCTCACTTCTGAGGTAGGATTGAGAATCTTGCAGATAGATTAGATAAGCTATTTTATTTGTTTAGAATAAATCTACAAATTGCACAGACAAATAACTACACTCGGTTATTTTGTTTGTTTTAAATTATTATTTAGTTGTTATTTCTAGATACGTTTAAATAGCTGCTTTTCTTCTTAGAAAGTTAAAAACAAAAGTAGAAGTTATATATGTTTTAGATGGTTAAAATTTGTTTTGTTGCAGTTAGATTTATATTTTGTTTTATATGACAATCACGGGACCTAGGGAGCCCAGGGAATACGTGTTTGAACCAATCGTGCCTCAGCCCAACCTCATCACAAAGCAATAGTTGACATAGACCAGAACCTTAGAATACAAGTCTTCCAAACAACAACAGATTTACGACTGATCAGCTCTCAGTTGAGAGGGTTAAATATAGAAGACGACCAAGCACACACGTTTTGGTCAAATCAACTGAACTACATACGCCTAGGCAAAACATTCACATGACTGTAGAAAGGTTCGAAAGAGAACAAACCTTTGGTTGTGATCCTTTGGTCCCACAGCCAGGTGCAGGAGACACTCTCACAGACATAGATACTAGTTTAAGGATCCAGGTTGCACGAACGCCTGTGAGATATTCTGAGAAGATCACGTAGTTATTGGTCCTAAACATAGAAGCTGAGAAAGCATATGATTAATGGATACTAGGGATTAGGACTTAATTTCGTACATGACCATAACAAGACCGCAACAACCTAGAGTCTACGGTTGTGATCCACAAATCCCGTAGCCTAGCGAATCCATAACTCAATCAGATATAAACACTGGCCTATGCACACTAGTATTCCAATCCACTCCACTTCCACCCATCATCATCAAACAATTGTCTTTACTAGATATAATGGCTAACGAAGCTAGAGAATTTTGGACTAGGCCAGAGAATCATCCGTAGAGTCAATTATATTCCACCATCCACCATATGACCTTATCTGGAGACATACATGAAACTATCCCAGGTCATTTCCCACGTATTCCACAACCCATAGATCGAATCACGCTAGAGCTCGATATTGATTGGAGCCTTCGAGCAGTCATCCTTGCCGATCGATCTATCACACCAGTCCAAGTTAGAAGGGCCTTCTTTGCCTTAGATTCGCAAATTCCATTAGTGCGTGTCGAAGACATTAGATTTCCTAACTAGTTCATTTGCATCCCACGCATATTCTACCCCCACCGGCTATCTCAGCACGACCTCGGGAGGTCGGGTACGCGGAAGAGTTACCTGTAGATTACCACGCTCGCTTGTCACTTTTCCGGCGTACAAAATTGGTGAACCCGACGTGAAACAAACAAAATTAGTGAAGCTGACGTAAACTTCCTACTTTCTCGTTCAGAGTCATAGTATCACGTGTTCTTCCAAGTTTAGTTTACTTTTCATCTTCTCTGCCTCATTCCTTCCAAATCATTCGCTCCTTCCATTATTTGCGGGTATTCATATACCCCGAATATGTCGGGATTCGATGCATATGGCAGACCCCTCTTGGGACTTGAGGCATACTACGCCCAACAGAATAGGCAATCATCACCCTCGCTCTCAGTATGGGGCGACAACTATTCAACTAATCAGTTGTCAACACAAACCCCAAGAATCAGATATAATTCATCTTTTCAAACTGAGGAGTTAGATCAACCCCCTCGAACGCAACAAACAGAGCCTTCAGGCTCGAACAATATGACGTTTACTGGAGAATCTGGTTTGTCTCCTCAGATGCTACTTAGACCACAAATTAGTAGAAAATCTGACCCATACTTGGTCTTAGATAATGAACAGTCAATACGTTATCCTAGAAGTGAACAACGCTCTTGGGGTATGTACCCATCTATAGGAGGTTTACAAATACAACCCGAGGTCTCTTTTCAAGAAAATACCTCTATGCCACTACATATAGGAAATACTCTCGGAGAAACTTGGCAAGATAGTGATCAGTTCATAGCAGGATATCACATGCCTATACAACACCAGGGTATACAACAAATGCCGCTAAGGCAAAGCACCGTGACTTCACCAAATGAAGTCATTTCAACGTTAGTAGAAAAAGTGAGAGGGTTAGAACTTGCTCAAGCAAGTCAAAATTCTCAATTCATGCAAGCAGGAAGTTCCAATCCTCCATACCACCCTAGCCAAGTAGATCTCCTCATAGGAGTAGGCACGTTAGGCATGCCTCCTCAGTATCCACAACAAACGCCAACAAGGCCCATCATCTCTAACACTATTCCTCCCGGTCTAGTATCAAACAATCCATTACTAGACAATACCCCGTCATACTTAAACATGTACTCCAAATCACCACAAGGAGATATGTTCTCCTCTCCTGGAATTTTGGCTCAAACGCAGGGACTTCCCTATGCCCCTGCCAATGCATACGCTGTGCCATATCAACAACCCATCCCACCATCACTCCCTCAGCAACCACCATCAATGGTCAAAACCTATGCGATAGGGACTTATTCAGAATATCTGAAAGAGCCCTTAGACTTCGCCATACGAAGCATCATGCTTCCAAGACCCCTTCCCGATTTACCCAAGTACAAAGGTGAGGGAGATCCAAACACGCATATCAAAGCTTACGCTACAGCCATACGTGAATTACTCCCTTGGGATGGGGTTGTTGCTAAAATATTCCCCAAAACCTTGGAAGGCATTGCTCTCGACTGGTATTATAGAATACCTGAAGCCTCCATCCATTCATTTAAACAACTCGTATCAGAGTTCATTAAGGCGTTCGACATGAACAAACTATTGAGAACAGGAATCAGGGAATTCTTGCACATCAAACAAGAACACAACGAATCTGTCGCCCATTTCATCCAGAGGTGGCGTACAGTTCTTTATTCTTCAGCAAGTGCTCCAAACATGGATCAGATGGAACTATGTGATTTATTCCTTCATTCTCTCAGCAGAGAGGTGAAGGAAGAAGTCCAGAAGTTCCCACTAAGAACTTACGATGAAGTACTTGAGAGCGCTCTTCGAATAGATCAAGCAGCGATAGATAGTGGTCATAAGACATATGGAGCAAATGGGAGGTTAATCACCTCCAGCCAGAACACTACAACTACCACAAACATCAATCAAGGACCTAAAATCCTTAACAAAAATCGTGGTGTAACAACGGATGGAGTAACCGACCAGCCCAAAAAGGTAAATGTTGTCAATCCTCCATCACAAACAAACAACCAACGAAACAACAACTTTACCCCGACAATCAATACAGTGGATTTTAACCATCCACAACAACAACAACAACGGAGAAATCCTATACAAGGGCCAAGCCAAAACTCATTTGGTTATCAAAACCAAAGCCAGAAACAACAAATGCAAAATTTTAATCCTAATAGGCAACAGTTTGATCAGAATTTTAGGCCACAATATACACCAAACCAACAAAACAGGAATTACAATCCCAATTCTTATTGTGGTTTCCACAAAATTCGGGGTCATGATACTAGAACTTGCCGTGACTACAATAAATTCATGCAACGTTTTCTAGAAGAAGCAAAGACAATTCTTCACTGATTTGTTTTTGGCAGATCCCGTGTCATCACCACCAAATACTCGCAGGGGTTCCCCTCAGAATGCTCCCCTCAAGATCTTTAACGATCCACTCCCAAATCATGATAGCAACATGCTAAATCCAACTGGAACAAACAAACGTGCAATGATGGGAAACAATGATCATGAAGCCTCGACTTCACTAAATCCATCAGTTGCGCCACGTTAGGAAGTCAGCGAGACCTAAGATAGTCGGTTTGGTAGAATTAGATATTTGAACTACCTATCGAAGCTATAACAAGAACACGAGAATATTTCTCAACCGAGCCCAAGTCATCTGCCAGAAACGGATAAGAGTCAACAAATAGTAGAAAAACCCATGGGCGCCTATGATTTAATTAGTGACCTAACAAAGACCTTCTCGCACATTTCATTTTTGGATTTACTAAAGAACTCTCCCACTCACAGAGCTGCTCTTTTAGAAGCATTATGTCTAGGTCATCTAATTAACATCACTCCACCTCCTGAAACACAAGTAAATCACGTAGATTTTGATATCCACCCTCCAGGGCAGCCGCCGGACAAGGATGTCGAATTCATATTCGAAATAAGTAAAATGCCTACAGATGTTGAGATCGCACGCCGAGGTGATCCAGCCTTACACTTACAAGTATGGGTTTATAATAACTATGTAAAATGGGCAATGGTTGACGATGGGGCCGCAGTTAACATAGTCCCTTTCTCTTTCCTCCAAAAACTAGGATATGGGGAAACAAACTATTCCACCACTCGAAATACATTGAGAGGCTATGATAGCCTTAAAGCCACTTCGATAGGAACTATAATACTGCCGGTCACCTTAGGACCCAAAACAATCCTGACTGAGTTTTATATTATAGATTGGGAAACTAATTATAATATGATACTTGGCCGACCATGGATACACCGAATGAAGGCAATCCCTTCTACGTTATTTCAAGAAGTAAGATTCTTACATCTAGGAAAGGTATTTGTAGCCAAAGGTGATCCAAAACCTTTCGATTTGCACCTAGCTGATTTAAAGAAAAGACCAGGTGTGCACTTAGAATTTGAACTTCCGACAAACCAACTTAATAAACCCACTGACCCAAAACCAGAGGAAAAGTTGGTACCTACAACGGATCTTGAAACTATCAGCATAGCCAAAACAACCCCAACCCCCAAAGATAAGGCTATAGAAACGGTATCATTAGGGACTACTGCAAAAATCGTTGAGTTAATAGAACAAGATTCACCAATGTTCTTACCATTTGATTCAGTAGGCATAGGATATTCCCTAGGTGTTGGTTCCCTTCCAGCAGAGGACCTCTGCATGGTAGAAGTTGAGTGCGCAAACACAACAGATATCCCAACATCTATACTCCCGGCTAAATATTGGACTCTCCATTTCGATGGAGCTAAATGCCGTTATGGAGCGGGGGCAGGTATAATTCTTACTTCACCCGAAGAGAAAGTCCTACCATTTTCCTTTAAGCTAAACTTTGAATGCACAAACAATGGCGCTGAGTACGAAGCCCTCCTCCTTGGCCTCACCTTAGCCAAAAGAATTGGTATTGATAACATCAGAGTCTTAGGAGACTCACAATTAGTGACAAACCAGGTTTCAAGTATACGAAACCAAAGCCGAACATTTGCAGCTTTACAAAGAAGCCGTATTAGATTTAAGCAAGGCATTTAACTTCATATCCATTGAAGTGATCCCGCGAGAGAAAAATCTTCTCGCCGATTCAATAGCAACTTCAGCATCACGTTTTACTCCAAGCAATGAGTTAGAAGATACCCAGTTCACGGTGTCCATTCGTGATGAACCATTGATAAAAACAATGACAAATCCCTTTCAAGCGAAAGTGAATCTACCATCCTAGACCGTATTGATAGTGATGCGGCTACTTTGGATTACTTAAATGCCTATGCAGCACTACATCTCTCCTATCATATGCTAGATTTATCCTTAATTCCACATTCGTCTTCCTACTTCGGAAATCCCGTGATGGATCATCCCTCACAAATGGAACCTAGCATATACGCAGTAGAAAATGGGGATGATTTGGATTTACCTCCAGCACCACCTGAGTTCGAAGAAGGTAACGCCTCTTTGATCGAAGAAACAATCGATGTCAACATCGGGACAGAAGATGAACCGAGAATATTGAAACTAGGATCCTCGTTAACCCCAGAAGAAGTAGAAATACATACTCAGATCCTCAAAGAACATCAGAAGGTGTTTGCATTTAATTATAAGGAGATGACAGGAGTCGCACCCCACATTGCGGTGCACAACCTCGTCACTAAATCAGATGCAAAGCCAATTAAACAAAAATCAAGACCCATGAAGCCCAAGGTAGCTCTCATGGTAAAGGAAGAGGTAATAAAACTCCTCCAGGTAGGATTCATCAAGCCAGTCGACTACTCCCAATGGGTATCTAACATCGTTCCCATTCTCAAGAAGAATGGAAAGATACGCATCTGCATAGATTTCGAGACATCAACAAAGCATGTCCTAAGGACGACTTCCCGTTACCATCTATCGATGTCATTGTTGATGCAACAGCTGGATTTGAACTTTTGTCTCTCATGGATGGATTCTCGGGATACAATCAAATCAAAATATCTGAGCAAGATCAAGCTAAAACTATGTTTATAACTCCTTGGGGAACCTATTGCTACGTTGTTATGCCATTCGGTCTCAAGAAATCTAGAGCTACCTACCAAAGAAGCTATGACATATATATTCCACGATTTAATTCATAAAATCGTGGAGTCCTACGTAGATGACTTATTGGCTAAGGCCAAGAAGCGTTGTGACCATCCGGAAGTACTCCGCGTCATTCTTTCACGCCTAATAGAATACGGAGTCACACTAAATCCAGAGAAATGCGTCTTTGGTGTAACAGGAGGAAAACTCCTAGGTTACATCATATCGTCACGAGGGATAGATGTTGATCCAACCAAAATTTGGGCTGTCCTCGAAATGGTCCCACCTTCGAATGAATCTGGAATCAGATCATTTCTCAGAAAATTGGGTGCAATCTGGAGATTTATCCCGGACTTAAGCTTCGCCATTCATCCAATCAACAATTTACTCAAGAAAGACTATAGCATTGATTGGACCAAAGACTGTAATGAAGCCTTTGAAGTAGTTAAGCGTTTCCTATTATCGCCACCTACGCTAATGCCACCAAAGCTAGATCGCCCGTTAATCTTATATTCACGAGCTACCAATGTCTCGTTAGCTTGTATGTTGGCCCAAGAGGACGATGACAAGAAGGAGCGTGATTTATTTCATCAGCCGAACGTTGCTTGACTATGAAACACGCTATACACAGGCAGAACGAGAATGCCTTGCCATAGTCTTTGCTACTAAACGCCTAAGACATTATATGCTAAACCAAGAAACAAGGGTCATGGTAAAAACGGACCATTTACAAACTTTCCTCACACAAGGGTCCTTGTCTAAAAAGGCTGGACGTTTTATAACCTTAATGGGAGAATTCAAATTAACATTTGTAAATCAGAAGTCGGTTAAAGGACAAATCATCGCAGATTGGTTAGCTGACAACCCATTAGACGGAGGTGATTTAGTAGATTTAGACTTTCCAGATGAGTGCGTATACTACATCGAAACCCGACCCTCTATCTCTGAGTGCCTTTGGTACATGGATATCATTAATTATATCATGGACCATACGTACCCAGAAGGAGTTACACTGCAACAAAGAAGGCGGTTGTGCATTATCGTAGCTAAATACGTCATTATAGAGCAAGTGCTCTACCGAAAAGCATTCGATGGAATGCTCCTAAGATGTGTCGACACGGAAGAATCCAAGAAGATTCTCCATGAATCTCATAGTGGAATATGTGGAGGCCACTTCGGTGGCCATGCCACCGCTCGAAAAATACATCGAATGGGCTATTTTTGGCCCACTCTAGAACATGACGCAATAGAATTTGTACGCAGGTGTCATAAGTGCCAAGAATTCTCCCATGAGATTCATATGCCGGCACAAGCTCTGCAACCAATCGCTACTCCATGGCCCTTTTCTACATGGGGCCTGGATTTGATAGGGAAATTCTCTCCCTCATCCACAGATGGCCATAATTTTATAATCACGGCCACTGAATATTTTACCAAATGGGTAGAGGCTATGCCTCTTACTACTGTACCTGGTTCTGTAATCGCCAAGTTCATTTTGAACCAAATCATTTGCAGGTACGGTATCCCGCAAATCATTATCTCTGATAATGGAACTTCTTTTAAGAATGAAGAGGTTCGCGAACTATGCAATAAATTTAAGATAAGCCATCATACGGCTTCCTTGTATTACCCCCAAGCCAACGGACAGGCTGAAGCGACAAACAAGACACTGAAAGCCATTCTCCTTAAAACGGTAAAAGAAAACAAACGAGATTGGCATTTGAAGTTATATCCGGCCTTGTGGGCCCATCGAACCTCAATAAGAACACCAACGGGAGCAACTCCTTTCTCACTAGTATTTGGGGCAGAAGCAGTTCTCCCACTTGAGGTCGAAATACCCAGTCTCCGCATTTCACTACAAGGGATTCTGGATGAAGACACTTATAGAGAAGCACGTCTTTCCCAACTAGAAAGCCTAGATGAAACTAGGTTAGATGCTGAACAACGGCATAGAGCTTATGCTGACCGAATGTTCGGTAGTATAACAAGAAGGTCTATGAACGCGACATATATGAAGGTGATCTAGTTCTAAGGCTAGACAGTCGGATCGACAAGAAGACCGGTGAAGGAAGGAAATTCCGGCCCAAATGGTTGGGCCCGTACCGAGTCATGAAAGACTACGGAAATGGTGCTTACCTCTTATGTACGCTAGAAGGTGAGGAATTTGGTGAAACAGTCAATTCCCTGCACCTCAAGCGGTTCTACGCATAAGCAACTAGCACTACTTGTATAATTATCTACATTGCATCTTCATATAGATTAAGATCATTTTGTCCACTTGTTTCTTACATAAATGGTGATCAAGGAATCTATCCTCAAAGTAATTCATTACAAACTCATGATGTTGTTGGCATAAACTTTCTAATCATACCTCTCCATTTTCGTGATATCATCAAATCATCTCAGAATCATTTTATCAAATAAAGTCAGACATGACGAAGTCTTAACGGTAACCATACCAAGATCTGCAAGTTTATTCTCGCTTTGATTTCTTCTTAGGATAGGTGCCTTACCTATGGTCTGTTCTAGAAGCTTCAGGGTGTCACATCTATCCCATATGTATATCTCTTTGGAAATAAGCACATACTGACATTTTACTCAAGAAAACAAGTCAACAAGTGATTAAACAGAAAATTTTATTTTTACACATTTCCTTGCCCCACCAACCTTCGGTGATGAGCTTGCGTCTCTTACTAGTGACGTAGGGTTGGGAAAGGATGGAAATGCCCTTACTCGCCTATACCTTGCCCACGGTGATAAACCCACGCTTCTTACTAGTAGCATGGGGCAAAGTACAGGGGGTCCTCTTGACAAAGCAAATGTTAAAAGTCATAAACAAACAATTCAAACTTTGAGTCAAAAACGAATGAATCAGATGTTCAAAATTCCAAAAGAGTTAAAATCCTAAAAACCTAGATTTTGTCTACTATGTGGCCATCTACGGATCTAAGTCTAGATAAACCACAAAGTAAGTTGCATTCTAAACTATGAAGTCACTCGGGTGGAGTAAGCTTGTAGTTTCCTATTTGGTTCCACCAAAGCTTTGTCTGTCTTTCATCACTATCATTTCAGCTACACCTCATAACTTGTGCCCTTTCTAGCTCTCGGTGATGAGCCCTCGCATCTTACTAGTTGCGTGGAGTTAGGAGTGGGGCAAGTTAATCTCATTCATCATCTTGGTTATATTCATCACTTTGCAAAACAAACATGAGATATCAAAAATTGCTTACGGAAACTAAGATTCAAAATCACATTATATCTACATATATCAGCATCATGAAATACACAAAAGGAAACAAACATTTGCATCATTTGTTCTCCATTGCATACATTCTAAAAAGCATATAAACATACATCATAGTATACACAAAGAAACTGGAAATAGAAAGGAAACCATGAGTGCCAAGATTTTGATCCAAAACGAATGCATACATATAAATGATCAACGTTTATATACAATGCCATCATGCACTAAGCATGGTCAAAACGCTCAAAGAGCCCGTGATATACAAAGAAATATATAATACAAAATACACGAGAGCCAAGTGGCCTCTCAATCCCTACGCGACCCCTCCGAAGGTGCACGCCCATGCCTAGGACTCCGGCTACGCCGGCGCTCTGAATGTATGGAGGGCTCAGGATCCCTAGGAGTAGCACGGTCTCACCGTGAGAATGGCTCCTCATAAGATGCTCAGCCGTCCTATAGCCCGCTAGCTCGGTGCGAAGGGTCGACACCATCCTGGCCACATGCCAGACTGGAGCAAAAACGTCGGTATGCCTACCGGCTGCTGAAGGCTCCCCAGCGTCCACAGATAGCTCTGCGGGTCCTATCCATGGGGATCATCAGGGAATCAGTACATACCCTGCGGATCAAATCCCACCACTCATCAACAGTCTCTGCAAACAAAGGAGAAAACAAATTAGAAACTAAGCAAGAGACTAAAAGATACCAAAATAACAACTAAGGAGAGCCTACAAATAAACATTAAAAGGGAGAAAGGGTAACTTACTCGGATCCCCAGGCCTCCAAGATGGGTCATTTGGGACCGGCACTGCACTGCGGATGCCTGCCGACCGAGGATACTCTGTGGTAGGAGAAACATGTCATCCCGCAACTAACTCATCCTCTCCACCATGGCCCCGAGAGAGTGGCTCTCTCGAAACTAGAGTGTCCTCTCTCGTGCTCTGCTCGCTTAGCCCTCTCTGCCTGCATAATATCCTGAGTGTCATGCCACTCAGGATCGCTGTCCTCGGTCTCCTCCTCTGTCCCTCCCTCTGTAAACTCCTCGGACTCAGAGTCAATATCAATAGGGTCATCACTGCTATGAGCAGGACCCGCAGCAATCTGAAGCAAAGGTGCCCGAGGCGCACCGGCTCTCCCTCTAGCACGAACTATCCTCCTGGCTGCAATAGGAATGCCAGGAGTAATCACTGTCCAACCTCGGCCTCTAGGCCCCCCTCTGGCCTCGCGAACTGATCTATAAACTGGTGCCACTGGGGGAAGCATACCCGCGTATGGAAGGCCAAACTGCTGAGGAACTCGGCCAAAGGGGTGCACCTCCACTCGTCCCACTCGATCGATAAGCTGCCCTGTGGTGGAGCAGGAAATCAAGGTAAGGGCCTCCTCGCCCATATACCGGCCATGGTCTAGTATGGTGTCACCTCCATATCGGTGGTAGTCAGAGAGGCAACTGGCTGATGAGGTGCTCTAAGCACCGACATGTCTGACCATCTCGCTGCCCTAACAGCTCCAGGATCTGCTACCTCCACACCCCTGCCATAAGGGATGAAGTGCTCATAAACCCAACTCATGACTAGGTCGGGTGGCTCAGTGACTGCCCCTGTAAACGCACCACCCTATATAGATCGTGGTAGGTGGTCCCAAGAATATCTGTACCCCAAGCGTATATCCGGCCATGCCCCTCTATCTGTGCAATGATAGGGGCCCAAGCAGTATAGCAATGTGTCCCCTCCCTTGTCCCCGATCAACCTCGAGGCAAGGATCCCCATGATGGCCTGTCGAAATATGGGGATAGGCAAAGAAGGAATGGATCGAACTCTCACCCCCTTCTTCGACCCCGTGGAGATGGCTGCATCTCCCATATAAGTCGCCCACTGTGCAATCTGTGCCCGTGAGCCTGCTGTCTCCAAAGTGAGTCGCCTCCCGATAATCGGGACCCCCAGAATGCGGTAGACATCCTCCAATGTAATGGTCCACTCGCCACGGACCCCTAGTAATCGGAAGGTGTTCCGATCTGCATCCTAGTAAGAGAATAAGTCACAAAGGATGTGACTAGATGGTGCAACATGGGGTACACGCAATATGCGCAGTATACCAGCCCTCTAAAGTGTGTCCTCCTCATCCTTTGAAAGGGCATATAATACCCCTAAGACCCAATCACACTCTCTCTCTCTACTCCATCGGATGTACTCCTCTCTCACCTGCATACACCCAAAAACACACAAAACAAACTAAGTTAGCATCCAGGCAATGCTGAGAAAGTCATAAAAACACGTAGAAATGCTAAAAATACAAACACAATCTTAAAAACAGCTTCTTTTTGCATTCTGTGCAAAACCACCGCCCTGAGCAGGGAGGCGGTTTTGTAACCACCACCTTAAAGGCGCGGTCGTGTAACCGCCGCCTTGGCCAGGGCGGCGGTCATGGTCCGAAAACCCACGCGGGCTTTTAACCTAAAAAGGCCTAAAAAGTGCCAGAAAAGACCTTTTTAACTAAAAACAAAGCCTACCCAGTAGGCGCCCCCCCTAGGTGGACCTTTTGAACCTAGCATTTTCAAAAATGACCCCCCCATTACAGAGTATTTAGCATTTCAAAATTAAGGGGGGAAAAACAATAAACTGAAGAAAACTAACCTGTGATCACTAAGGTTGGTGTTCGCACGTGGAGGCATGATCACGATCTGTAAGGTACTACGCAAGAAACCGTCACCGTGGGTCCCAGAGCTCAAAATCAATCAAATCAACTCGCGCAAATGAATAGGAAAATGGGCCCACTTTCATATATATAGCACCATGTTTCGTTTCAAAATGACTTTTTCACAGGTTTGGAGCGCTGATGGAGGTAAGTTCCTATCCCCGCACAAATGGTACGTTCTCATTCCCTGTTATTCTTAGCGTTTATCTTTCAAACTATTGTATCTATCTGCACTTGAGTTCTCTTTTCATTTTGCAGGTAGCGGGAATTTCGGATGGCGTCATTTCAACACACGGACGTGTCAGGTATAACTTCTAACTTCCCATTTCGGGACTGCCATACTCGGACCCACCGTTTTACGCCTCTTCATGGCTAAAACGCTTCTCCGAGGGGGCAATATGTATGTACCCAAAATTGTAAGGTACTATACTGCCGGAACGATGTAACAAGTGCCCCAATGATGATACAGGTCTCCTCGTAAGGTGTTCGGGATCGGAAAAGCTCTCGAAGTGTGCGTTAACATCCCGCATGCCCCGCTTAGCCCCCGCGTCCTTTGTTTTTCCTTTTTCCTCTCTTTTCTTGGCCTTTTGCTCTTCAGTGACGAAACCGCCGCCCTACCTGGGTGGCGGTCTTGTGACCGCCGCCCTAATCAGGGCGGCGGTCCTGTAACCGCCGCCCTGCTCAGAGTGGCGGTCCTTTATGCATTTTCCAGAAAGTGTTTTGACGCGACTCACGTAAAATATCAATGTTTCACCAGCTTTTCCTTGCCGACTTGGGCTTGCATTTATGTTTTTGGTCCCCTGGAATAGTGTTTTGCCTTTGTTTATTGTTTGAGAGTTCAGTTTGGTTTTGATCTTTGGGTGAATGCAATTCCTATAAATAGATTGCTTGTGCTCAAGCAAATGGCCCTGAAGTTTGTCTCTGAATTTCTCTTTGCAATAGATTTAGCTTTCATTTTGCTTAGAGTGCTTGGTTTAGTTCATTATATGTCTAGTTAGCATTGTTCAACTGTTGGTAAGCCACATATCCAGCTTGTGCAAACAGTGTTGTTGTTTTATCCAATCCATTGGAGTAGAATAGCTTAGGAAGCCATTAAAGTTGTAGGTTTTGCTCTTCAAATAGGATAGTTTCGGTGTTACGGACGCTTTATGTTGCATGACTGAGAAATCCCGCTTAGAATTGCATAAGCCAAGCTCGTACTCTTGCGCTATCCCTCTCCTACTCGCATTATATTGAGGTCTACATTACGAGCTGTCCTTGGCCCAATATCTACTTACTGGTCGATGCTAGCATTACACGCTTTTTTGGATCCACGTGAACATGAAAGAACGAGGAGATCACACTGAGGGGACAAGACCACACACACCATCAGATTCGCCACTGTTCTGCGGAATCCAGGTTTTAACTTTCAAAGTTCTAAGTTAGAATCATATCAAATAGAGTAGATAATTGCTTCATTTCAGTAAATTCTATTCTCGATATTGCCAGGGAAGCTGTGAGGATTGATAGTTTCTGAGAAACTATGATTCACTCCTCACTTCTGAGGTAGGATTGAGAATCTTGCAGATAGATTAGATAAGCTATTTTATTTGTTTAGAATAAATCTACAAATTACACAGACAAATAACTACACTCGGTTATTTTGTTTGTTTTAAATTATTATTTAGTTGTTATTTCTAGATACGTTTAAATAGCTGCTTTTCTTCTTAGAAAGTTAAAAACAAAAGTAGAAGTTATATACGTTTTAGATGGTTAAAATTTGTTTTGTTTCAGTTAGATTTATATTTTGTTTTATATGACAATCACGGGACCTAGGGAGCCCAGGGAATACGTGTTTGAACCAATCGTGCCTCAGCCCAACCTCGTCACAGCAATAGTTGACATAGACCAGAACCTTAGAATACAAGTCTTCCAAACAACAACAGATTTACGACTGATCAGCTCTCAGTTGAGAGGGTTAAATATAGAAGATGACCAAGCACACACGTTTTGGTCAAATCAACCAAACTACAGACTGCCCTAGGCAAAACATTCACATGACTGTAGAAGGGTTCGAAAGAGAACAAACCTTTGGTTGTGATCCTTTGGTCCCATAGCCAGGTGCAGGAGACACTCTCACAGACATAGATACTAGTTTAAGGATCCAGGTTGCACGAACGCCTGTGAGATATTCTGAGAAGATCGTAGTTATTGGTCCTAAACATAGAAGCTGAGAAAGCATATGATTACTGGATACTAGGAATTAGGACTTGATTTCGTACATGACCATAACAGGACCACAACAACCTAGAGTTTACGGTTGTGATCCACAAATCCGCAGCCTAGCGAATCCATAAGTCAATCAGATATAAACACTGGCCTACGCACACTAGTATTCCAATCCACTCCACTTCCACCCATCATCATCGAACAATTGTCCTTACTAGATATAACGGCTAACGAAGCTAGAGAATTTTGGACTAGGCCAGAGAATCGTCCGTAGAGTCAATTATATTCCACCATCTACCATATGACCTTATCTGGAGACATACACAAAACTATCCCATGTCATTTCCCACGTATTCCACAACCCATAGATCGAATCACGCCGAGCTCGATATTGATTGAAGCCTTGAGCAGTCATCTGCTTGCGATCGATCTATCACACCATCCAAGTTAGAAGGGCCTTCTTTGCCTTAGATTCGCAAATTCCATTAGTGTGTGTCAAAGAAATTAGATTGCCTAACTAGTTCATTTGCATCCCATGCATATTCTACCCCACCGGCTGTCTCGGCACGACCTCGGGAGGTCGGGTACATGGAAGAGTTACTCGTAGATTACCACGCTCGCTTGTCACTTTTCCGCCATACAAAGGTCTCTGTCTTCTTTCTTAACCGCCATTGTTGAAGTTTGTAAGCTCGGTCCTTCTACACAAATGATGACATTTTTCTCTATGGCATCAGATCATACCGCTATTTTAAGAAAGGTGTTCGTGGCTTTGTGTTTTTGTGACCTCTTCTTGGTGTTATCTCTTGTCCACCATTATTGTTTTTTTCCGAGTTCGGTTCATTTTTCTGAGTAATATTTGAGCTTGGATTTATAGTTTTTTGGCTTCTTGTAGAGCTATGTGAGGCTTTCTTAGTAGACACCATTGTTGGCAATCGAGCTCGGGACTTTGTAACTATCATACTGCTTGTTAACGAATGGTAAGCTTTGATCTCCTAAGCACCACTGTTACTTTGTCTTTGCCATTTCAACTTCGAAACACTAATACTCATTTTTCCTTTGCATTTTAATGTGATTTATGGGACAACATTGATTTCTAAGTTGAAACTCATTCTGGGTTCTCCTTTCGACTCTAAATTCGATGATGATTCGAGGATTTTCTCATCTTTTTATTAAATCAGGAAGTCCTTATTTCTTAACTGATTTTTCTATCCATTAATGGGTTTTACAATTAAAACCAGAAACTATAATTTTCTCTCTCGGATATGCAAATTGAAACTAATTTTCAATGGGAATGTTGACTTTCGAAGGAAAAATTTGAAGCTCTCTTTAGCCTGGATGTGGATGTAATTTTGATTCAAGGTTTTTGTTTGAATTTGTAATCTAAAAATATACTCAGATAAGATACACCTGGTTGTATATATGTGGACCTATGCTTCTGAAATTCGAGCTTTCACTTGATGATGCCTCAGTACTTGGTTGTCCCTGAAAATCTTTACGTGTGAAGATTTTGTTTTGAACTTCTGTAGCATATTTACCGTAATGCATGAGTTTTTTTAGTAGTGCACTTTCAATTATCAAACAGTGCTCCTTCATGTTTCCTTCGTACATTCCTTGGAGGTTGTTTACGATATCTCGCATATTTTGATCTTTTATAGCTCTCCACATTGTATTAATATGACATTTCTATTTTGAGATTGCCTCAGTACTTGGCTGTACTACTCTGCTCTTGACTGAGAGTTGTTTCTTTGTGTTTTCTCCTTGTACTTTGTTTAAGATGAGCTCTTGAGCTTTACTTCAATGTGGTCCCCATTAGTAGGTTCTTTCTGAGCTCTAACTTTAGAGCATGTAGTTTGGTTGCTTATTCACTTAGTCAACCTTGAGCATCTGAAGCTCTAAACTGGAAATATCTAGAAGTTCCTGTATTATGATCTGTTATCCTTGTAATTGAAGACTCTGTACTATGTGGCTCTTTGTGTATTTGGTTTCAAGCTTACTCTTGGGCATCAAGTTTGTCTTTATAAACTTCTGATTTGAAGCTTTATTCTGATGGGTATCTTCTTTTGTTTTGATTCAAACTCAGAAACTGGTTCTCCTTGTGAGTTATTTTGGTTCTATTTAATCGAGTCTTGCATTTAAATTTGGCTCTGAAGTATACTGTAGCATAATGTACACTTTCATCAATCCCAAGTTTGGGCTCGAGGTCTTGAATCATTATGTAAACTTGAAGTTGTTTGGTTGCACTTGTAGCTCTTTTGTCATAACATCTATGTTGTCATTGATTTCATCTTCTATCCTCTTTGATTATTGTAACTTAGATATTTTGAGATTTGACATCTTCTTGATAGATAGATAGGCTTGTTCATTTGATTCTGGAAGTTACAGTATTAATACTTTGACTGTTCTTGATTTCATGAGATCTTTGTACCTTGTATGTGGCCTTCTGGAAGTTGTAAACAGTTTCTCATTCTTGCTTCATTTGAAAACTATAATTAAAAATGGCTGAACTTTGTAGTATTATCTTGAAACTTCATTTTATTTAGTTGTTAAGCTAGAATGAAAGCTCCAAAGTTCTTCAATTTGATGACTGAAAGTGTAGTCCATTTCTTTTCTTAAAATACTACATTTGATCTTCATTACAACTTTAGTATGTATGCTGGAAAATTTAAAATGTCCATTTTTCATGAAGCCCTACCAAAATTTTCCTAGATTTCCTTCTTTTATTTCTGTTTCATTTGTAATAGATGTACTTTCTGATTTAGAAAACAAAATGTATCACTTTTCTATTGAAGTTGATTTGTTGTTGGAAGCGAAAAATAATAATCAATTATCTTTATCATGACAAAGCTTTTTCGCTTTTCTGTATCACTTATTTGATTTACATATAGCTTTTAAAGCATGTATTAGTTAAAAACAACATGATGGAAAGATGTAAATGTCCATTTTACATGGCGAAGCCCTGTCAAAATTTTCTCAGACTTCTTTCTCATTCTGTTTCTAGTGTAATCTTCTCTCTCTAGTTAACTTCACCTTTAAATTCTGACTCTTCTTCTTAGTTGTAATCTAGAACATGTACTTTTATTTGCAAGTCTCTCCTCTATTCTGTAATGCAACTTCTTCTATTTCTAGAATAGTTGCTAAACTTTGTGTTGCATTCTTCCTTCATACCAAGTATGTACTTGTCACTTATCTGCTTCATGTACCATAGGATAGAAGTTATTGAACTCTGCAATCTTTATCTATAGTGAGGACTATAAGATATGATTTATTTCTTCTTGGTATGCAACCTATTCCTACACACTTGAGAAAATATTTAGGCTTTTTGGCCTCTCTTATGTCCATATTTTCTTTTCTTCTCTTTCCTTCTTTCTAAGTGAGTAAATCATGTATATTTTTTTATCTTCAAGTAATCTATATCTCCTGTTATTAAGAGATCCATGTGCATGAATTATGACAAGTATAGGAATATGGATTAACCCTGATCTCATAACTGATTATTTTCCTCTTTTCTTCTTTTCAAGTATAGTGTTGTCGGTGTGAAGATGGAGAGAGAACAAAGATGAGGATGAGGATGAGGATGAGGATGCATCAACCAAAGGAGAAACCCCAAGGCAATGATGGGTTCACTCATACTCCTTTATTTTATCTTTCATGCATGTGTACCTCTTATTTCAGTAGTTGTAGTTTACTTTCCAGTTACATCCCATGGCTTGTGTGGGAACATTTTCAAATTCCTTATGAATAAAACATTGAATTGTGAAATTGAGTTGTGTATTTATTTTTTCATTTCTTCTTTCTAATATGGATTGTATGATGAATTAAATAACCCAATAAAATAATTGAATGTCTTAATCATGAAGGAACGTTAAAGAATACCTATAAAATTCAAGTAATGAACTTTGATTTCGTAATCTACAGTCATGATTGCTGCTTAAAAACCTAACACTTCATCTATTCTACAATTCAAGGTGTCTTCATCAAGGAAACACAGCTGTCTTTGGGGCTTTGTGTTCATTGCTGTGAAGATAGCATGAAATTGAGCAGCTATGTTATCTGTTATGTTTTGTAACAAGACACATAGCTACAGATTTCATGTATCATTATTTAATTCAACAAGAGTAATATTGTATGAAAGAACCTCCCCAACCTTAAGTATACTTCACTAATGCTATCCATCAGAACGAAGTTTCAAGTTGCCCATTTTGCACAAGTGTAAAAATTGTCAACATTTTTGGTGATCCTGCAGGAAAGTTGCTGCTAGCTTGTAAACTAGTTCCTTTCTCTTGTCTATTGGGCATGGAGTCTAAATAATGAAACCAAAATATACCTTCCTAAAGGTCCAACCCTTCCAAAACAAACTAAAATTGGGAAAGGATCTGGATAACTAAATCATGTGCACGAGTGCACTTAATGAATTAAAAATGCAATGTGCATGAACTGCACTTATTGAAAGGGAAATCTTAACATACCCTATTCTAACCAGCTACAAATCGAGGCTAAATAAAACCTAAGACATGCAGTGAAAAATAGCTCCCTTTTCTCTAGAACTGAGATGATGAATTCAACTTGCAAAACAAGTAGCATGATAGAACTTAAAATGAGATGTGTACCTTGAATTTGTTCCAAAACTTAGCCCAAAAATGAAGAATATTTCTAATTTATCTACAAACTATTCTGAAGGGCTTTCAAACTGATTGTTGAGTATCTAACGCTCATTCTTAGGGTCTAATACGAACATGAGTTCTGGTATTGTCGTGGCATGTTGTGAACCAACAAGATATCGAATAGGACATGCCCTCCAAATAGCTGGAAAGCTAGTCTTCTTGTCTTGTACTGAAAAATGAACCTTATTTTTTATCATGGGTTCTTTTAAGTTGTTTTGAAGGCTATTCTGAGAACTGATATGCCTCTATAAACTGTTGTATATTCTTTTCAACAATCTAAATCTGATCTAAAAAAATCAGCCTCTTCAAGTTGGTGTATATCATCAATAATAAAATCGTGAAGATGATGAGATGGTTGTTCTCCTTCTTTACACTTTGTTTGAAAATATTTTTAGAGTCTCCAAATTATTGTTCATCCTTTTTAGTCTGTTAATCCACTGCTACCAAGACTGACATTTCAGCAGCACTTTCAATTTTTTTCACTCTATCCCTTCTTACAATGTTCTTTGAACATGTCATTCCTTCCTCAATAAAAAATAGTTGCTCTCGAATACTTGCAGTACCATCTAATAGTCCTTGTGAAACACTACAAGTCCCTAATAATGCAACTATTTCCATGCATGCAGCAAAATGAGGGTCTTCACACTAAACTGTTTGATCATGATCATTCTAAGACTGATTTGTTTCCTTTTGGTCGTCAACCATGGAAACTAATAAGCTGCAAAAAGAGTGCTCATCCTTTAGATCAGTTGATTTATCTTAGGAAATTATTTGAAATTTTCCTTCAGGTTCTACCAACTGGGATGAATTAGTAGTTTATAGGAGTATGGTTCTTTCATACACATTATTCTTGGAACACAAAGACTGTTGATCATCAATAATCTGCTTTAGATCTATTGAAAAATCGACTGTACCTTTTAAATGGGTTTCTTCGCTAATTTGGAGTATGATCAAACTGAAATTTAGAAGCCCATTGTTCTATGTTCTGTAAAAACTCCAACCTATTGTTTTCTTCAGTTGGTTGTCCCTCCTAAATGATATTATGATCCTCTTTTTCCTAGACTGGAAGTATGAGTAAAGGTGGAGTGGGACTAATCTCAGCCTTAATTGGAAAAGTTTTAAAGAGAGGCTAGGGTACAAAATTTATCCTGGCCTAGATCACCAATGCTAGAAATTATCCTAAAATTATCTTCATGAGGGTGCCACCTCGTTCATATGCTTCCTTAGTTCACGCATGTTCCCCCCTTCATCCTTGGCGTAATATATCTATCTCCCTTTCTTTATTCTTCTTTTCCATAACTGTGGTCCGAATAGTTGCTCTTGCATTCAAGCTACGCCAAATTACCTCTCGATGACATATTTTAAAGCACATTGCATGCTTTCTCATCTGTTAGGTGGTTAGGATTCACCACCTTATATGTTTCTCCTTCCTTCTTCTTTAGATAGACGGTCTCGATTGCATGATTGTTGACCTCAAACTCAATCTCTTCAAAGTGTGGCAATGCATGTTCCAAATAAGCATCTTCCTAGTTCTGGTCGACCCCTTATTGTTCCATCAAATCTCAACCATGTAGTTTCTCTCTGGTATGAGGGTGGCCTAGAGCCTTATGCATAATATGTTCATGGGTTCATCCATGAAGTCCATATGTGTGGACACGGGTTTCCACATCTTCCTTGTTGCCTTACACTTTGTCTTTTGCTTCTTTGGTCATGGGTTGAATCCTTTATCCTCCTTTATAGTAAAGGAGTCCCCCTTATCTCCCCTTCGGCTAGTTGTTTGTGTTGGGGAGGCCTCACATGCTGGGCTCTTCTCAAGTCCTGAAAAGTTCTCCTTTCTTTCCTCGTGCACCTTGCCCGCATCCATGGCTTCATCCTCAACCTCCTTCTCTTCCAGCTCTGCTTCCAACTCTTCCTTGAAGGTGGTGGTGTCTTCTTCTTCACCTTCCTTTGAGCCTGTTGCGAGGCTCGATGCATCATGTTTCATTTTCTTCTTTTCTTCAAGCTCTTCCTCCTCTTCCTTCTCTTTCTTGCGCCGGGTTAATGAGGCCTTAGTGCCATCTTGTAGTGAAGTGCTAGTGCCCTTGTTACCATTGCGGTGCCTGTAGTACTTCCTCTTCTGAGATGTATCTAAATTACCTTCACTTTTTCTTATTCTTCTTCCTCTCCTTTGACATGTACTGCTTTCATGGGCAAGATTGACACCTCCTGTGGATTTGGAAAGGGGAATCTGTAACCTCCACTTTAATCCACCCTTGTGTTTTGGGGAACAATTACATGAACACCAAATGGATGTACACTTTGATGGTAACGCTTACTTGAGGGTACAAGTCCATAAAATTTGGCTCTAAAACATTGACATAAGCAGGTCAAGTGTCATACTTATATGTCACGCGTAATGTATGGACATCAGTGTATAATTTTTCTACACAAGGACCAAATTTGTGCGTAATTTATTTAGTTGATGGCATACTTTATATACTTGGCAATAAATGTGAATGGGAGCTTCCACCATGTCTCCATCTCTCCCTTGGACATCATAAAATTTTCTAGGAAAAACATTTGTGTAAGCTGTGAGTTTTACGATCCCTAATAACTTGTGGTAATTCATGGGAGATGTGCCACTAATTATCAAATCCTTCACACAACCTTTAAAACTACATGTTCATCCGAGCCTTATAGGTTCTCAAGATGGTCCCATCACAAGTGAAATTTACAAATTGAATCTGCTAGGGACGAGTGCGCTAGTGGGTGAGCCCATATGTTCCCATCTGGACCATCTAGGACACCAATATCCCGAGAATACAATCAATAGAAGTATATATCCCCATGTGATTTTTGCTCATGCCTCGTTCGTAGTCATGCTTCTTCAACAATGATGTTTTTGATAAACTCTATAAAATTATAATATGCCCTTTTTGACACTCAAGTAGGCCACATACAAGAACCTCCTATTGATGTCTATCCACCTCTATGATTCACCCAATTTTCAACTAATGAGCCAGGAGGCAACTCTCAATGCTGGGTATGGGAGATCTGTAATAACATGTGCCATTCCTCCCTTCTCGTATTTTAATTTCTTCTCTAGCTCCTCAATCTTTGTAGTGGTAAATAAATCAAGTGTCATGTCCTCATCGATGTTCTGCGTGGCCTATAAGCTGTCATGATAAAGTTGCATGTAATCCTCATCCTTATTCCGTGAAGTAGAAGAAGTCCTCATACACAGTCACATTAACCACCGAGCAATGGGGTGGGTTTCACAAAGAAAGGAAACTCCCATAGTTGCAAAACTCCATTATTTTGTAGTTCTTGTTGCACCGAGTCATCAACCTTAGGGTTTTCAAGCTTGTCCACTATTGAATTGTCTGAAACTAATTCCACCCACATCATCTTTTCGTTGTCAATTTTCATTTGGTTGTATTCATTGATCTTACACTTGTATAAGTTTGAGCTCCACTTTTCTGCCTTAATAACCGTTGGGTGGTACTACATTTCCAAGTAAATATCCATAGGATCCTCCTTCTCCACCACTGTTCTCTTTCTTTGAGATTTTTTGGGTGTCATCTTCTTTCTTCTTCATTCTTCTCGTTCCCTAGGTGTTTTGAACCTATCCTTTATCTACCTAGACTCGCCGACTTCTCTACTTCTCTCTCACACAATCCCTTTCCTACTTTTTTGTCTTCTTTCCTTCTTGTTATGCCCAAAGACTACACTACAACTTACACAATTCCTTTGGTTCGTGATAAGTACCTAGGTTTTCTCTTCTTTGCAAAACCCTTTTCACACTTCGAGATCGGAAGCACAAAATATATTTTCTAAGGAAAAGTAGTTGAAATGACTATTCTTACCTCTTATTTATACTTTTTCAATGCCTTAGAGTTCCTTTGACCACATGTCTTAACGTCGCTTTTTAATAGGGAACTTTATTTCACTTAATGTAACTTCCACAACTTCTCCTTGAGCATCACAACTATAACCTTCTGGTGCTCCAAAACTACTTCACTACCTCAAACATCCTTCGCGCGTGTCACCGCATGGAAATACATAGCCTATATGTTTTCCACTAAGTAATTCCCCATGGTGTTTCCTACCTTATGTTGTACTACTTAATATTTCCCTTCTTCGTGTTCTTTATAATTTTCTCAACACACCTTCATAATCGTAAAAATTCAAACACTTTAACCATCATTCGCTCATTTTTCTACCTTTGCGTTAATCGTTCCAATCAGTCGGATGTCGAAAGTGTTGGTATCCAAATTGATTCTCCCTTGGAAGCCGAGCAACATCATAGATTTAACAAGATACTCAGAGATAGATAAATCATAAGTCATTTTGTAGCGAGGAAGGGATTCAGTTGGCTCTTTGTCACTCAAGCGCTGGAGAAATGGATAACACCATATAAAAGGATTTGATCTATCCTCACTACTTTAGGTTGTGCCTTTCAACCAGGTGAGAGGACCCATTTTGTAACCTCTGTTGGTGAAGGACATGAAGAGATCCTTATTTGCACAATTTTCAGGGGAACCTTGAGAAAATATGATCAATGCACCACAATTTAACTCTCACGAGTTGTCACTTCTAAAGAATGGGGATATTTTTTGAGAGGGTTTAGGTTACTAAAGACACTTAAAACTTGCTTGCTTTTGTATATTTTGGTAGTAGAATTTTCTCATTTGTGGATACACAACAAAAACAGGGGTACTTCAGGTAGGATTGATGGTTATTTGAAATTTTAGGTGGGGATTAGACAAGATGAAGTTGATTTCACCTAGATCTTTGAGAACCTTTATAACAATTGGAAGACTCGACAACAAAAAGCTTCAGAATAGACAAAATGTTCCTTCAACTAGAAGGTGTGCATCAATGGAGCCCCAGATCTACACGATTTCACACAATCTTTGAGAATTCAACACGAATCCTCGAGCTAAAGACTCAATTAAACATTAACAACCCCTGGTTCCTCATGCTTAAGATACACTCAAAGGATTACAGACAAATTTTATTAAAAAATGATAGTAAAGTGATTTTAAATTGTTTATCTCATTACAAGATGAAGGCTCTTCTCATAATGAAATTGTAAATGCCACTAAACTATCATAGGGATGAGATCCTGTGTGATTTGGAGGGATTTTAACATAAGATTGCAATGAAAACATCAAAACCATTTGAAAACATTCTAAAATAAAAGCAGACACAATTTTTCCCAAGATCAACATAGATTAATTCAAGATCTATTAGATTTATTAGCAGGGGAAAGTTTCTTGAATAGTCTCAGAGCTTGTCAATGGTTATACACTTGCAACCATCTTGACGCAATCAAATCTAAAACATAAGAGATTAACAGGTTTCTCAGATGGTCTCTCAGGAATATGGGCTTTCCAAATTTTTCTCGTAAGAATTAAACCCCTAACCTTTTGCAAGAGTATCCTCATTGCATTTATACAATTCACTCACTCACTCATCCTAAATTTCCCCCCCAAAAGAAGAATATTCGAGGAATCCTTTTCTTATTACCAATTTGTCTCAGAAAGTGATGTTTAACAAATTTACACCCGAAGTTGCCAGGTGGAAAAATCATGAACTAATCACGTTTCTCAGACCCTCAACCATGACTAGGATTCCATGCCCCAAATTTTTGACAATTCTTCTAATCATTCTTTTATTCTTTCATGTGAGAAATCCCATTTTCAATCATTTTCAGGTGGCTCTGTATAGTTGGGTCTGACAAGCAATCCTCTTCACCCTTGAGAATACACTTTGAGAAATGAGTGCCCTCGCATGGATGTCTGCATTCATGCCTCTCAGAAATGAGTGTTCATGCATGGATTATCCCACATTACCTACACTGCAAGTCCGAGTCAGTTAAGTGCAAAGAGGAACCAGCGGAAGCTTCCACGTGTTCATTTGGTGTAACTTCAAAGATGAAGTTTAGAGGTGGGACCTCAAATGAGCGCAGAGCTCTCCACGTGCCCTGGGCCCAAGAAAATTTCCTTTTGGCCTTTGAAAAAGTATCAGTATAAAAAGGAGCCAACGGAAGCCTCCACGTGTCTCTTTGGCGCACTTTTGATATAGTGCCCAAAAGCAGAGACTCTAAACAAGCACGATCTCACCACGTGTCTCATCCTAAAAAAATTGTTGAAAATTTTTAAGGACCAACGGAAGGCACCACATGCCTAGGGTCTAAGAAAGTTTCTTGACCATTGAAAATTCTAAGTATGGGTAGGATCTAGTGGAAACCTCCAAGTGTCCCTTCGACGCTCTTCCAAAAGTAAAGTACAGGGACAGGTCCCTAAACAGGCACGGGCCCTCCACATGTTACAGGCCTTAGAAAGTTTCTTGAAAATTTTAAGTATATAGAGGAGCCAGCGGGAGCCTCCACGTGTCTCCTTAGTGCTGTTGCTAAGGTAGGACAGAGGTGATCCTCATATGAGCGCCAACCATCCACGTGGAAATCTTTGAGTTTAAGCGGGCATTAGAGTTTTAAAATGACCCGGCAACCCTGCCTCCCACTTGTAACTTTTGATGTGGGCCCCAACGAAGTGGTGGTTTATTTCATAACATTGCTCCCTTGTACAAAGAGGCAAAAAACTTCAAAATGTTCCGCCGACCCACCTTCCCGCTTGTAACTTGAAAAATTGCTACGTGTCCATCTTTGGGGTCAAAGTAAAACTTTTCCCCTGCCACTTCATATTTCTTTGAATAACCAATTAGATGCTATTAGGGCCACGGGGCTAATTTGGTATTTTTACAAATGTGACAAAAGTGACAAATTTCACAAAAAAACCCACCAGTCCGCATCCAATAAGAAAGGACCATGTTTCCATAGATGTTGGGACAAAAATTGATAGGAAAACATGACTGTGGAAAAATAGAAGGAAAGGGAAAAACATGAATTTACGTAAAAATTACAAATTCTTTCTCATGGATAGAGGAATGGAATACAATATCTAGACTCAATGTGATCCTCAACCAAAGGAAAGGACTGATCATGGCAACTAAATGAAAGAAAAATATTTCACAAATCCATACAGGGAGACAGAGAAAACTTCAAACCATGCGGACTGAGACATTTTTGAATAAACAGAGTGAGATTAAATTGAGCAACAACATCGGCTCCGACTCAGGGATGGTTACTATTGACAATGTTTGTACTTGTGTAAAAATGAGCAATGTGAAACTTCGTCGTTATGATGAAATTCATGGGTGAAGTATACCTAAGCTAAGGAAGTTTTGATGATTATTAGTTATTGCTGAATTAGCTATAAGATTAAATTAGAAATCTGTAGTTATGTGTGCTATCACAAAACATAACAGATCACATAGTCTAAAATTTCATGCCATCTTTAACAAAAGAACACAAAGCCCAAAAGGATGGTTGTGTTGTCTTGATGAAGATGAAAAATTTCAGAGTAGGTAAAGTGTTGAGTTTTGAAGCAGCAAACAAAAATACAGATATCATAAAAATCAGGGTTCATTATTGAATCTTACAAGTTCTCATCAATGTTATTTCCTTCATGATTAAGACATTCAATTATGTTATTGAGTTGTTTATTTCATTATACAATCCATATAGATAAGCTAGAATGTAGAAACGAATACACAACTCATTTTTACAATTCAATGTTTTATTCACAAGGAAGGTCAAATGTTTCCCACACAAGCCTTGGGATGTGAGTGAAAAGTAAAGTACATCTACTGAAGTAAGAGGTACACATGCATGAAATAGAAAGCAAATGAGTATGAGTAAACCCATCATTACCTTTGTATATTCTTTTTTGTGTTGAGCATCTCCTTGCCAACTCCTTTCATCCTCAAGGCATGGTACCCAAAAAGTAAAAATAAGGAAATCATCAATACGGAGCTCAGGGTTAATCCATATTCCCACACTACCTAATTCATACATATGGATCTCTAAGAAACATGAGATATAGATTACTTGAAGGTCAAACTACATAGCTCACTCAGAAAGAAGAAATAGAAAAGAGAATAAGAAACATGGACATAAGAGAGGCCAAAAAGCCTAATTTTTCTAACTATTTTCTTAAAGTGTGCAGATACAGGTTGCAGCCAAGGAAAAATAGACAAGTCATAAGTGCATGCAATAAAAGGAAGAATGTAACTCAAAGTTTCAATAATTGTTCTGAAATGGAAGAAGTTACAGTATAGAAGAGAAACTGGTAAATAGAAGAACACTTTTCAGTTGTAGCTAAAAGAGAAGAATAAAATTTTCGAAAGCTGAAGTTAACTAGAAAAGAAAGGTTACAGTTAAAAGGAATGAAGACAAGATTCTGAGAAAAATTTGACAGATATTTTCCATGTAAAATGGACATTTACAACTTTTCATCATACTGCTTTCACTACTAAATGCTTTAAAAGAGTTATTTGAATCAAATAAGTGATACAGAGAAGCAATAAAACATGCTATGATCAAGATAAAACAACTATGATGTCTCATTTTATTTACCAATCCAGCTTCAAACATGAAGTGTCATAATTCTATATTCTGAATCAGAAGATACAACTACTATGCTAGAAATGGATGGAAGAGAGAATTCTGGAAAACTTTTGCAGGGCTTCGCCATGAAAAATCAACATTTTAATTTTTTCAGAATGCCAGAAATGTTACTATAAAGGAAATAAAGCATCTATCTAAAAGAAACAAGCTACAGAGATCTTAACAAGCATCTGAATCAAGTCTTATGCCTAAGATAGAATCAAATGAACAAGCCTACTAGTCTGTCAAAAGATACAGAATTCTCAAAGAGCTAAATTTCAGAACCAGGAAGGATAGAAGAGAAAAGTAATGACAGAGTAGATATTGTGACAGAAAAGCATATGTACAACCCAAGCAACTTCAAATTTACATAAAGACCTCAAGCCCCAAATCTGGGACAGATCAAAGTACACATCATGCTACATTATACTTCAAAGCTAAATTCAAATGCAAGATTCAGGGTTAAATAGAACCAGAAAACACACGAAGGATCAAAGGTATCTCCTTGACTATGGCTCAATACAACAAAGTTGAAACTAATAGGCAGAGTTGACTGAGTTTGGATTAGTACAGAAAAGTCTGAAAGATTGACCGAGAACAATATTAAAATCAAAAGCACATTCATACACAGTTACAAGTATCAAGGTTCAAGAGGACATTACAAATCATGCTACCACTATCATCTTCAGAATTACACATTGCAATGAAACATTCAAATCTAAAGAAAAGGAGAAACACATACGAATGGAGTTTCATTCTATTGACCCTCTACACTAAGTTTTATACTTGAAGTCAAAAGCAAATGATACTCGAAACATGAGATACATAGATATATAATTCATGACTGCATGTTGAAGCCCCAAAATGAGCTGAAAGGTTTCAGTATAGAGGAACAATGATCCATTTCTTAAGGAAACCAAAGGTTGCAGTATTCTAACAAGTGACAATCATCATCTTTAGAATAAAAAGTAAATATCACACACAACTAACTCTCAAACCAATCCCAAAGGCGTGAAGATACAAGAAAAATAGAGATTTGTGGGTACCCATGTCATAAAAGCACAAATCAGGGTAATGAACGAAGACCCATTAATGGTAGCAAGAAATCACAGAGGATCTTGTACAAACAAGGAGCTTATTATCAGTGTCCCAAAAATCAAATGGCAAAACGATGAAGATTCAGATCTAAGAAAGCTCAGTCAAAGGTTATAACAGAGACGCCAACAAAAGGAGAAGTCTCGAGCTCAAACATGAACAACCAACAAAAATGAGCAAGAACTTACTGCTTCAAAGTGTTTTCTTCAAACCTTTGAGTCACAGAGAATCAGATTGCAGAAAAGCTCGAGAATGATCAAGTCCGAGCCACAAAAACCCAAAAATGCAAAGAGAAACTCAGTATCAGTATGCATGGTCTCAATAAAATGAAGTAATTTTCACGTTCAAGGACAAAGAAGCTCACCTTTTCCAAGCATTTGTGGAAACCCTCAAAGTTGCATAGAGAACTTGAAGCTTTCAAACCATGGTGGCCTTCAGAAAGAAATAACACAGAACCGAGTTTCAGGGTTCAACAATGGTATTCAATACAAAAGGTGAGCTCAAATCTTGCTCAGAAAGAATAAATCGAGCTCAAAGAATGGCGAGCAGGTCTTCTTCAGAACTCTTGCTACCTTCACAACCATCTCCTCAAGAAAAAGACAGAGGAAGAGCTACAAAATACAGGTATAGTCGAGCTCGAGTATAAAACACAACAATAGTGTTGAGCAAAATTTTTTTAGGGCTTCGCCCACGAACCAGAAAACTAAATGAAATGATCATTAGACCCAAGCTTTCCTTTACCGCCCGAATCCAAGTATGGGTTAGGTTCGAACTCAACCATGGTTCAAGATCAATGATCAAGCTTCATCAAGGACAAAGATCAAAGGCCGAGAATCATGCTCAGAGCTCGAAACAAATAACCATGGTTAGTTCCCACCGACCACATTCAATGCATAGTCAGAAACCCTAATCATGCTTTTGAGATCAACGATAAAAATTAAAAAGTACAGAGATCAATGCTCACAAATTGATCATCAAGATTGATGCAAAAGTAGTCCAGGTGGAATGGCGGTCGATTGACCGACTTATAATTTTCAAATTTTATAAAGTGTCAAAATTTCCTCCGTAGGCCCAAAAGTCTGCAGAGTACACGTGTCATCACCACAATAGAAGCGGAAAAGCGGAGGCCATGGATATTTTTTAAGTTTGAAACCTTTTGCAAAAAGGTTAAAATTTCCAAAAATCACCCGCATGCCCAAAAGTCCGCAAAGGACTTAAAAGTCACAAAAGGCTCGAAAGTCCACCAAACAGTCAAAGATCACAGTGCAAGTCCATCAAGGATAGAGATCAATGGTGTCGATAAAATACCAAACACAACCAGAGTTTAAAAATACATATACGTGGCAAGTGGACAGGAAACCCTAATCAAGGTTGAGTTAAAAGGAGAGCCACCCACATGCCAAGGGGTGAGTCATCTTGTAAGGGGGGCCAGCCTCATGTTTAAACAAAAACATTTTGCATTGAATTTTCTAATTCTAAATCATATCCCAACACCGAATGATGCAGAACCGACCATACATGCAAAATAATCATCACTGAAAAGGTAAAAGCATAACTTATTCACTTCAAGTATGCAAAGGCCGACAAAATTGCCATGTAATATTAATCAAAGGGGGCCGAATGATCAAGTAGTGATTATTATTCAAACCATGGTCTAAGAGACCCATGTATGTTATCAAAGGTGACCGAGTGTATTGTGGTGTCTTTTTTAAAAGGTGGTCCCCTCATCTTATATCAAGAACCATGGTAATATGCTAAGTCCACAAAGGTGGCCAAACTCAAACAAAGACAAATCCATATATCAAAGGGTGGTCCCCACATGAAGCTATCACATACACAGGAGTATTTTTGCATGCCTTCACAATAGGACAAAATAGAGAAGAAGACAAAATTGCATGTTCATGGAGAGAGACTTGCCTAGCAAGCAATCTTATTTTTAGCAAATTATTCATCCTTATCTTTCTTAAAAATAGAACAGTCAACTTTAGTTGACCAATTGTAATCAAGGCTATTAATTCCCATTTGTAATTGCATGCTCTTTGTTATTCCTTTATCTATTATTAAATAAAGTATTAAAATAGAATGCATGGGAGAGGGCAAATTTTATTTTTGATATATATTGTGTGCCTTTGCAAAGCACAAGGGGAACTTCTGGAGGACTTTTTGGATATAGGATTACTGAAGTAATTTTTGCCAGTTTTGCCTTCTAAGTGTGAAGTAATTTCTACCTTACCAATTATTTGCAGTCTTGTGTATGTTTCTATTAGTCTTGTGAATGTAAATTCCCTGATTAATCATCTTACCCTGTTGCAAAATTCAATAATTTCTACATGATATTAATGTGCATGTTTAGCTTAACAATATTTTTGTGATAATATCCCTCAATACCTCCAAGTGTTTTTCCCTTAATTTTCTACAGAAGAACTGTTGGTTCGTGCACCCAAAATCCTTCACATATCAATTGTGCATATACTCAGTCAAAGTCCTCATACAAATTTTGTGTATCACCTTAGTTTTAATTACTTTACAGTCATCTTTTACTCTTAAACCCCATAATCAGTTTAGGATACACCAACAAGGAACTGGCCTTGATACCGCAGAGACTCACCTAAAAATAGGTATACCCATAGACCTGAGGTGTTTCCATTGTATCTACGAAAGAGAGAGATCAATTGTGCAAGCTTAGAAAACCTGCAACCATCTCTCTACAGGGTGCACTTTTGAGAGATAACACGCACTCCCCGTGAGTTCCATAAGAACAACATACCATTTGACAAAAATCCATTGGGCAATGAAGTCAAAAACAAGCTTCAGAGAGTGAAAGATAATAACCAATCCCCCAAGACGAACAGAGAAACCAACAAAAATTGGTCACTGGGACTAGGACAAACCAAAATAGGAAAAACACGAAAGAACAAAACCAAAGGACTATATGCTATACAATGATGTGCACCTGTAATGTCCCCTTTCTATAATGTCCCCTTCTTCCTATGCCAAATGGCCCAAGGGCCAAGCCGGGTCCATAACGTGGTCAAACCCAGGGGGCTATGGACATTGGAAGCTTGTGGGAAGGGGCCCCTGGTTTTAATATCCTAGTTTGGTGTTTGGGGGTCATTTTTTAGACACAATGACTAAAAAAAGGGAGAAATTAATTATAGTTACTTCTATATTAGTGGCCCCTCCATGGAATGAAATGTGCTAGGGTTGTGGGGGCTCGTTTGCTAAGGAAAAGTCTATAGGGAGATGAGGAAGGAAGAAAAGACACTTTTTGTTGCATACTTTCGAGTCTCTTCTCATGTAGTTGTTGTTGTCGCATTTATACAACTTGTGGAGTCAAATCCCATAGGGACCCTAGCTTCGGTGGTGAGAGACACGTCCCTAGCTGGTAGGGCATTCTTAGGTAGTGAGAGATCTACCCTAGTCTATCATTCTGGATCCGTTTTCGTAAGGGCTGCGCTACAGAGATATCTCTAGAGGGTTCAAAGGAAGGGTTTCACGGATTTTTGGGGGCTTTTGGGAAAGACAATCGGAAGGGCTCTAGATAAAAATCATGATAGCTACCTAAGCTGGTCGTGGTAACACATTGAAGGTGCATCCAACATCTCCCAACCCCATTCCAAGCGAGGTGACTTGCAGCCGTTATTCGGGGGTTTCTCTAATCTGGTCGTTTGCAAATCGGAAGGTGGAAATACTATTTCCTAAAACTGTCATTGTTATTTCCAAAGACCCTTATTTTTGCTTCTGTATTCAGAGGGTCACGAACCTCTGAAGTATTCCAGCTTCCTAAGGCATTCTATAATTTTCTGGCACCAGTTTGATTTGTGTAAAATTCCCAAAAACAATTTTATTATGTCCTTTATAATAATATCAACTCTATTTAAAATTTTAGTGGATATTTTGACAAATATTAAGTTTCTTTAGTTATTTGTGTCCCAATTGTGAAAATCAGTATTTTACTTTGCTACAAGTTTTCTATATTTTGTGCATTTTTTAAGAAGTATTCCACAAGGGATATTTTAGTGGTATCAGAGCGGATGTTTCTCTAGCTTTGTAGGGATTGAAAGATGGGGGACATATACAATGAGGATATAGGGTCGGGAGCGGATGACACAATTGTCCACCAACATGGTAAAGCAACATGAGACTACCAATCTCTATTTGAGCCAGCTCACTGGGAGATTAGCACAAGATAGGTCTGATACTCATGTGGAAAGACGAGAAAATAGAAACAGGGGACAATATGGTCAAAGAGGTGAGGGTGGACAATCAAGAACACGGTCCCCCCATTCTTCTACCAGGCCTTTGGGGTCTCACGAACATTCTTTCTTGAAGGATCCAAAAGTTTCACATGTACGGCAACTGGGGATGTCAGAGATGAGGAGTCTTGTTGGGAAAGGTACCAGCCTTTAAGTGATGGCTTTCGTGACAACATGTCATTCTAGGAATATTGTAAAATGAAGATTGGCAGCAGGCCTAGGAGAGATTACCAGGCATAGGTACCAGAGATGCAAAGGAGGTTGGGACAATTTTTGTTCCACATTTGTACGGTTCTAAGAAGTGCACTGCACAGTCTTGGGTGGAGAAGTTGAAGACATACTTCGACATGAATCCAATGCAAGAGGAAGATGCAATTAAGTTTGCAATCTTACATCTAGAGGGGGACGTTCATGATTGGTGGCATCATGGGTTGATTACACAAGGACACATATACATCATGACTTATGTAGAGTTCACAAAGAGGCTAGTGAGCAGATTTGATAAGAGGGACCCCGAAAGGTATTTTAGATAGCTGACTCATCTGAGGCAAACCGGTTCCATGGATCAAGATATCACCGATTTGAAGAGACTATCACCATGGTACTTGATGTTACAGAAATGAGGTTGATTTACCTATTCACAACAGGTTTGACAGACACTCTCGCTAGATTTGTGAGGGCATTTGAGCCTTCTTCATTTCCTGAGGCTATTAGGAGAGCTCGTGACCTAGAGATATCCACTCCTAAATCAAGGTTTCCACCTTGAGTACACTAAGGGTTTCCCTTTAAGAACCGAGGGTTCGCAGCCGAAGGTACCTCTACCTAGGAAGGATACAACTTGCAGACCATTCGGAGCTAGTGAGGATAGGGAGGAATTGAGGTGAAAGAAACTGTGTTTCAATTTCCACGCACCTTGGGTCCCAAGACACGATTACAAGGCTAGAGGGAGGGCCCAATACATAGAGGTCTTTGAGGAGAGTGATGGTGATGAAGAGTTGAACACACAACCATTAGAGGATGATGATGATGAGGCATTAGATGGTGCGGGTGTGGAGTAGGATAGAAAGACTTTCACCCAAGAGACTATCACCACATTTTCTAGTGCCCCAAGGTACAAGGCATTCATAGTTAGGGGAGTTTTGCAGGGACAATGAGTGGTGGTACTCATTGATAGTGGGGCAACACACCAATTTATTAATGCCTCATTGGTTGAGAGGCGGGGTTACAAACAAAGGAATTTGAGGGCTTCAATGTGGTTGTAGCCAATGAAGAGTCTATGAGATGCACATGACGGGTTCCCCAATTAACCATCACGATGGGTAACTATATAGTTACCAATGATTTCTATATTGTTGGAATTGGAGAGACCAACATAGTGCTTGGGGTAGAGTGGCTCTATTCCCTTAGTGAATTTATAACTAACTTCCCAGCACGATGGAGCTGAGGTTTAAGTCCGAAGGGAGGAATGTGATCTTAAGGGGTTTATCTTCTAGGGCACCCCAAGTTGTTACGACCAAGAGAATCGAGAGGATCTATAGGCACGACAAGGTGGATTGGGCAGTACACTGTTTGGTTTCGACTAAGAAATCAAAGGAGGGACAACATCATACCATGTGGATATACAAGGATTATTGGACAAACACAGTGTCATGTTTGGTGACATACCTCTAGGAATACCTCTAGATAGGGGATTTGAGCATGTGATTGAGCTCGAGGATGATAGACCGGTGGTCACTTCTCCTTACCTCCTCCCCAAATGGTTTAAGGATGAGATCGAGAAGACTATACAAGAGCTTATGGATATGGGGTATATTAAACCAAGTTCCAACCCTTTTTCTTCTTTAGTGGTTTTGGTGAAGAAGAAGGATGGGTTCTCGCAGATGTGTATGGACTACCAGGAATTCAATAAGAAGACAATAAAGAACAAGTATCTTGTACCACACATTGACGAGTTGCTAGACAAGATACATGGTGTAATCTATTTTTGAAAATAGATTTGTAGTCGGATATCATTAGATCAAAGTGGGGAGCGAGGATGTGCATAAGACAATGTTTAGATGCCATTACGGTCACTTTGAATTCTTGGTGATGCCTTTCGGATTGTCTAATGCTCCAGCTACATTCCATTTTTGCATGAATCATGTATTCAACCGCCATTTGTAGAAGTTTGTGTTGGTTTTCTTTGATGATTATTTAGTTTACAACGGGACTTGGGATGACCATATCATGCACTGGGTTAGATATTAGGGATATTAGAAGCTAATTTATTATATGCAAAAGCCTCTAAGTGTGAGTTTGGAATGACCGAACTTCTGTACTTGGGATATGTAATTGGCGGGGGTATAGTGAAGGTGGACAGAGAGAAGATATGGGCAATCTTGGATTGGCCACCACTTAGAACATTGACACAATTGAGAGGATTTGTGGGGTTGTGCACATATTACCAAAGGTTCATGAAGAATTTCTCTCGGTTGACTGCTCCATTGACTGATTTGACCAAGAAGGGGGATTTTTCTTGGTCAAACGCTGCTAAACAGGTTTTTGACCACCTCAAGGAGGTAATGAGTTTGTGTCCCATCCTCGCATTACCAGACTTCTCCCTCCCATTCATCCTAGAGTGTGATGCTTCAAGAGAGGGTGTTGGGGCAGTTCTCATGCAAGATCGACATCCCATCGCCTATGAGAGTCAGAAACTAAAACCCGTGGAGAGAGGGTATTCAATCTACGACAAGTAGATGTTGGCCATTATGCATGCCTTGTCCAAATTCAAACAAGACTTTTACCGACAAGAAATTCATGGTTTGACGGATCCTAACATTTGAGATTCTTCTTGGGATAGAAAGAGATCAACAATCGCCAAAGCGAGATGGGTGAACAAGGTGCAAACATATGACTTTGACATTGAGTACACTCGAGGTAAGAATAATATTGTTTCTGACGCTTTATCTAGGAGGCCTTACCTCACTGTTATGCTTAGTTCTATGTCTGAGATTTTAGTAGATTAGAAGGCTCATATACTTGTTGAGTATTCCAAAAATTAGTTTGCATGTGGGATCATGGATGGTATGATACAGGATGACCGATACAGAGTAGTGGATGATCTCATTTTCTACAAGGATAGGATCTTCCTTGTACCAGGATCCAAAATGAAGGGGAAGATCCTTCAAGCAGTACATGATACACCACTAGCTAGACATCATGGGTATTTCAAAACATACAAGTTCATCAGGGAGAGATTTGCATGGAAGGGGATGAAGGATGATGTCCTTAATCATGTCAGAGAGTGTATGGTTTGCCAGAAAACCAAATCCAAGCACTCTTTCCCAGCAGGATAACTTCAGCCTTTCCCCATTCCCGAATAGAAATGGGTAAGCATATCTATAGCCTTTATCGCAGGCTTCCCTTGATGCATGGGCATAGCTGCATTTATGTTGTAGTTGATCGGTTAACTAAGTATGCTCATTTCTTTTCCCTACCCAAAGGGCACGAGGTAGTGGATGTGGCCCATATCTACTATACCGGTATTTTTCAGCTATATGGGTTGCGTAAAAATATTGTCAGTGATAGGGACAAGATATTTATGAGCCCCTTTTGGCGGATATCTTTGATTACAAAGGTATGGAGTTAACTCAAGCACTAGCTATCACCCATGATGCAGATGGGCAGACGGAGATAGTCAATAAGTGGATAGAAGGCTACTTGCATAGTTATGTGACAAGACACCAACGAGCATGGATTAAATGGTTACACATGGGTGAGTATTGCTACAATACCACCTACCGATGAGCATAGATATGAACCCTTTCGGAGCGTTTTTTTGGGTACGACGCAAGGACATTCATAGATTTGGTATTACTAGATAGACGAGCTCCCAAAGCTCGAGATTGGTTAGGAGAACCAAGATATTCAAGGCTTTCAGAGAGAATATTTAGAAGGAAAAGAATCGAGTAGAAGGTATACGCAGATTGGCACAGACAGAGAGGTATTTTTAGGTTGGAGATCTAGTGTTCCTACGTTTAAAACCATATAGGTAGTCCTCACTTAAGCAGAAGGGTGTAGAGAAATTGAAACCATGATTTTATGGTCCATACCGAGTAGTTCGTCGAGTAGGGGTAGCAGCATATGAGCTATAACTACCGAGCACAATAAGATACATAATGTCTTCCATGTTTCATGCCTTAAGAAGGCACTCAGATCGCATATTGTACCATCTACAGAGCTACCGCCACTAGATGAGGAAGGGAAGTTGGTGCTGGAACCAGAAGCCATTATTGAAATGAGACAGAGGTTGCTCAAGAGCAGAGTAATCACCAAGTATTTGGTGCGATGGAAGGTAATGCCACTTGAGGATGCTACTTGCAAGGGGATGCTACTTGCAAGGGGGAGCAAATTTTGTAGCATCCTAATTTGCGTTTGCTTGAGGACAAGTAAATTTTGGGAAGGGAGGACTGTAATGTCCCCTTATTCCTAAGCCAAATGGCCCAAGGGCCAAGTTGGGTCCATAACGTGGTTAGACCTAGAGGGCTGTGGACACTGGAAGCTTGTGGGAAGGGGCCCCGTGGTTTTAATATCCTAGTTTTGCGTTTGGGGGTCATTTTTTAGACACGGTGACTAAAAAAAGGGAGAAAGTAATTATAGTTACTTCTATGTTAGTGGCCCCTCAATGGAATGAAATGTGCTAGGGTTTTAGGGGCTCGTTTGCCAAGGAAAGGTATATAGGGAGACGAGGAAGAAAGAAAAGGAACTTTTTGTTGCATACTTTAAGCCTCTTCTCTTGCAGATGTTCTTTGTCACGTTTATATGACTTATGGAGTCAAATACCATAGGGACCCTAGCTTTAGTGGTGAGAGACCCGTCCCTAACTAGTAGGGCATTCTTCGGTAGTGAGAGATCTACCCTGGTTTGTCATTTCGGATCCATTTTCGTGGCTACACTAAGAGATATCTCGAGAGAGTTTAGAGGAAGGTTTTCACATATTTTTGGGGGCTTTTGGGAAAGACAATCAGAAGGGCTCTAGATCAGACTCACGACAGCTACCTAGGTTGGTCGTGGCAACACGTTGAAGGTGCCTCTAGCATCTCCCGACCCCATTCCAAGCTAGGTGACTTGCGGCCATTATTTGGGGGTTTTTCCAGTCAGTCATTTTCATATCGAAGGTGGAAATATTGTTTCCTAAAACTGTCACTGTTATTTCCAAAGACCCTTATTTTTGCTTCTGTATTCATAGGGTCACGAACCTATGAAGTTTTCCAGCCGCCTAGGGCATTCTATAATTTTCTGGCAACAGTTTGATTTGTGTAAAATTTCCAAAAATAGTTTTATTATGTCCTTTATAATAATATCAACTATTTAAATTTTCGGTGGATATTTTGGAAAATATTAAGTTTCGTTAGTTTGTTGTCCCAATTGTAAAAATATGGTAAAAATCAATATTTTACTTTGCTGCAAGTTTTCTATATTTTGTGCATTTTTTAAGAAATATCCCACAAGGGATTTTTCACACCCTGATTTAGAGAAAACAATCAAGGAATTTTTTTAAGTGCCTTGATTCGGATCCGACCATGCTAAGCAGTTTTGATACGTCTTTAACAACTAGACACACAATTGTTTCTCTTTCCCATCCAAGTTGCTATCTGTCCACATTTTTTCAAGATTATCCTTTGTGCCTAGGTCAAGTTTTTCAACATCTCTCGAGGCTGCATCAAACATCAAAGTCACAGGAAAATCAACCTTCTTAGGATATCTGCATTGATCAATTTTACGCTCCTTAAAAGCAACATAGCTCACGAGTTATCAATATTAATGTCTATGTGAAATACTTCATAAGAAGCATTGTTGGGGTCCTCAATGATATATAACATTTTATTTTCACTGTGTAACTTCACAAGGATGCCCTAAATTGGTATGGTGGCATAAGACATGTCCATTTGCACACTTCAACCCACACTAGCTACCCACTTAGCAGGACAATCCACAATTACTACATTCAAGGTTAAGTACTTGCCTGGATACATTTTCAATTGCACTACTAAACCCTTGACACATCCAACTACTGGCACCTCTCTTAAATCCATGACAATACATTTCCCATAAGCTATTGTTACTTTGATATTCAACTCATTCATGACCTCAAGAGGCATTACATTACATGAGGCTCCTCAATCAAACATGTAATTATGTAAAAGCATATCTTTAATGATCATAGTAGTGAAAATGGATCCACATTCAGCTGAGACTCAACCAGAGAAGTAACCAAATAAACCTCAGGTGGTTCACCCAATTCCTCTAATGCTTGTGGTTTTTATAATTCTGCAATGGAAGGAGGAACCTCTACATTGTTTACATTTTTACCATGGGTGACCTTTTCTTCCTTAAGCCCCAAATACTCAAACACCCTCTTCTTATGCTCAGGGATTCTAAGCAATTCAATAATAGGAACAATAATCTTGATCTGACTCAAGATTTGGGCTATGTTACAAGGAACATATTTGGGTAAGGTAGCGTTAGGAGGAAGGTTTAAAAATTCATCTGATGGCACGAGATTTTTCACAGTCTGAGCATGGGGAGGAACACAAGTTTTATTTAGGGTGACAAAGCCTTTGCCAGATGCATATTTTTTAGGGGTTTCCTTAGGGATACTAGTAAGAATTGGAATTTTGGTTTGGCTTGAGGCCCTACCCCTTTAGCAACCTTACTCCTGGTATTGTATTCCTTTTCTTGGGCAACTACTACATTCATTAATAGTTGTATGTCCTCTTTTGAAGGAATTCCTCCATCATACTTTTTAATCATTAATGCCCTTAAGTACTCAAAATCATTATTAGGAAACTCAAATTCTTGTAACATATCAATTTCATAAGTATGAGTGGGAGGAAGAGGTAGTACCCAGTGAATGCAATCCCAGAAATCAGCAGTAGTTCTAACACTTATAAGCTCAGTTGAGGTTGCTCCTTCTGTGAACTTATAGAGCAATCCATCATGCATGCATCATCATCTGTCTCATCATCATCATCTTCCTCAACTTCTTTGTCTTCATCACATGGGGAATGGGGCAAGAAACATCTATCACACCACTCCATATCATGGACCTCTTCCACAATAGCAACTCCTGCAGCAACTAAAGGATCAAGCACCAATCTATTTTCTCGGGGTTGGGGTTGTCTATTTCCTAATCCCACGGGCCCTTTACCCCTGTCATCTGATCTATGATCACCTCTGGGATGATTTTCAAATCTTTCTTGACCTTTTGGCTTGTGTTGACCTTGGGAACTTTGTCCAATCCCCTTCTCTGCTCTGGCCAATTTATAGGATATTTCCTTAACAACTCTAGCCAAAGTTTTTACAACCTCTTCTAGATCCACATACTTACTTGACTGAGGCTTCTCTAGATTGATCAGCTTGATACCTTCCCTCTTAGGAGGCTTACTAACTACCTTGATATTATTTTCAATCTGCAAAGCCATGGTGAAGGCCTGCCTCAAAGTTCTTGGGTTCTTGTCCCTTAAATAATAGGCAGCCTTTTTTTCAAAAGCATCAAAATACTTTATCAAACAAGAAACATCACTTGGCCTCAAGATTACAGGTAGCCTATTCAGGGTCTTATTAAACCGAGTATTGAAGTCATGGACAGATTCATTAGGATTCTTCTTAATATTTTCAAATTCAGACAAAAGAAACCTGGGATCTGTCTTATCCCCATATTGCAATCTAAAGTATTTTTCATTTTTGTCCATGAGTCTATTGAGTTATCTGGAAAAGACTTATACCAGTCACGTGCATCCTCCTCAAGAGTATGAATAAATAGTTTTATATACACATCCTCAAATTCAATCTCAAAGTCTTCCATCATATTGACAAATAGTTTTAAATACTGATCACCAGTGATAGCATTATTTCCTTGAAATTTAGGTAGTCTATTTCTAACATCTTGTGGCACTACATTTGGATATCCAACCATACCTCTAAAATCTATAGGTCCAAAAGTGTTGAAAACAAATGGAGGTCTAGGTGGAGGTTGGGCCATATTGCCTTGAGGGGGTGATCTTATAGGAGAAACAAAATGATGAGGGACAAGGGGTCTTTGGAACATAGGAGTATAATTTTCAAAATGAATGTCCTCTAAAGACTCTATTTCGTGGAAAACCCTATCAACTTTGGAAAATATAGGGACAGAATGAGAAGCAAACTTATCAGACACAAATGAAGGCCCCTCTCCAATTGGAGAATTCAATTCTATATAAATATTACCTGATTCAGAATCACTTGAAGAATAATGGTAATCCTCAACCGCAAGTTGATCACTTTCCACAATGGATAAATCTTTTCTTGATTCCTGATCTCCAACTATCTTCCAAACTCTTTTTCCTTCTAAATTTGTCTTTCCTAGTTCTGGAACCAACTTTCTGGTAGGGTCTTTAGTGAAGAAAGATATTTTTCCTTCCAACTTTGCAAAGATTAGTGATAGATTCACTTAAAACATGTTAAGGCACTAGTATTTATCAAAATTTAAATCAACATGGAGTCGCCACTAAGGATTTTAACCTTAGTTGTGCAAATGCACTATAAATGATTTGTCAAATATCTATCAACACTTAAATCCTACAAATGTTAGCAGATCTGACCTTCCTCTACTAGTATTTATCACTGATGATATAAATTTAGTGTAATAACCACTAGAAACTAGAAATATTGCACACAAAACTTGTAACTTTGCACAATTCTTACAAATATCAACATAGGATGACGTTTAAACAACGTATTTGCACTTAGATCATGTAAGAAACATTACTAGGGTCATTATGTGTACACCTTTTTACAATAGTCCCGCCTAACACTGCCAAAATGGTGTTGTTTCCACACAAATAGGTCCCGTGCTCAAATAATCCTCGGCAACAATGCCACAATGGTGTTTTTACCGCAAAAATAGGTCCCGATGCTCAAATAATCCTTGACAAAAGTGCCACAATGGTGTTGGTATCCAAATTGATTCTCCCTTGGAAGCCAAAGAGTAACATCATAGTTTTAACGAGATACTCAGAGACAAAGACAAATCATAAGTCATTTTATAGCCGGGAAGGGATTCAATTGGCTCTTTGTCACTCAGGTGCTAGAGAAATGGATAACATGATATAAAAGGATTTGATCTATCCTCACTACTTTAGGTTGTGCCTTTCGACAAGGGTGAGAGGACCCATTTTGTAACCTTTGTTGGTGAAGGACATGAAGAGATCCTTCTTTGCACAATTTTCAGGGAACCTTGAGAAAATATGATCAATGTGCCACAATTTAATTCTCATGATTTGTCACTTCTAAAGAATGGGGATATTTTCTGAGCAGGGTTTAGGTTACTAAAGACACTTAAAACCTACTTGCTTTTGTATATTTGGTAGTAGAATTTTCTCATTCGTGGATACACAATACAAACAGGGGTACTTCAGGTAGGATTGATGGTTATTTGAAATTTTAGGTAGGGGATTAGACAAGATAAATTTGATTTCACTAGATATTTGAGAAACTTTACAACAATTGGAAGACTCAACAATAGAAAGCTTCAGAATAGCCAAAATATTCCTTCAACCAGAAGGTGTGCATCAATGGAGCCCCAAATCTACACGGTTTCACACAATCTTTGAGAATTCAACATGAAGCCTCGAGCTAAAGACTCAATTAAACATTAACAACCCCGGTTCCTCACGCCTAAGATACACTCAAAGGATTACAGTAAATTTTATCAACAAAATGATAGTAAAGTGATTTTAAATTGTTTATCTCATTACAAGATGAAGGCTCTTCTCATAATGAAATTGTAAATGCCACTAAACTATCACAGAGAGACAAGATCCTGCGTGATTTGGAGGATTTTAACATAAGATTGCAACAAAAACATCAAAACCATTTGAAAACATTCTAAAATAAAAGCAGACACAATTTTTCCCGAGATCAACATAGATTAATTTGAGATCTATTAGATTTATTAGCAAGGGAAATTTTCTTGAACAGTCTCAGAGCTTGTCAATGGTTGTACACTTACAACCATCTTGAAAGCAATCAAATCTAAAACATAAGAGATTAACAGGTTTCTCATATGGTCTCCCAGGAAGATGGGCTTTCTCAAATTTTCTCATAAGAATTCAACTCCCGATCCTTTGCAAGAGTATCCTCATTACATTTATACAATTCACTCGCTCACTCATCCCAATTTTTCCCCAAAAAAGAAGAATATTCGAGGAATCCTTTGGTTGTTACCAATTTGTCTCAGAAAGTGACTTTTAACAAATTTACACCCGAATTTGCAGTGGACAAATCATGAACTGATCACATTTCTCAGACCCTCAACCATGACTGGGATGTCATGCCCCAAATTTTTACAATTCTTCTAATTATTCTTTTATTCTATCGTGTGATAAATCCCCTTTTCAATCATTTTGGTGGCTTTGTACATGCCTAGGTCCGACAAGCAATCCTCTTCAACCTTGATAATACACTTTGAGAAATGAGTGCCCTCGATGGATGTACTCGTGCCTCTCGAAATGAGTGTTCGGTGCACGATTATCCCACATTACCTATGTTGCAAGTCTCGAGTCGGTCGAGTGCAAAGAGGAACTAGTGGAAGCTTCCACGTGTTCACTTGGTGCACCTTCAAAGATGAAGTTTAGAGGCGGGATCTCAAATGAGCATAGGCTCTCCACGTGCCTTGGGCCCAAGAAAATTGTTTTTTGGCCTTTAAAAAGTATCAGTATAAAAAGGAGCCAGTGGAAGCCTCCACATGTCTCTTTGGTGCACTTTTGATATGGTGCCCAAAAGTGGAGACTCTAAACAAGTGTGGGCTCACCACGTGTCTCACTGCAGTAAATTTGTTGAAAAAGTTTAAGGACCAATGGAAGGCGCCACGTGCCTAGGATTCGAGAAAGTTTCTTCAGCCGTTGAAAAGTCTAAGTATGGGAAGGATCAGTGGAAACCTCCAAGTGTCCCTTCGGCACTCTTTTAAAAGTAAAGTATAGGGGATGGTCCCTAAATAGGTGTGGGCCCTCCATGTGTCCCAGGCCTTAGAAAGTTACTTGAAAAGTTGAAGTATAGAGTGGAGTCGCCAACGGAAGCCTCCACATGTCTCCTTTGCACAACTACTAAAATAGGACCCAAAGTTGAATCCTCAGATGAGTTCCGATCCTCCACATGGACAAGCTTTGAGTTGAAGTGGGCCTTAGAGTTTTAAAATGCCCTGGCGATCTGCCTCCCACTTGTAACTTTTGATGTGGGCCCTAACGGAGTTGCGGGTTATTTCATAACTTTTCTCCCTCGTACAAAGAGGTAAAAAATTCAAAATGTTCCGCCAACCCACCTTCCCGCTTGTAACTTGAAAAATGCCATGTGTCCATCTTCGGTGTCAAAGTAATCCTTTTTCCCTACTGCTTCATATTTTCTGAATAACCGATTAGATGTTATCAGGACTGTAAGGCCAATTTGGTATTTTTTACAAATTTGAAAAAAGTGGCAAATTTCACCAAAAAGACCCACCGGGCCACATCCAATCAGAAAGGAATACGTTTCCACAGATGTTGGGACAAAATTGAGAGGGAAACATGATCTGTGGAAAAATAGAAGGAAAGGTAAAAACCCGTATTTACACCAAGTTACAAATTCTTTCTCATGGACAGAGGAACGGAAAACAATATCTAGACTCAATGTGATCCTCGACCAAAGGAAATGACTGATCATGGAAACCAAATGAAAGAAAAATATTTCACGAATCCATACAAGGAGACAGAGAAAACTTCAAACCATGCAGACTAAGACATTTTTGAACGAACAGGGCAAGATTAAATTGAGCACCAACAAAGATTTTTTTCAAACATATTCAACATATTTCTACTTTCTCCCCACGCAAAAATGTATGTGTGGTCCCCTCGCGCATAGAATATCTTACAATGTAATTAGCTACCCTTGCACCAATGTGCAACGCAAAACCCAAAAAATGATGACATAGGAAATAACCAAAAGGGAACAACAATAAAGGAAACCTAATCTAATTGATAATACTACCTTATTTTTAAACACACAAAAGCTTTATTTATAGTAGGGATTCATCCTAATCCCATTGAAATATCCTGGAAACCTTTTCCCATCCATGGCTTGCAACTGGCATGCGCCTGAATCAAGGATGTAAGATATAATATACAACCCTAACTAATGGAATTTTTTTCCCAGGATGGTGCAAAAATTTAGATTCATAAAGTAATACCATGTGCCGAACCTCAAATTGTTTATTATTAATGTGACGATCGTGTCATGCTTTTTGTCTCACCTTCTCAGTCTTCTAGCTCCACCTAGCAAGTGATCACTTTTCTTCCAATTACATTAACTTATCCTTGTGCTCTTGTAATTCTTGCCCATTGCCCAATCCTCTTGCATGTGTAATACTTATAAAGGAAAAAATAAACTCTACTGGTAAAATATCTTCCACACCAAACACCATTCGAAATGGTGTGGATTTTTTTAATCTCTTGTATGTTGTTTTAGACACCCATAATACAGCTAAGAATTTTTCATCCCAATCTTGTCTTCCAACATCACAAATCTTGGTCAATGTGTGACTTAGTATCTTGTTGAATGCCTCAGCTATCCCATTAGCCTGAGAGTGGTAAGGAGTAGTCTTGTGATGAACCACCATGAACTCTGCCAACAAAATCCTAACTATCTCATTCAAAAAATGTGTACCCTGTCACTAGCCAAACTCAAAGGGTACCCATACCTACGATTATTTTTTCTGACATGAATCTCATTATTTTGGTTTCCATGTAATCTTTCATAGGCATTTCCTCCACCCACCGTGTTAAGTAATCAATACAAGTAATGATATAGCATGAATCAATCCCTCGTGTGGCGGTGAAATAGGTCCTACAAAATCAACTCGCCCACTTCTCAAATGGTTCAACGCTAGCTATTGGCCTTAAGGGCATTTCATCTCTTCTTCCTGGCTTTCCAAGGTGGTGGAAATGATCACAGGCATTGCATAACTCAATACAATCGTGGTAAATGCTTTCCCACCAGAGACATGCTAGTAAATTTTCCAGGCGGTGGAATTTCCTGCATTGTATCCTCCTATCATTCTAGCATGTGCTTCCTCCATGATTACAGTGCGTTCATGCTCTAACATAGACCGATGTAAGATCTCATCATGACCTAACTTGGATAAGTCTCCACCAATTAATATGTAGGGTGCGGCGCGTATAGCTAATTATTTTCTCTCCAAAATCTTCATTCCTTTTGACACCATACCTGTTTTGAGAAACACAATAATATCCTATAATTCAGAGGGCACGCGCCATAATCTAAAAAAAAATTGTATCTATAATTATATCCTCAATTCTCTACACATCCTCCCCTATGTCGATCCTTGATAAATGGTTATGTCCCAAGTTACTTTTACCCGGTTTTACAACAACCATAAACTCAAAATCTTGAAATAATAGGACCCACCTATATATGTGCCCTTGTAAAATGGGCTTGTTTACCAACTAATTCAATGCCATATGGTTTGTGTAGAATATAAAGGGTGATGCCATCAGATACTACTGAATTTTTGTAACACGTAGATCATCGACAATGCCTCGCTCTTAGTAATAGTATAGTTCTACTCTACTAGTGTCAACTTCCTACTTGCAAAACAAAGAGGGTGATCAACGATCCCCTCACTAGGTTGTGCCAACACTGCTCCAATTGTCATCCCTAAAGGATCAACATGTACATGGAAAGGCTTATCCTAGGAAGGAAAGCATAATATGGGTGCAGTGATAAGCCTATTCTTTAATTTATCAAACACCATTTGTTGTAGATCTTCCCAATGAAATGTACTTCCATGCTTCAACAATCCCTCCAATGGCGTGGCAATCTTGGCATATCCCTTAATAAATTTTTGGTATTACCCCATATACCCAAGGAATCCACGCACCCTACTCTGGTGGTAGGTTCCCCCAATCCTACAATAACGAAAACTTTGGTAGGATCTACCAACAAGCCTTCCTTACATATGATATGCCCCAACAGGGTTCCAAAAGGAGTAGCAAAACACATTTCATAATGTTGAGAGATATACTCAAATGTCGACATCTATCAAAAATCAACCACAGATTATCGTAATGGTCTTTTACGAGTCCATAAACCATCCAATCATCAAGGTAGACTTCAAGAAAATTATGGATGAAGTCCTGAAATGCTTAAACCACAATGCACGAAAAACATAGTAGGCACATTCTACAGATCAAAAGGCATGACCATGTAGGTAAAACTTCCCCATTGAGTGGCGAAGGTTGTCTTTTCTTAGTCATCCTTTGTAATTCTGACATGATGATATCCTGAGAATCCATCTATGAAAGAATAGATCTCACACTCAACTACTCCTTCCAGGATCTTCTCAGTGAAGAAGGTTGGAAAAGGGTCAATGACACATACCGCATTCAAATACCCATAATCAACAGAAATTTTTATCCTCAAATCCTTCTTAATGTTGATGACCATTGGAATTATCCATTATGATTCCTCAACTTCCTTAATGATGCCTGATGTAATCATCTTATCAATCTCTTCCTTGACCCTGACGCATATTTGGATTCATTCGGTATGGTCTCTTCTTAATTGGGTGCGTGACCTCATCTGCATCTCTCCTAAAGTATGGTGAACTCCCTTAAGCTCATGGTACCCACGTACAAACAAATCCTGAAATTTTTGCAACATATGAATAATTTTTGAAACCTCCCTTTCTGACTAGTAATCCCCAATAGTATCCTCTTTAGGTTCCATATCTGAGCCAATGTTAACCTTCTTAGTTTTCAGGGGTTCATGGTAGGCGTGCGCTTGTTCATTAGCACTATCCATTACCTTGTGTGTATCCAAAGTATGGTTAGCATCCAAGTTCTCCACTTTTTCACCATCGATCACATAGACCAACTTCCCTTTCTCTTTTTCAATGAAAGTGCGCTCAAGCTATATTTCCTCTGGCTCTTCCTCATTGAAGCACACTTCCAAGTTAGGTTCTCCCAACAATTCCACTATTATATCCTCTGCCACGATACTATTCCCCATAGTTAGGTGCTTAACAACCTATAACACCTCATGCACTAATGATTTTACAATTTGATACTCAAAGGTTTGAATCAAGTCATATGTCAACTCCGCCATTTTCCTATTTGACGGCGTAGTTCGAATGAATGTACAATGCGAGCGTGCAACCTTGTAAGGTGGAGTAAAGCTTATGCACCCATAAATATGGAGGAAAGGCTTCTGCTCCTTCCATCCAGTCCTTCTCACATGCGTGGACATGACACGAGGTAGGTTCCATCCCATGATAGTCTTGTATAGCAGTAGGTGCATTGATTTGAAGATACCTAATAGAGAATGTGAATCTCACCTCGCACCACTCTATAAGGTTATCGCGATGAGTCTCCCACCAACATTTTGTGGTCCCAAGCAAAGTATATCTAAGCATACTTCTCCTTTCAATCTCACATCTCCATTAGGTCTCCATTGCTTGTAGGAAAACATCAGGGTTGGCCCCCCGGTGTAACTTGGCAATCGTTTTCCTTTGAGGTGCCTAAGCTGAATGTGCCTTTGTTACTCTCTTCACAGATCCTCTTAAATACCTTCCTAATAACTCATATGTCCCCGCACCTACTTGTCACATGTCACACTAGCAAAGATCACTTACAAATTGAGAATATTTCCACTTTGAATAACTCCTTCGTTGGTTGCACAACCTCGGGGTCTCCCGATTGTGCGCCCATAGATTTTGTCTAGGTCTCCTTCTCCCAAGGGTTCAGTATACGGTGTTGAATTTCCATTTATCAAAGGGATGATAACATGTTCCTCCTTTTTCTCAAAACTTATATATCCCCTTTTGAAACGTAATTTGGCATTGTTCTTATATCACCAAGGGTGCCCAAGTAACGAGGGAAGTTTTCCACCTTAGCAAGCACCAAGACTTTGAAGTCTCAAGTGAACTTCACCTCTTGGATAGTGATAGCAAAATCATTCAAAACACCAATGGAAATTGCCTTTGTCTTGTTATCCATATACAACGCATTTTAATATGGCTCTAATGGGGCCTTCCCAATTGATTCCATGCGCCCAAGGTGAGAACATTAACTTTCGTGGCTGTGTCAATTAGAATATTTCTCAAGAGCCATTCATCAAACACGACATTCAAGGTAATTTCCTTATCATAGTCAATGATGTACATGGGAAGGCAGCATGCAAGACATGTTGTTCACTCTCTCTCCTAGTAGAGGGATGATATTTTGTTGCCTCAACATTTTGCATACCTCCTTGACTTCATCTAGATCCTTCTATGGAGCCTTAGCGCGCTTTTTTTTCTCTAACTCCCGTGATTCTTCTTTTGGCACTTGGATCTCTCCTTGTAGGCTTCAAATAACATCCATGGTTTCCTGATAGACTTCTTTCTAATGAGAAGGGTCTAGATACCTCCCATGCACTACCTCTTCTCTTGTAACCAGTGGTCTCTACTTTGGTATCTCCTTGGCGTGCACAACCTCAGCTCGCATTATCACAAGTACATGTTCTAACTTTGGCTCATGTGCCACCCTTGGCATCCATTGTGAGTCGGATTTCTTCATGCTTACCATCCAAATGCCTTTGTCCTTTCTTTGTTGCTAGATCATGTGTTGAAATAACATCGGGCACTCCTCATATTTGTGCCTCTTTCCACACCAAGAGCACTAAAGCAGATCGGGAATTTGCACTTATAGTGTTCTGTAGACCCACAGTTGTAACAAGTTCCATGTAGGAACTCACTTCTTCCACCTCCGTAGTTTCCACGACCTCTAAATCCTATGTGAAAACTCTCTTCGTGACTCCCTCTATCTACATGCCCTTTATAATGACTTCCCTCATCCTTGGAGCCACTTACAATACTAGTTTGGCGCACACCAATATCAATGGCATCATGTATTTTGTAAATCAATCTACAATCCTTGGTGTCATGAGTAGTTGAGGTGTAAATTTTGCAAAAACAAGCCACATTCTTATGGATCATGCCTTTGTAACAACGGAAACCTAATTACATCATGATCTCCGTGGAAAATCTCACGGTCTGACGTTATGGCTCAAACCGACCTTCTCGGAAAGCTGTCCTTTGTATGACCCTATAATTTGCAATCCATATAGCATAACCCACTGCGAGTCTCATGATCCAAGTTCACAGATAATTTCTCTAGATGTTTTTCCATTGCAATAATTTGGGCTTCTAGGAACAAAATAATTCCTATATCAATGCTTCATACTACCTCAACGCGCAAGGCTTTCTCAAGGCCTCACGCGGATCTGTGAAAGTGCCCTCCTTAATGGTTTGATCACTCCTCTGACGAACCACTGAGAATGTTATGAAGGGTGAATGCCACGAGATAACTTGGATAAGAGAGTCTTGAAACATGTGTCATACTCTCGCACACTCTCTTCCATTCCTATTTGAATATCCTTCAACACGTTGATGCTTTTCTACTCAAACTCTGCCAGAAAGGCATTATGCAGTGCAATGTAATCCACCACTATCTTGGTGTGGGTCATACTTCATGTACCGATTATACGTGCGTCCTTGTAACGTGGTTACAAACTAAATTACTTTATACTCTAAGGCAATGATTCCCTTCACACGCCAAAATAATTCACACTTGTGTACAAGTTTTGTGGCATCCTCAATGCCCTTGTAATCAGGTAATTGGAGCTACATCTCATAAAACATCTATTTATGGTGTTGTGGACCTTGTCCGCCAGAGCCAGGACCTTGAATCCCTTTGGTATTGCCTCCACCACTTGAACCACTAGATCCACTAGTGCCAACTCCTCCAGAGCCACCATCTCCTCCTCTTGTCATAGGTAAAGGGCCTAACACAGTTGTGCCCTGTAATCCCACCATCATTCTAAACTATGCACCGACAGTCTATGATACTGAACCACTCCCAGATGTGTTTCCCACGCCGCTCCTAGATGTGATACTCAAACCTTGTGATCCTAGACCTTGCCCAAATGTTGTGCCAGAAAAAATACCCCAAAACAAAGGAAACGATTGTGTAGCCATAGATGTACCAAATGAAAAATTATACCTCATAGGTATCGCTCGACTACCAATATCGATACCAACTAGATTATGAAAACTTATCTCATAAACTAGAAAAATAAGAACAAGGCTCTAGTCACCATGTGGGATAAGATGCATTCCTACGACTCTATTCCTTTCTTCATATGAAGAGCTCTCTCTAGAAGTTGAGGGGATTTCTCTTCGCACTTGCCAAGATGGGGTAGCTCAGACTACTTGGGTTCCACATCCTCTACGCGAACCTCAAATCCTTCCCATAATGTCTACCTCTATAAATCCATCACTCATACAACTTCACATTGTCTTTCCAACTCCCTCTCCTAAGGTTCATTATACTTGATCTTCCCCTCCTCTCTCTCCATTTCTTTCGCAAGGTATTCCATCCTCTACCATACTAGCTCCCACATCCCTCCCCTATCGGGAGTTTAGCTAGCCATGGGAAAGGATTACAAACTCAACATAATGACCAAGATCTTGATAGCCAGTGGAATAGCATGCAAGAACAATCCTTTAGGCTCCCTCATGAATTAAAATTGAGAAATCTCTGGGAAAGAATACGTAGAAATAACATATTTCAGGGTATAACTAGTCAGCACTCTACTCCACCAGTGATCAATAGCATGGGTCCAGGTCAGATCAACATCATGATATCGATGATATTCCTCCTAGGTCCAAACACGAGGTCTATAGTACAAACTTGTCCTTGATGCATATGCTAAGAGCCATTCATACAACTCTACTGGGAAACAATAGAAGAATGTCTCATAGAACTCATGGTACATGTTCTCCTCCACCCATTTTTGTGCATCAAACTCAGATCCAGTACTGAACCTCTTATCAAACTCATCCTCCATAGTTTTAAGATAGGTTTTGACGTTTTCCAATGTTAAACACTCCATAATCACAAATCATTCTCACAACATCTTTGAAAAGAGGTCCCAGAAATGAAACCAAAATGTAGTCTTTCTTTACCTCTTGTTTCTTCAATCAACCCCAAGCGCGTCAAAACATCATTCACTTAAGAAACAGTTAGAAAATATTTAAGATTTTTGGCCTCTCTTATGTTCCATAGTTTTTCTTTTCTTCTCTCTCCTTATTTCTGAGTGAATAAATCATGTATGATGTTACAGAAAAGTACTTTTATCAGTTGTGCCTTTGATCCTCATGTAATTTATACCTCCTATTGTTAAGAGATCCACCTATGCATGAATTTGGATAGTATAGGAATATGGATTAACCCTAAGCTCAATTTTGATTTGTCTTTTCCTTTTTGTTTTCAATTTACAGTGCCATTTGCCAAGCAGTGAAGATGATGATGGAACAAAGCTAGAGTTGGAGATACATCGACTGAAATGAAAGAAACCCCAAGGCAATGATGGGTTCATTCATACTCTTCTACTTTATTTTTCATGTATATGTACCTCTTACTTCAGTAGTTGTATCTTGCTTTTGAGTTACATCCCACAACTTGTGTGGGAATATTTGAAATTCCTTATGAATAAAGCATTGAATTCTGAAACTGAGTTGTGCATTTATTTATGCATTTCAAATTTCTAAATGGATTGTATGATGAATTAAACAACTCAATAATATAATTGAATGTCTTAATCATGAAGGAAAGAACCTTAAAGATACCTGTAACATTTAGTAATGAACTTTTACTATTGCGATCTGCAATTATGATTGATGTTCCAAAACTTAACACTTCATCTATTCTACAGTCTCATGTCTTCATCAAGACAACACATCTGTCCTTTGGGGCTTTGTGTTCTTTTGCTGAACATAATTATGAAATTGCAGACTATGTGATCTGTTACATTTTGTAACAGAACACATAGCTGCAGATTTCATGTAATCATTAATTAATTCAAAGAAACAACATTGAACTGAAAGAATCTCCCTTAGCTTAGGTCCACTTCACCAATGCCATCAATCGTAATGAAATTTCGAGTTGCCCATTTTTGCACAAGTGCAAAAATTGTCAACAAGACCATATAAGGTTCTCATTGGATCCTTCATTGTATTTATCTTTCGACACAAACCGTTTGTAGGTTGCCAAGAATCACGTCACCCTTTGGCCATGTGTTCGGATACCAATTACATGCCTTTGCATCATTAGTCCAAATTCTCCTCTCACTTGGAGAATCTTATCTTATCTCTCATTTTTATCTTGTAAGTTTTCCTAGTCAACCTAATGAGCAAAAAGGGAAAAATTTAGACACTATTAACCTAACCTCTTTTTACACCGTGCAAATATTTTAATCACTATCCTAACTTCCCATTTACCTCTAGCCTTTTTGAAAACACAAATTATTTATGTGGTTATCATCCCTATCCATGAGGACATGCTTTCTTATCCTTAAACTCACATCATCATCTAAATCCATGTCATTTGGAGGTGGTCTAAAACAACTTTTAATAGGGTGTTCTTATCCCCCGATTCGCTAGCAATTTGGGTAATCGCTAAGAAACCTATAAATATGGCCCTTCCTCCTTGGTTTGGGATCATCAAATATTTGCAACAAATTTTGACTCTCTCGAGATTTGAAGAACAATATAACAACACATTCAACGACTTTCAAACATTTGGAGTAGCCACATTTTATTTGTAATCACGTTTTACATCCATCAAACATTTCATGTTTTCTCCTCGCACGTATATCAGCTCACCAAGGTAATTATTTACTTGGTTTTTTGTTTCATATACTCATTTCTATGTTGATTTGTCTAACCAAAAAATTATCAATTATTATTCACAATCAAAATTATCAAGTCTCTCATTTATTAATCCAAATTTTGTGTTACAACAATCATTAGTGATTCTAGGAATCACCGATGATTCCTTCTTTGCTTATTTGTTTTTAAGTTCCTCAAATTATTTTTTCACCATCGGTCATACCACTATGCCACTAACCTACTAATTCTCTCTCAAAACCGTTCTTAGACAAGAATTTTATTTTTGTTTAGATATCTTATGACATGGATAGGAATCAAAACATCTAAGTCATTCCAAAGTTTCTTAATTTGGTAAACAAGAATCCTTAATCACCAAGAGCCCAGAGAAAAGTTTCTCATACAATCTAAATTTCCTATCAAAATTTAAGAATCAAATTTTATGATTTCCTTCTTATGACCTTGACTCACAACCCGAATAGAGGAAAATTTGATGGTAAGAGCCATAGATTCATTGTTTGTAGTCTTGCCGATACCCCGTGATTTCCACAAAAGGACTCTCCCATTATGGTTTTTACAAACAACTCTCATTATAGTTCTACCTGGGTTTTCTTTGGCATCTCCATCTATTTTAATTTTCATAAAACCTTTTAGGGGTGGTTTCCATCATATAGTGTACTTATCCCTTTACATATCCAGTTCCTCCTCATTATCCCTTTTATTTCATTAGGTGTCTATTTTACTTGTATGTCATAAGCTGTTTCCATGACTTTACTCCGGATGACCCGCCAAAAATTTCATTCCAAGAACACTGAGGAGGCTATCCACAGTCTACATAATCTTAAGACGGCTCAGAGGGAGCTATTCTCAGCCTAGGAATCGGCTGTTAAAACCCATGCTTTTATGAGAGAGTTTGAAAACTACAAACTGAATACTGATATCAATAGGCACAAAATTAGCTTGATCTCCATGGACCTTAAGGAGCTGTCTGACAAAGTGGATAAAATGTCTTCACTTATCCTAAGTGAAAACCTCAAAAATGCCAATGCTAGAAGCATGGAAATGGAAAGCGAGATGTTGAAAATGAAAGGTATTATTATGCAAATCAGGGATGCACATATCCTAAATGTGAAAAGTACTATTTACCATCTTAAAATGGCTGAAATGATCCAGTCCATGGAGTTGGCAAAAGAAAAGGAAAAGGAAGGTACAGGGCTGAAGGTGGTGATTCAAGAACCAAATTACAAGTACTGGAAGGAGACAATAGCTACACTGGTCAATGAATGGAATGGTTGTATGGAGACGGTGGGAGAACTGGTCAAAGAATAATGTTATTCAAAGGTTTTTAATTTGTTGTTAGTTTATCCCTATGCTGTTAGTATAAACCTTTGGACTGTTATATATTGTAATTCCTATCTTATGGATATCTTATACTGTAGTCTTTGTTTTTGAACTTTTGGAACATGAATGGCCTTTAAAGGTAAATCCATTGGCCAATATGTAAGGATGCGCAACTCTTTGTAATGGGGTAGGGTCCCCTCAACCCTAATTTTTACCACTAATAAAAAAATGTCAACATAAGAGAAATTTTCACGATATATTATGCCATTCCACTCTAACCAAAATTTCCACCAAATAATATTTAATCCACATTATCATCCAAGGAGAGCCTCAAATTTAATTTTTCTTCACTTCCATATTTTGTAAATGTTATTGTTGTCAAAATCACTTTTATCTATGATTTTGAAAGCAAGGAACCATCTCTTCCAGATCTATCGAGTAAAAGATCATTCAAACATAAAATGGTCAGATGTTACCTCTGCTTTGTATCAAAGAAACCATCTGGAAGGACAAATGACATCTTTTTGACATAGATTCTCACATGTGAGCATGTCATTATGCATGAACAACCATGACAAAAATTAACATTTAGCCAACCTTTGGGTTGCCAAATCTTCCTATAGGATTTAACTTGACAAGGATTTAGAGGAGGTTCAGAACAATCATGTCATAGCTTACTTTTACCGTATAAACCCCAAGGCAAACATGTCCCTAACAACGTTCGTCCGTCTCTTCTCTACTTGTGAGAAAACGTTCAAACAAAATTTTGTTAATAATTAAAGCAAGGTCCAGAGGATTGGGATTGGCCATTCATTCAATTTCTTAAATTGATTAAATATGTAGTTCGAATCGACATTCATTCATCTAATTTTCAATATTTATATATCCTCTATTTTCCATGGAATTTTTAACTTGTTAAATTCTGGGAATTCTACATTAATATGTGGATTATGATCCTTGGAATCCATCCAAGAAATGTGTTTTTATCCTCTTCTAACTTTCCAAAACAAATCATCTTTCACCACTTTGGAGTCATCTTTAAATCCTACCATACAAGGGAACTATTACCAATCAAAGAAAGATGATTCACCCCATTCAAATTCTCCACACCCTCATATTTACTTGTTAGAACTTTGTTAAAAAGAGAATTTGGTTGAGATGTCCATCGCTAATATAATTTTCTAGCCAATGCTTTGTTGTTCAGTTCTGATTTTTAGTATTTAGCCATATGTAGTGCCCACTTCCATTTGACACATTTTGATGCTTATTTTGATACTGTTGATTATGTTATGGACATTATTATGATTTTGATTTATTATGATGTTATCCATTTGATCATGGATTATTGTGATCTTTATTTGGTTATGATGCATGATGATTATTAGAAACACTCATATGTGGATGATGATATACTATTTGACATGTGATTTTGGATATTGTGAGTAGACTTAGAAAATGGATTTTATATGATGATGATATAAATTGTATGTGATAATGTTAAATTGCTTTAATGTTGTTGTGATTTACATATTTAGATGATTTTGGAATTTTATTTATATTCATTTTGGATGTTCTGATATGGCCAACAAACATCGGGGATTGGAGATCAACCACAATGGAATTCTAGGTGAATTCAACAAGGTCACCATGGCAACATGTTTTGTGTGTGTGTGTTGTATTTTGTTAGGGATTCCCATGAGGGGATTACCTTTATATGTGACCATGGGTTTTGTGTATTTTATTAATGTGGTTACTTTTTATTATTGTTGTATGTATTTTATTAGTTATGTGTCTTTTTCTTTTATTTAATTAAATTGTGGTAGATTAATGTGAAAAAATATATGGTTAAGAGATAAATAAATCAAATTGGGATATGGGAAAATAATTATAGAAGTTGTCTTTGTAATAAATATGTAATAGATGTGTAAGTTTGTGTAAGAATTGTGTAAGTCAGATTTGGAGTATGAAACACTCCACCTCCTTGGAAATTAGAATTTGTCATTGGGAAATTTGTTTTTGGAGGCTTGTGGGACAAGTAAAACTTGTCCCATACATCTTAAATTAATTTACTAACCATACCTATGGTTGGAAGGGTGATTTTAGTCATTTTTAATGCTTTTTATAAATCATGTTGCAAGTTTTGATTGCACTCTTCTTACATTTTATTTAATTTGCAGTCCTTTTGGGTGTGGGATTTTTGGAGTGTGCAAATAAATTGTCATATTTTCACCCACCTCTTTATTGTGCTTAGGAGAATGAAATTTGTCTTTTATGTCGGAGTTGAGGATTTTGATGTGGAATCCTACATGGATCCACATCATCCTCTTTTCTTCCCTCTTCAATAAAATTCAAACTCTTTGCTTGTTTTGGGGTTATTGAATCATTTTGCATGTTTCTCTCGGGGGTGAATTTTCTTGTGCTTGGAGCTCTTGTTTTTGGAAGGAGTTTGGAAAACCTTGCATGCTTATTGGTTGTTGATTTTGGGACTGTGTTCTTGTCATTGAGAGCTTGTTGTTTGGAAACAAAAGCTACCATGGAGAAGTAGGAGTATAACTCTTCTTTTATGCTTTGTTATTTTTCTTGTTGTGTTGTGTGAATGATGAATGTTTTTATGTATTTGTTGGCTGGTTGGGTAGACTACCATAAGAATGGTATAAAAGAAGGCTATGGGGAATTCTTGTGGGGGGCATAAGAGAATGCATGTGGCATCAGATTTGTGGAGGGATTTTGGGTTTGAGATCCACCATGGAAAAGAAATATCTTGCATTTCTTACTTTGTGGGGACATAAGAAGGGATAATGGGGGCACAAGGATATGTGTAGTGAATTTTATTGGCGGTTTGTTACAGGTGGATGCCTAATTCCTATTGGGAGGCATAAGTATCTTCCCCCATAGACCTTTCTCATTTGGCTTGCATGATCTAGCCTGAGTTCTGTTTGAATATTTTCAAATGTAGTAAACTATTGTTTTTGTTTGGACTGTGTTTTATATTGAAATATGCATGTTGAAAGAATGTTGTGTGTTTTATGGAAGCCAGTTGATGCCATGAGTTGAATCACACCTCTTATTTTATTATGGTTGGGGCTTGGAGGCCAATGATGAAGGATGGCTTCTCCTTTCATTGGATGTCTTGGTTGGGTGGAGAGCATTGTCTTTCCCCCACTTTTTGTTGTGATCAAATTGGAAGAAAAAGAAAACTTGCATCATGTTGTTCTGGAGTAGAAGACAACAGTTTTCTAGCCCCTTGTGAAACAAATTCAATTGTAACCTTTCCCACTTGAAGTGGATGAAATTGTAATATATATTTGTGAAGAAAAGATGTTGTAATTGGTTATGAAAGTTACTTATTCAAATTGTGAAAGATATTTATATTCTGTTATGTACATTTGAAAGAAAGAGAGTGAAATCTACTAATTGCATTCAAGGAATGGAAGAATGTAAAGATGTATTTCTTTTTGAATTAATAAAGAATTGCAAGAATTTCCCTCATTTGCATTGTTGATTTATATTGAAATATCAGATTGTGAATAGAATCCTGTCTTGGAAAAAAAAAAAAAAAAACACGTGAGATGTAATTGTATTATTTTGCCTTGTTTCAAATATATGATTTTGGGGAAAGATAGAAATTGGATTCTTGTTTTAATGATTGCTTGAAGAAGGAAAACACTTAAGTCTACCATGGATTGAATTAAATGTTTCATTGTATGGAAAAAGAGATAGTTAGATCTCTGTTTGAAAAGAAGAAATGCACGTGGAAATAATGCAGTATTTTGTATCTTTGGAAATGTGTAAAATGGAATTCAGTATTGCATTTTGATTTAGAATGGTTTGTTTAAAACAACTGAATGTATTAGATTAGATTAGAAATGAAATACCACACTTGAATGATGAAATTGATATACAAATTCTCTAGAAATGGATCTTTGTTGCAAATTTAAAACTAGCAAATAAATTTAATCAAACTGTACAGTTCAGTTATGTACATAATAATCAACTTGGAAACATCAAAATTTAGCATGTTGTATTATCAAGGAACTCAAATTGACAAAGAACACTTAAGAATTAATTTAGAACATTGCAAAATCCAAGCCTAAACCTTTTCACAGTCATTTTCTGTCAATTGTTGGAAAAATTCAAATTGGAATCAATTGAGAAATTTCCCTTCCTAAAACATCCTAAATCCTTCCTAAAACAATCCTCCATGTCTGTTTGGCATGTTGAGTGAAGAAGGAGACCAAATTGAATAAATTTTATAAGTTAAAATTTACCAGTTGGCTATTTAAAATCCTGTATGCCGTGTTCTTAAAATTGACCCTTTAAAATTTATAAAAATGTAAAATTTATGATTTCTTTGCAAAGAGGGCATCGAGATATTTCTAGAAAGTCCTTGTTTTCCCAAAACCAAGCTTTCTAGCAAAAGTTATGGCCCTTTGAAGTTTTTTTGCTTTGATTGGAAAATTTGAAAAATTTTCCTGACGGACCTGCGTGGGCCAAAAATTCCCCTTTGAAAATCCTTAGAAAAATTGTTGAAAAAATTTTAGCAGATTTTTTTTAGAATTTTCCCCGCAGCCAGCCAAAGGGTGCCACATGGCACCTTGGGATGACAACGCAGGGGGGAACCTTTTGTTTTGGGAAAATTTCCCTTAAAACCTTTGTGACCCCGCATTCTCGCCCTACCTCAGAGATGTCCCTTCTGCGGATGCACGGACCCGAGCATTAAACATTTTCTTTTTCCTTCCCCTTGGCAAAATTTCCCAACCCACCCCATCGCCCTACGCTTTCCTCGCTTTCTCCCCGCACCGCTTGTTGAATGCCACATGTCTCTGGCGGACCGTCGTGCGTGCGTGGGGCGTTAGTGGTCTTTTTCTCCATTTGGGCGAATTTCCCCAATTTTCTTTGTCGCTCATCATTTCCTCTCCCTTTCTCCCCATCGTGGTTGTTGGGCGCCACGTGTCCCTGGCGGACCCATGGGCACAAATATGAATTTTATCCCCGCACAAGAAAAAAATTCCAAACGCCACCCCATGACCTACCAACCCCAAAATGAGTTTTCTTACCCGCTCAACACGTGTCCCTTTTGGGAAAATTTGACCCCAAGGTCCATCTATCCATAATCGTAGTTTTACAAGGATTTAGGAGGACTTCTTTATATCATCAGAGAGGTGATAAAATTTCCTATCCAATGGGAATGAGTTAGGAAAATTTTGAATGCGTTAAGTGTGACAAAAATCAAGTTGAAACTCGAGTCTTAGAGAGTGGTTATGGGATTAATTTACCCCCTAAACCTAACTCGAAACTTATAACCCTAAAATTTGAACCTTATAACCCCCGATAATTGCTAATAAAAGAAAAGTATGTTCTAGGAGATTAAACTTGTTAGGAACTCCGTAGTGACAATGTTGTATTGCAACTTGGTTGTAGTCATGTCTAATAAAAAAAAATCCATAATTTTCCTAACCCTAGGTTGTTTCTTGGGTCTCAAGTAGGTTGTTTTAACGGGAATCACACTCTCCTCTTAACTTGGAATGTAATTTAGCTAGATTATGAACAAACTTTATATACCGTGCAAATAATATGAACTCCAAAATAAAATAGATCTCCTTCTTTATTATCGAATAATGAATTACAATGTTTCCTAAATAGGAAAACAACTCCCAAACTCGGGTTGCCAAGCAAACTCTAACTTGACTACATCTACTATAGGTGGCGGAAATTACTATTTTTTGAGTTTACTAGAACCTACTATTCTTAATAAGTTCGCATGCTTATTCATACGGGCACAAAATTGCCACACATCTTCTACATTCTTAAATAAGAGGAATTACCAAATTTCTAACTCATAATGCAACTAATAGACTAAAATTAACTAACGCTCGAAATAGGAAAAAACCGAACAACTTAAACACTAATTTTTGGCCTTAAGATGACGGATATAGGGCCCAAAAATGTGTCAAAACTTTCCCCTACTAGTAGGGATAGTTTCCGCTACGTTCATCTCATCGAAATATGTGGTTTAAAAAATGGACTCAAACGGACACCTGGAGCTCAAGTTATGACCTTGTCAAGTTCCTGCTAATTCTGACGCATCATTCTCCCTTGCTTGAAAAAAATGCAGCTCCTACAAGTTGTCTTCTTCAAACTACTTCCATTTATCTACATCCAACTTCTTAATCTCCCACTTTGTGACCCAAGTATTGTCCTCTTGTTCCAATCCTTTCCAATGTACCAAATATTTGTTGTATTTCCCATGTTGCATGTGTTATCTCTCGAAAGTGCACCCTGTATAGATGACAACACATTTTCTAAGCTTGCAGAATTTGGTCTCTCTTTCGTAGAAACAATGGAAACACCTCGTGTCGATGGGTATACCTATTTTGAGGTGAATCTCTCGCATCAAGGCCGTTTCTTATTGATGTATCCAAAATCAATTTCTAGGGTTGAAAGGGTAAAAGATGACTGTAAAGTAATTTAAACTAAGGTGATACACCAAATTTGTATGAGGGCTTTGACTGAGTATATGCACAATTGATATGTGAAAGGATTTTTGATGCACAAACCAATAGTTCTTCTACAAAATATCAAGGGCAAAACACTTTGAGGTATTGAGGGAGATTATCACAACAATACTGCTAAGCTAAACATGCACATTAATATCATGTAAAAATTACTTGAGTTTGCAATAGGGTAAGATGATTAATCAGGGAATTTGCATTCATAAGACTAATAGAAACATACACAAGACTACAAATAATTGGCAAGGCAGAAAATACTTCACACTCAGAAGGTTAAACTGGCAAAACATTGCTTCAATACTCCTATATCCAAAAATTCCTCCTCCTCTATGCTTTGCAAAGGCACACAATATATAGCAAAATTAATTTACCCACCCTTCCTAAAAAATGTCCTAAGGCTTGTACTCGCCCATGCATCTTATTTTTATCTTTTATTTAATAATAGATAAAGGAATAAAAATAGAGTATGTAATTACAATTATGAATTAATAGCGTTGATTACAATACAGTCAAACTAAAGTTGATTGTTCTATTTTTAAGAAAGCAAGGGTGAATAATTTGCTAATAATAAACTTTACTTGCGTTGGACAAGTTTCTTTCCTTGTGCATGTAACTTTTGTCTCCTTCTATGTTTTGTCCTTTTGTGAAGCATGCAAAAAATCAACTCCCTGTGAGTGAGCAAAATTAATTACATTATTTGTAAATACAAAAATAAATCATCTACTGTAGGGACCACTTGTCCATGTGCACATGCTGACTTTTCTTTTGCAATATGTGGGGCCACCCTTGCACTTGATCAATGATCTCCATTCGGTTTGGCCACCTTGTGGACTTAGAAAATTATAAGGTCTACCACCTTTGATTAATATTGCATGACATAATATAGTCTCACCACCTCTTGATTAATACATGCATGGTATATTTGTTGGATTTTACATATTGGATAATATTTGGTTAAAATTCACCTTTTCGGTGATCATAGTTGCCATGATTTGGTCGGCCCCTTTTGATTATTGGAACATATAGTTTAAGACCTTAGAAAGGTCAGAAGGCAATGATTTTGTTTTAATCATGGGGCTGGTCAATTATAGAGAGTTCTAAAGAGTAACAACTCCTCCTGAAGATCCATGGGCAGCCACTACCATGTGATCAGTTCCTCTCCAAATGATATTGACAATACAAGTAGAATCCAAAGACATCTTTGTCTCTTGGAGAAGTAAAAATTCATTTTTATTTTCTCCTGATAACCTACAAACAATAGCTTGATGAGTTCTACTATTTAAACCCCTAATGTTCCAAGATTAAATGATCATTAAGACCCATGTCTTTGAGTAGGAATCCTATGGCGCATTGGGCCATAAGAAACATTTTCTCTCCTTGATATGCTATCAAATCCTTGGTTGATTTTCTTCCCACTCCTTGTAAATATTATTCCTTGACCTCTTCTCAATCTGGATGATCCCTAACTAAAGATTTTCTCTGTTCTTTTCTACTACACTTATATTGATATCCTTTGCAATACTTTTTCTTTTGATGGACTACCATAGTACATGCTTTCTCTGTTTGTGACATGTCAATTCCTATTATGCCTTGCTCTGGTAAAGAAGATTCGAGAAGATGGATTTCAGTCTAAGAAGAGTTTGTTATCATTCATTCTTCTACACTTTTCTTAATTTGTTCTTCTTCTTTATCGGGTAGCATCTTAAAAATCTTGTATCTATTGGAAGATTTTTTTTTCCATCTTTTATTTTGTTTCTTTTTCTTTGGTTGTTCAAAACCATCCTGCTATGGTTCACCATTCTGAGGAATGTTATTCAGTTCTTTGTTAGCTGATCTCTTATCCTCTTCGAGGATTAGGGACTCTGGATGAGCCTCCATTTTAGGATTTAGGGTATTTGGGGAAAACCGGGCCAAGTGATCAAGTTTATGACATATTTTCCATCTAAAAGGTAGGGATTCAAAATCTAGTTGTTGAATCCATGAGAGATGCCAACTACAGGTTTTGAATTCTTCTAGTAAGGAACGACTCAAATCCATTTCTAGACATAGAAGTTTCCTTCTATTGTGTCTCTAGAAACACCCAAAATCTTCCAATAGAGTTACCAACGAGTTCCAATAACTTTTCGACCAAAATTCCATTGGAAGTGCATACATACGGATCCAAACTAGAATAGTAGTTGGTTCAATTCGTGGGTCAAATCCCGCTCTCCAAGGTTGCATAAAAATTCATTCGGTGCCATAGTGTTTTTTTCTTGAATCGAAATCCTTCAATCTATCTACAAGGGACGAGAATATCACTATAAAATAAACATTACTAATAAACCACATAGAAAACTCACCATGGCGATCCCAATTTTGATGTATCCAAACATGCAAGAAATTGAGGGTTGGGCGCATTCTAGAGAACTTACATATTAAATCATGATTTATCATGTAGATGACATTTTCTTCTAACATCTCATGTTTAATGAAAATTTGAAGTATTGAATCGATTGAGGCAAACAACCATTGACCTTACTTCCGGATGTGGTTGATCCATAAGTTCTTAAAATATTATTGGCAGCCATTTTTTTGCTTCTCCGGACCAACGGGGTTTTTTAATTTTAGAAGATCAACAAAGTAGGGTGAGTTTAGTGTGGGTGGCTCTGGAGGGGACTCTATTACCCAACCCTTAAGTAGAAAACTACCTTGCGGTAGGCTGCAACACATGTTGTGATTAGGCTAGGCCATCAAAGTTTGATCCACAAAGAATTTGTTACCTTTTTCTCTAATCTTCATGGTGGAGAAGCTCACTCTTATCTTGTCGGTTAGAATTCTCTTCTTCATGATTTTCCTCCTATTATTGATGAGGCTTCTAATGCTTCATGGTGCTTTTTTCTATGGAGCATGAGAAGGCTCTTTGGCGAGATGGGTTCCCAATAGCCTTTTTCAAGATTTTGGAACATCCTGGACTCAAATGTGTGGCCTATTATTCAAGAGTCCACATTAACCAAGAAAATTATGGGTGGAATTAATCATATTTCCATCTATTAGTTTCCCAAGAAAGAACATGTTTATTCCTTTGATGATTTCGTGCAAATATAATTATGCAATACCTCTTATAAAATCATCTCCAAAGTTATAGCGCTCTGAGTTTAACCCCTTCTTGACAATTCAATGTCTATGGAGCAAATCTGGCTTCATTCCCAGTGCATAATATTACTTAAGGCAGTATTATGTTAGCTCATGATCCCATGTAATCTCTCGTCAATAATAGGAAGCCCGGTATTCTTATCAAGCTCGACACAGTAAAGCTTATGATAGAATCAATTGCTGATGCCTAATCCACTCCCTTCTCAAAATGGGCTTCTACAAAGATTTTGGCAATTGGGTCTTCGATTTTATTTCTTCTCCTCTTTGTGCAATTCTCATTAATGGTTCTATGTAAGTTTTTATTGAGAGACACCATTGTATCTTCCAAGGGGATCCACTTTCTTCCTTCATAATTATTCGGTTTCTAAAGCTCTTAATAGGTCTATAAAATATGCAAAAGCTAAGGGTGTTATTCATGATCTTGTGGTTGTGAATGGTATTGATCCTCTTTCTCACCGACAATTTGTCAATGATACCTTTCTTTTCGACATGATCTCTTCCTTGTCTAAACCCACCTAGTGGAAATAATATATATATATATATATATATATATATATATATATATAATTTATCACATTTGTTATTTATAAATTATATTATATATAGGTTAACTATTTTGACTATGATACTATATAATTTAAAATAGTTCTTATACAAAATACAATATTATATATGTAATAAATTATATACTATCACTAGTAATAGTAAATATTATTAATAATAATATTTATATTACATATACAAAACACTACAATCAATATATTGATTTACCTTCATATAAATATATCATTTTTATATTATATGAATAATATCAATATGTTTGTTACCTACCATATATAATTATACTGATAAAATATAATATTAATAAATTATATGCATTAATATAGTGTACACAATTATATTTTCATATTAGATATATATTTATTACATATTATTAATAACAACATTTATATTACATATACAACAATACAATCCGTATATTGATTTACCATGACACAAATATATCATTCTTGCATTATATGAATAATATCAATATGTTTGATACCTAACATATATAATTATATTGATAAAATATAATATTAATAAATTTAAAACATTTATTACATACAATATACAATATTATATATTTAAAAAATTATATACTATTACTATTACTAATAATAATTTACACTATCTATTTTATACAAAATTATATTAATAAAATAGGTTTTAAAATAAAAACATATTATTATTATATTGTATGAATATTATTAACATATTTAATACCTACCATATATATAGTTGTATTAATAAATTTAAAATCATTTATTACATACAATATATATATATATATATATATATATATATATATATATATATATATATATATATAAAATTTACTATCATTAATAATAATAAATAAATTAGTAGGCTTCAAGAGATTTGGTTGCTGCCTAGCTTGCGCCGCTGTTGCTTCCTGGCATCCTCTGGTGTTTGCTATGTTGTCGGACCCTTCTGGTCTAGACCAGGGGCCCCTCTTCTCTGGGACCCTGCCTCCCAAGCCTCCAGATGCATGGAATAAAATAGTAGAGGGTTCCACCTCTGCCCCGCACTCAGACAAACTTTCTCCGACACTAGTCGATGGGTCCTTTTCCCTTCACATCCCATCCCACATCACCGATGCTACTGCTGCCTCACGTGATCTATCTCTGGTGGGAAAGCTGATGGGCCCCAGGCCCCCACTTGAAGATATTAAAAAATGGGCCAGGCTGAAATGGAATCCATGTGGGGTGCTTGAAATAGCAGTGATGCCAAACGGATTCATCCTTTTCTCCTTCAGCATGAAAGAGGACTTTGCGCGGGCTCTTCTGGGCGGTCCTTGGTTTTTGGCAGACGCAGCTTCTACTTCAGGAAATGGTCTCCGGGCTTCAACCCACACACTGAAACCATGACCCAAGCTCCAATATGGGTTCGCCTCCCGGGTCTCCCCCTGGAGTTCTGGCATCCTACAGTTATAGAAGGTATTGCTCTTGCTATGGGTTCTTTAATAGCTATTGATCAAGCCACTAAGGCAAAAACTAGATTCATCCATGCCCGCTTTTGTGTTAACGCCGATGTCAGTTGTCCTCTCCCAAAAGAGATAGAGCTCCTATCTGACTTTGGAACCTGGAAGCAAAATATTGACTACGAATATATCCCCCAAGCCTGCTCCTTCTGTAAAAGCATTGGCCATAGAGCCTCTGGTTGCCCTTCAAAACCCCAACCAAAAACCAGACCCCAAACATCCTCCCCCAAAAAAAAAAAATCTATATTCCAAAGGCATCCTCTGATGAGGTTCCGGTCATTCCTACTTCCAACCCTTTTGCTCTCCTTGAAGAGGGGGAGGTAAACACCGACCCTGAAGAGGCCTCTCCTTCTGGCCCCCATCCTCACTAAGATCCTCTCTGTTCTCCCCCACCTCCTTTCTCAAGCCCCACCTCCCCCTCTTTATATCCTTTCCTCTGTTCCCCCAATTGGGCTCCCCAGGGCCTCTCCATTCCACCTACCCTCGATTCCGTGCTCTCCCCCTCTGCCCACTCTTCGAGGACAGCTTTAATCCCCGTTTGACTCGTAGTTGCAGCAAGAAACCTAATATTGGAACTAAAAAAACAAGGTGGCGAACGCAGTAATCTTGTCAAGCTCCAAAGAAGAAGGAACTCTTAATGTCGCTCAAGGTACTCAGAGCACTATCCACATGATAGTGGGGAACAAAACAAAATCCAAGAAATGAAGATCATCTCCTGGAATATTAGAGGTCTCAATTCTCTTCAAAAACAAAGGGTCCTCAAAGATATGAAATTTTAGAATTCCCCTGATATCATTATGCTCCAGGAAACTAAACTAAAAAACGATGATAGATTTTTGAAAATTTGGCCTACTGCCTCCTTTGTTTCTCAACCCTCGGCAGGAAATTCTGGAGGTTTATGCACCCTCTGGGACCCAAGGAGCTACAAAGGTGACTGTCTTTTTAAGCATCCCAACTTCCTTTGCATGCTTTTCCAAGAAGTGGGGTCTGATTCCCCCTGGATTGCCATCAACGTCTATGCTCCCAATCTAGAGTCTCAGCGTGGAAACATGTGGAAAGACATTTCAAATTTCATCAGCTCTTGCGGCAATCTTCCCATATTAATAATGGGAGATCTTAATTGTCCCCTTTATCCTTCTGAAAAACAAGGAGGTGCTCCTGCCTCTCCCGTCAGCATCGGAGCTCTGGCTGACTTCATTCGTGAGAATTCCCTTCTTGATATTGATCTCCACGGGGCTTCCTTCACTTGGTCCAACCATAGAATGGGCACAAATCATAATCAAAGCAGACTTGATAGATCTCTGGGTTTGTTGGATTGGATCTCCCTTTTCCCAGATTTCTACCTCAGTTCACTCCCTCGGGCCACCTCTGATCATAGCCCTCTTCGCTCTGTGCAAACAATAAGTTGAACATCAAGAACCCTCCTTTCAGGTTCGAGCTAGCTTGGCTCAAAAATAATAACCTGAACCCTCTCATCAAAAAATGGTGGGACTTCAATGTCAGAGCAGCACTGATATGTTTAGATTTTCCAGCAAACTCAAAGAAATAAAAAAACAACTCAAAATTTGGAAGGTTATGGTCTTTGAAAGATCAAACTCCGCAAACAGAAACTGTCGTAGGATATTGCTAGAGTGGCCACTCAAATTGAATCTGAAGGGAGGTTGGACCATCTTCATCAACAAGAATCCCTCCTCCTTAGCGAATACCACAATACCCTTCAAGAGGAGGAGACCTATTGGAGGCAGAGATCTCGAGCCCTTTGGCTTGAGCAGGGGGATCGTAATACTAAATTCTTCCACATCACTGCTTCCAAGCATCTAAGTTCTTCGGTAACTTATTAACCTCTGAAATTGACATCTCTAATGAATTAGTTTCCTTCTACTCTAACCTCCTTCAGGTTGATCACCACCCCACTGAGCAAGCGATGTCCACTATGCTGCAACATATCCCACAGCTAGTGTCTACGGAGATGAACGATAATTTAATCAAGCCTTTTGAAATGGAGGAAATCCACAAAGCCGTTTTCTCCATGAAAGGGGACAAAGCTCCGGGTCTAGATGGCTTTCCTGCTACTTTTTTCCAAGTTTTCTGGGAAACCATCAAGCAGGATCTCTTCAAGGTAGTTAATGAATTCCAGACTTGCAACAACCTCCTCAAAGAATGGAACACCACTTTCTTAGCACTGGCTCCCAAAGCCCAGGGCTCCAAGGCTGTCTCCAACTTCAGACCGATCAGTTTATGCAACACTGCTTACAAAATCATCACTAAGATGCTAGCTTCCAGGCTTAAACCCCTAATGAACACTCTCATCTCTCAGAACCAGAATGACTTTATTCAGGGTCACCTCATTCAAGGTGGTATCATCACGGTACATGAAGCAATACATTCGACCTATCACTCAAAATCCTCTGGAATGATCCTCAAGCTGGATATGCAAAAATCCTTTGACCGAGTCAGCTGGACCTTCCTGATCAGAGTGCTAGAAAGTTATGGTTTTGATAAAAGATGGTGCAGTTGGATCTATTCTTGTATTGCGACTCCTTGCTTCTCTATTCTTATTGATGGCATCCCAGCCGACTTCTTCAAAAGTAGCAGAGGAATTAGACAAGGTGACCCCCTGTCCCCTTTTCTCTTTGTTCTTATGGCTGATACCCTCAACAGAGCCCTTGAGGACGCTAAAAGCCATTCTATCATCTCGGGTTTGAAGATCACCTCCAACCTTCCTTCGGCCACCCACAATCAATTTGTCAATGACACCCTGCTGCTAAGCTCTGCATCTGTTATTGAAGCCCGCGCTTATGGAAATCCTGACTCTTTATCAAGTTGCCTCTCAGCAAACCATCAACTTCAACAAAAGCAACATTTCCTTCATAAATACCCCCTAGGACCCAACAAAAGATTGCTGATATTTTTGGCTGCAAAATTGTGGATCTCCCCTCCTCCTACCTGGGCATTCCTCTTTTCAAGGGTAAGCAAACTAAAAACCTTTGGAATCCTGTAATCGAAAGATATCAAAAAAAGCTTGCTGCTTGGAAAGGGGCTCTACTCAGCCAGGTGGGCAAGCTTCAATTGGTCAAAGCCACCCTCCAGAGTCTGCCGATCTACTTCATGTCTCTTCTTAAGTTGCCTAGCTCGGTGAAGGAGGTGGTGGAAAGGATTCAAAAACACTTCTTGTGGTCTGGTGTGGAAGAGAAAAAATGGATACATCTGGTTTCCTGGAAGGAAGTTTGTAAGCCGACCCCTCTTGGTGGTCTCGGGTAAGACAAATGGCTAACATGAATGTCGCCCTTCTTGCTAAAATTGGTTGGGAAGTGGTGAAAGGTACTTCTCACTGGGCTCAGCTCCTTAGATCCAAATATCTAGCTCCTAATGAAGACTTTATTTCCTCTACCCCGGCCCGTGGTTCGGCTATATGGAATTCAGTCATCAGTTCCCTTCCCACTCTTCGTGCTGGCACCAAATGGAGGTTTGGGAATGGTGGAAGTATTGACTTCTGACATGATCACTGGATTGGGGAAAAGCCTTTGGGCCTCAATCCCGCTTGGGATCCTGTTAGAAGAATCCTCATTAATCGTCATGGCAGGTTAGTTTCTGGATATTGGTCTCTTGTGAATTCCATCCCTACCTAGAGTATCTCGATTGGATGGGAATCAGGGAACAACAGAGGCAACTCCTAATTCTACTTAGAATTGATTTATCCTCCATCTACATTCCCTTTTCCCTACCCGAGGATGATCTTATCTGGCCCCTCTCCCCTTCCGGAGCCTTCTCTGTTAAAGCTGCTTACCTCTCCATGCCTCTCTCCAGCTCTGGCCCTCCCCTCAGCAAAATCTGGCCGAAGGAAACTATCCCCAAAATTGGCTTCTTCTCCTGGCTCTCCTCTAAAAATGCTTTCCTATCGGGAGAAAATCTGAAAAGAAGGGGCTTCTCCCTTCCCACTAGATGTGTGCTCTGTACCAAAGCTATGGAATCCTCTTCCCATCTTTTAATTCATTGCCCCTTCTCCCAAGCTATTTGGCATTGGTTCCTGTCACGTATGGGTGTGCTCGGACTTTCCCTGAGTCCATCCAGGATACTCTCATCCAATGGTCCTCCCCTTTCTCCCATCCAGCCCTGACGCTGGCTTGGAGGCTTCTCCTCCCTCACGACATCTGGGGTATCTGGAAGGAAAGGAACAGAAGGATCTTCAAAGAGTAGAGTCGGGATCCTGCTAGCGTGGCCAACAGATCGCTCTGACCTTCCAAGAAAACATCAACACTCACTACTGGATCAAGTATCAGCAAAAAATTCAACTATGTAATTCTAAGGAGTGGCAACTTCTGTTGACTAATCTTCCTTTGGGTAAGGCTTCTACTACGGATCGCTCTTCTGTGCGATGGCTTCCTCCCCCCGGATGGAGAAAACTTAATACTGATGGAGCATCTAAAGGAAACCCTTAACATTCAAGAGGGGGATCCATTCTTGAACTCTGTTGGTCTCACTATGCAGCCTCTGCTATCAACCTCAGCTTTGGTACCAACCATCGTGCGGAAGCCCTGGCCATCCTCAAGGGCCTTGCTGGCTCTCAATTACGGTAATGATCCCCTCCAAGTTGAAAGTGACTCCCTCAATATCATCAAACTCCTGCAGTCGGCTAACACGGGCAATGGTCTATTCAAAATATTATTGCTGATATCCGCATCTTACAAAGGAACTTTCAACAAATTCACTTTCAACACATCCTTCGAGAAGGAAACAAAGCGACATATTGCTTAGCTAATATTGGCATCCACCTTGAAAATCAATAAATTTGGTCGAATGACTTATCGGCAAACCTCCTCCAAATTACCAAGAATGACCTCACTTCTTAAAGCTCCCAGTTGGATGGGTATTGCTTCCTTTGGTGTCAGCTATGTCATTATTAATCTTCCTAATGGCGGCGGTAATGATTCTTCCATTATTATGATTTGTTTGTTGGCACAACATAATTTTAAGAGGGAGGCAAGTCATATTTATGCGGATCCTCATGCGTGGCGCTTCCCCATCTCATAAGTACTCGTGGGAGGGTAATAATGATGAGGTAGACGACTCCCACGCTTGGGAAGGGCTTTTAAGGCCCTCCACAGTACTCTCCTTTACACTCATTTTCAAAATCTCATTAGCTTGGGTGGCCAGATGAAACGCATCGAACCTGCCTCCTACAGCGCGGTGAAAGAGGATGAAGTCGGAACATCCTGCTGGAGAATGGGATAACCACTTTTCTCGAAAGGATGGAGGGACATTCGGCTCTGGTCTCCTATGCCACCATGGCTTCTTGGTCGCAGGACATGTTAAAATTGGCAATACCTCCATGATCTCCATGAACACAACCGCCGATGCTACTGGTCTCCCAGCTATAGGGGATGTTTACTTCAAACACTCTCTCCACTCGAAATGCAAAATTTCATAGCTTCGAGTGATAAACCAGTCAAGTATCTGTCGGGCTATACCCGCGACTCTCTATCTCCTCCGTGGGACAGAATTGCTGAAGTGATCATGCGCTACTTCACCATCGATGGCCACTACCGCCTGGTCTATGGCCCCCATTTCTTTATCCTTTCACACCTGCGCTGGGATAAGAAGATAAATTTCATTGCTTTTCTATTCCAATCTTTGGAGCATTCCGTCCATCTTTCTCGTGATGGGGAGGGAGTTATTCTTCTTCAGGGCTTGCTATATTTACTTTTCATATCCGCTGCCTCACATGCCAAAATTGCCCATTTTCCCCCTAGGTTCCGAGCGTCACCGTCGCACCCCCATGTCCTCTCCCCATCCCTCCTCCGCCTCCCATACCTCCTCCAATTGTCACCATCACCTTCACAACTCTTCCAATTCGATTCGGATGTGTCCATCCTGGGCTCTCCCCGCGACTCTCTATCTCCTCCGTGGGACAATTCTTTGAAGTGATCATGCGCTACTTCACCATCAATGGCCACTACCGCTTGGTTTATGGCCCCCATTTCTTTATCCTTTCACACCTGTGCTGGGATAAGAAGATAAATTTGATTGCTTTTCTATTCCAATCTTTGGAGCATTCCGTCCATCTTTCTCGTGATGGGGAGGGAGTTATTCTTCTTCGGGCTTGTTATATTTACTTTTCATATCCGCCGCCTCACATGCCAAAATTGCCCATTTTCCCCTAGGTTAAAGGCGCGCCGCACCCCCATGTCCTCTCCCCATCCCTCCTCCGCCTCCCATACCTCCTCCAATTGTCACCATCACCTTCACAACTCTTCCACCCGATTCGGATGTGTCCATCCCAGGCTCTCCCGCGACTCTCTATCTCCTCCGTGGGACAATTCTTTGAAGTGATCATGCGCTACTTCACCATCAATGGCCACTACCGCTTGGTTTATGGCCCCCATTTCTTTATCCTTTCACACCTGCGCTGGGATAAGAAGATAAATTTGACTACTTTTCTATTCCAATCTTTGGAGCATTCCGTCCATCTTTCTCGTGATGGGGAGGGAGTTATTCTTCTTCGTGGCTTGTTATATTTACTTTTCATATCCGCCGCCTCACATGCCAAAATTGCCCATTTTCCCCTAGGTTCGGCGCGTCGCCGCACCCCCATGTCCTCTCCCCATCCCCCTCCGCCTCCCATACCTCCTCCAATTGTCACCATCACCTTCACAACTCTTCGATTCGGATGTGTCCATTCGGATGTGACTCCATCTCCTCCGTGGGGGCTTGAAGTGATCATGCGCTACTTCACCATCAATGGCAACCGCCCCCATTTCTTTATCCTTTCACCCCCTGGGATAAGAAGTCCCCAATCGAGCATTCCATCCATCTTTCTCGTGATGGGAGGGAGTTATTCTTCATGCTATATTTTTTTCATATCCATTTGCCTCAATGCCAAAATTGCCCATTTTCCCCCTAGGTGCGTTGTCGCGCACCCCCATGTCCTCTCCCCATATTCCCATCCTCCTCCCTCACCATCACCTTCACAACTCTTCCTTCCGATTCGGATGTGTCCATCCTGGCTCTCCCGCCGCCGGGACCCCCCTCTGTTCCCCCTAAGTTGTCCCCTCAACATTCCATGCTTTTTTCTCGAAAGAAACTAGAAATGTACTGAGGATATCCCTAGTTGAGGACGCCCTCCTGGGATCTAGAAAGTTGGTGACATTTCGGACTCGGAGAAACTAGAAATGACGAGGATACATTGTTGAGGACCCCATCATCTAGAAAGTTGGAACACACCTTGACAAGCCCATGCTTGAACACACCTCCTAAGCCTAAAGCTTCATCTGCTGAGATTGCAAATGCCGACTCTCTAAGGGATGATCGCAGGGTCAATCTAATTTCTTCTATTTTGAACAAGCTCCAACGCGCCTTCACCACTTTGAAGGCCTGGGAATCCTTCACTGACACCACTAGGACTGCTATTGCCAAAGATTGTTCCAAACTCCTAGCTCTCACGAATTAGCTCGCTGAAGACTTGAGTTTCCCGAGGGTTAAGAATGTTATTCTTGAAGTGAAAAGCTCATCTCATGTATTTTCTTTCCCTTGTTGGCTTTCCTCTCAACCTTTTTTGGAATCTTCTAGGGTATTATCGTTATGTAATTTTCATCACTTATATCTAGCCTTTTGGGCTTTTTTGTAAAAGGTTGCGGGTCTTCTAAAACCCTCTTTTTACCCTATATTCCAAAAAAATAAAATAATAAATTACACAATCTATTTTATAGATTATATTTTGATATCACATAATAATTTGTTATGTTATTAAAAATAATATATTGATTGGCTATAATATAAATATATCATTACTATATTAAATGAATAATAACAATATATTTATTGCCATATATAATTATATTGATAAAATATTACATTTACTACATACAATATTATATATATTTTTAATAAATTATATACAATATACAATATATAATATTATATATTTATTACATACTATCACTAGTAATATTAATAAATTATATACATAAATATATTATACACAATAATATTTATACTACATATACAACACATTTAAAACATTTATTACACAATCTCTTCTCTACATAATATTTTGATATTACATATTAATTTGTTATGTTATAATATTAGTATATTAATTTACTATACTATATGTATACATACATATATAAATAATATAAATATTAAAATATTTATTTCATACAATATAAAAAATAATATAAATATTAATAATATTAAAATAATTATTTTAAAAAATATAAAATTCTATATAATAATATGTATAATATATTATTTAAATAATTAAATTATTTAAATATTAATAATATATTTATTAAATACTATATGTATACATAAATATATAAATAATATAAATATTTATTTTAAGCAATATAAAATTTTATATAGTAATATGTATAATATATTATTTAGATAATTAAATTATTTAAATATTAATAATATATTTATTAAATACAATATGTATACACATAAATATTAATAATATTAAAATATTAATTTCATAATAATATGCATAATATGTTATTTTGATAATTAAATTATTTAAAAATAATATAAATAGTAATAATATTAAAATATTAATTTCATAATAATATGTATAATATATTATTTAAATAATTAAATTATTTAAATATTAATAATATACTTATTAAATATAATATGTATACACATAAATAATATAAATATTAATAATATTAAAATATTAGTTTCATATAATATAAAATTATATATAAGAATATGTATAATATATCATTTAGATTTTAAAATTATTTAAATATTAATAATATAATTATTACATAAAAACTTATATTTATTAATAATAATATTAACACAAGATAATTTTTTTCATTTTTCAATGCCACATTAATTTAATAAAATAGACTCAACAAACAAATTCCTTAATATGTAGAACCATTTATTTCTTGTCAACTCTCATTTTCTTCCATTCTTTTCAAAGTTACATTAATTAATAAAATAAATTTAAACACATACACAACAAGACAATTTTTTTCATTTTTTCAATGCCACATTAATTAATAAAATAAACTCAACCAAACATATTATGTAATAGAGATTACTTTTTATTATTATAAATTGTTAAAATACCATTTATTACTTGCATTAAATATTTATTAACAAAAATAACTATTTTGAAAAATTAATAACACATTAATAAAATTTAAAATAAAAATACAACAGAAAAACACAGCAAACTCCAAGAATGACCACCATAGTCATTCTTGGAGGTTTTGGAGGGCCATTTCAGGCCCCCGCCAAAAAAATATTTTATTTATTGTAAAATATTGTAACACTATTTACAAGAAACACAGTCCAATGATAAAATCTTGGTAACATCAAGCACCGACACAGTAAATGTCGAGCCCGTAACAATAAAAATCTCTATACACAATGAAGTGGCTCCTACAAACCCACAACTCCAATGACGATACCAATTGGATTTTGACACTATATTGTTTATTAACAAATAATAAGTTGGATGACAATGATGCACTAGAGGTACAATGTACGAGAATAAATTAATACTCAAAACATATATATATCCCTCCTTTTGATTTAAGATATATATCACGGTGAAGTGGTCCCCGCAAATATACCTGCAATAATATCTCTGCGAAGTGTAAAGTTAGTTTTATCTACTAAAATTATGAATGAGAATGTTTGGTTTCCATTTAAAATTCAAAATAGAAACGCTACTAACCTGAAGGGATGTGCTGGACTAAATATTTTTTCCATTAATATTATGTGTGACCTGTGTATTACACATCCCCCACAAATTGTGGAAAAAACAAACTGCAGAAAAATCTCACTAGAAATAGCTAAAACTTATGAAATTAAACATATGTATTACACATCCCCCACAAATTAATTTTAAAAAAATGTGCTTTGTCTTGTTATACAAGAAAATTTCAGTTCTACTATTTTAGAGAGAGAGGGAGAGCTTTTACTATTTTAAAAAGTTATCACAAAGATTTCTATTAACATTTGTGGAAGGGGCTTGAAGTTTCCTAACAAAATAAAAGATTTTTGTGACGGCTGAAAACCCTGCAACCCTAAAATCAAGCATTAAAGGAAGATATGACCTTGACAATGCAGAAATCAAAACATAAAATCATGATTGCAAATCTCCTTACTCTCATAATCTCCTCAAATGTCCACGGTGCAAGTGAAATTCCTATTAATTGCTAATATTTTCGCTCTCGGACGAAAAAAAAATCGAAAATATTGGTCGAAGTTTTAATTAAAACACAAACAAAACATCATTAAACACTCTTTCATGGGATCAGTTGGCTTCTGTCCACTTCCCCAAATTTGTTGTTCTACTCACCAAGGCAGTCATTGCAGGAAAAATGGAAGTTATACAGTGGCTGGAAAGTTTTTTTTGGACACATCATCGAATTTTTTTTTGTAGGGATTTATTAGCCTAAATGCATTACTATAATCCTGTGTTGGAAAAATAAGTGGAAACAGGCACATGGAAAGAAACTACATGATTTTCCAGGCAGTCTTCTTATAGAAGCAATTGAAAATTGGGAGTTAGAATCGTACTCCAAAACTTTTCTAAAAGTAAACCAAATTACAGAGAAAAATGTTTTCTAATGCCCTGTGGAACAGAACTGATACAAATTGCCCAAAACATTTACAGTTGTCCTCTCTAGCAAGTTCTTGGAGTTTATAACACACGATAATACTTTAAAAGCCATAAACAAGTTCCAGTGGAACATAAGGGTTTTTGGCATTCAAAAGTTACGTGATGTTGATTTTTAAAGAGGACTTTCTACTGTGGGTAAAATAGTAAAACAAAATGTTCAGTTGCCGAATGCTTGTTCAGTGTATTGTAGTGAATTATACAGCAGAGAATTAGAATTTTACTAGATTTGGAGACAGCTTTTAAGGCGGCAGGACAGGACAGGGCAGAGCATGCAGGGCATATAAGTAGAAACAACATAGAGGAGTGCACTCTCAATACCACGTTATGTTTAAATTAGAGAGAGTTTATTTTTAGATTAATGAGGGATTATGTGGATGTAAAAGCAATGCATATTCTAGCCATTTTGATATCCATAGTTTTCACCAAGATTTGCAGGTGTAAAGTTATTTGCAGGTGGCATAAATAAAATCCACCCCATTTAGAGAACACTTTTAAAGCATAAAAAAATGGGTATTTGCCAAACAAAAAAAGTGATGGCTGCTGTTCCCACTGATCCATGAAGATTATTAGATGCATCTCAGACACTAAGACACAAATCCATAGTTATGCAACTAAATTAAGATTACAATGACAACCAAGTTCAGATTGTGCAAGGAAATTGCAGAAGATTTCAACCTTGGATCAAAAGGAAAACCTTGCAACCCTAAAATCAAGCATTAAAGGAACATAAAATCATGATTGCAAATAAATAGAGTGAACCTAGTAAACAGACCCACGTAAAGACACCTTGGAAACAGAATCTGTAGAGTGTGTTCAAACTGAGTTAGGTAAGAGATGAAGCACATTTCATATAAAATGTCTGCCATATGTTGATATTAGGCACAATTACATTGATATCTACTGTCACAAACAATTTACTTGTTTTTATGGGTATCTAGTTGTACAATGAACTCTGAAGTTTTAATCAAGAGTATCACTGTGATATTTCCTAAACAGACATTAAACATTCAATTTCATTGTTAAATAACCATAAAAACAAATCTTCTAAACATGTGAATGAACTGTGATATAGTTTTTGTGCATTCTATTTGTGGATCTTGACATTCCCTTCAGTGCACTGAATGGGGGAATTAAATTGATATATTTATTAAATTGCTATGCACTTATCACCAAATTTATTAATTTCTAAAAGGGAATTTAAATAATATACTTAACTAAATTGCTATGCTCTTTGAGATTTCGATGACTCGATAAAGTAAATTCAATCAAATTTCTATAAAGATAGTTAAGATTATCTGTGATCAGGAGAAGAATTGTTGAGTAATTACCTCTCTGTTGGGTATCATTTAAAACTGCTCTGCTCTCTGCTGGAGGGACGACCATTAACCATTAAACAACCTGCCACACAAGTAACAAAAAATAGATGATCCATTAGCAGCCGTTAAAAACTGCAAAGGAAATATGAAATATTAATTTTGCAGTGGTTATCCATTAACCAAGATCAATTTTCCAGTGGTTATCCATTAAACAATGCTATGACTAATGTTTTGCAGTGGTTATCAACTAATGAGGAAAATGCATCCTCGATCAATCTCAAAATAAAAGAAAACCCATAAAATTCTGAAATCCGATTCCAACACGAGAGACCAAAATCAAAATTGTTCAAACCTGAAGGATGCATGTTCAAACTGCAGTTCCACCGCCACCACTGCAGCTCATCTTCTGCAGTTTCCTTTAACTAGTTCTTTATTTCAGTTAATAAATTGTAGACTGAGCAATTCCTTCAGTCATAGGATTAGTTTACTTTCAGTTAAGTTTTTGTTCTCTTTTGTTTGCAGCTTCATTCGCTGCCTAATAAACTGCAGCATCTTTCAGTCTTAATTGATGCCTGTATTTTAGGATCTAGCTGAGTTCTTCTTCAGTTATCTCTTTCATTACTGTAGCTGCTCCTTCTTTTAAATGTAATCCTCTCCTTCAGATTTCAAGCACAGCAGAAGGAAAAGAAGACAGTTCTAAGTTGAATAAAACAGAACTTCATTAGCCTTGCTGTTCGCTCACTTTGTGAGCAGATTTACTGTTAATTTCTGTGTGTTTTGTTTTGTTTTCTTCATTGTTCATAAAATATTCAGTATAGTATAAGTGCTGAGATTTTATAATCTTCAAAAACCAATAAAAATTAAACATAAAGCACGGCTGTGCAATAATTAATGAAACAAAATAAAAATAGAGAGGCAAAATAACAAAACAAAAATTTAAATCAGAGAGAATAAAAACCATTTGCAGGGATTTCAATCCAGCTTCACCTTTAATTTCTTCCTGCCCTGTAAAACATAACTGAAATTAATTGCAAACACACACAGAGTGAAGAACTAAATTATTACCTTATAAACTGGAATTTAGGCGAATTTTGGTGACGCCTGAAAAATTCAGTAGACAATAGTACTGTAAATCTACCTTACTCCATTACTCTGACAATCTCCTTCCCGGTAGACGTTTTTATTTATTTTTAACATATTCTCAAATGTCCACGGCGCAAGTGAAATTCCTATTACTTGCTAATATTTTTAGCTATCCTTCAGAATTTTTGTTTGAAAATATCACTCAAGTTTTACAGTCATATCAAAGCTGGAAAAATGGAAGTCATTGCAATGCTGAGACTAAAAATAAGTTTGGAAAAGAGGACTATTAGGAAGATATGATGACCTTGACATAAAATCAAACATAAAATCAAGAAATAAAGCGATACTAATAAACAGACCCCTGTGAATTAATAATATGTAGTGTATTCAACGTGGAGAAAAACATGTTGGCATTTACCGTCACAAACAATTTACTTGTTTTTATGGGTGTTATCAAAACAATGAACTCTGAACTCTGATTTTTAAGCAAGACAATAAAACAAAATTCAAATAGTTCAATGTACAACTGGACACCCATAAAATCAATCTTCTAAACATGTAAATGTACTGTGATATTTCCTAAACAAACGTTAAACATCCTTCATTAAAGAACCATAAAAACAACCTTCTAAACATGTAAATATACTGTAATGTACTGTGATATTTCCTTAACAGACGTTATCAAAAGAACCCCTCAAAGAACGATAAAAACAATCTTCTAAACAAGTAACTATAGTACATTTACCTCTTTAAGTGTTGGGTATCATTTAAAACTGCCCCTGCTCTCTGCTGGAGAGACGTCTTTCATTTTAACAACCTGCCACACATTCAACAAAAGATAGATGATCCATTAGCAGCCGTTAACAAATGCAAAAGAAATATGAAATATCAATTTTCATTAAAAGATGCAAAACAAATATGAAAGATCAATTTTCTAGCGGTTTAGCATAAACAAATTGACTACTGACTATCTTATGAATAATGTTACGGAAGAGACTTACACTCTAAAAAGACTTCTCTGCACATTTCTGAATTATACCGCGGAAATGTTCAAATAATGAGCTACTAAGGACAAAATCAGAGGAATTACATTTAAAAAATTTCTGCCCTGTCCTAATTTTCTTGTTTGCTTTTGGTCAGCGAAATTCTTCAACAACCGCAAACATTCCAATACAATGCAAGCCACAGATATTTCTGTTTTTCAGATGAAATGAGTAACACTTTGCGGAAATCATGGAACCCATCACGTCTGTTATTGTGGGCTTGAGCAGGGAAAAAAGCTTCTTCATCTGTTGCCCGCAGAACTCCATCTTCATCTACTTCGCCTCCTGTCATTGATGCCCTGAAACGTTCGACGGTGAACAACAACAGCAATCTAAACATTAGAAAAACTAGATCTGAAGCCTTGCAATCCATTAAACTCTTAAGCAGAAAATGCTTATGAGTCCGAAAATGCACAACAGATCCTAAAAATGAGGGAAAACAATACTTATCAGAAAAATGAGCTATGGCTATGATTTGCTTTCTATTTTAAGACATTTCCTTTCTTAACACCTACACTAAATGTATTAGGACAGGGCAGTCTCAAAATACTTCTCGACTCTTGACTCTAGAGACTTTCACACTCTTTAAAGGTCATTCAATATTAGTAATTAGCCTCTCAAAATTCCACAGTACCTTCCCACACATTCAATCTTCACTAATTGGTTTGACTCCTATAGTCATACTACTAACTTCTTGATTGTCACAGTTTTTCCCTTAGGACTGTATTTTGGATTCCTTCTTTCTTACATACTTAGTGCACCTAAAAAATTACTATTTATGATTCCTAAAGCCCACATAATTCAATCTTCCACTGTTTAAGGATTCTATAGATTCTTCAAGGCATGGATTATGACTATTTCTCTAAGAATGCTTCCAACAAGCCCTCTAAATTGGGTAATATAATGTCATGTCTGAGTTTCAGTAACTTATGGAGTCTGGACTAATATGCTCACATTCCCCTGTTTTTCACTTCATGATCTCCTTATCTCGCCCTAATTTCATCAATATTTCATTTGCATTGAGTATCAATGGCTTCTTCTTGTCAACACACGGTGACAGGGTATCTTGGACTGTGACAGTAGTTTCTTCCTTGATTAGTTCTCAAGCCTCTACAAACATTAATGGCACTCTTCCATCCTTCTCACTCTTAGACATAGGACTGTCAATCCATTTACATAGGTTCTCCTTCTTCAATCAAACATTCAAAGGACTGTCAAAACCTAGGTTACAGTTTTAAGTTACTGCTAAACCATTTACAAGAGCATTTCCAAAACGAAAAAAACTCAAAATAACAGAAAACCCATAAAATACTGAAAACCGATTTCCAAGACAAGAATACACCAAAATCAAAATGGTTCAAACCCAAGAAAAATAAAGTATAAAGCACGGTCGTGCAACAAAGTTAGAAACAAAATAAAATTACAGAGCCAAAACAACAAAACAATATTTATTATAAATTATTGTAGCACTGTTTACAAAATATGCGTTCAAATGATAAAATCTTCTTAGAATCATGCACTGACGGTGAATGTCGAGCACATAACAATAATATCTCTACCAGTCATAAATATACACAAATATATACACTCTGAATAGCTATAAAAAAAAAAAAGTTAGAAAATGTGTTTAAACCCTTACCAGGAAGATGCATTGTCTCCTCTGCTCTCCTCGTTCGAACCTAAACAGAAACAATTCTATAACCACAGAATTACAGCCCTCCCAAAAATACAGAGGGTATTCAAAATGACTCGGACACAAAAAAAATAAAAAAAGAAAGGAGAGCACGGCCGTGCAAAAAGAACTATGAAACAAAATAAAAGGACCAAAACAAAAAATTATACTGAAAGAAAGAAGCCATGACAAAATGTTGTCCCGCATATACTGAAAGAAAGAAGCCATTACAAAAGAAGCTTTTGTAACGGCTCCTTCATCCACCTGGTTCTCCATGAATCATCTCCACCGCCATATCTTCTGTAGCGCATAAAAAAGCAAAAAGTAACTTCAATCAGTAAATACAACAATTACAATTTTGATGGGGAGTACGCGATTCGCCATTTCAAGGAGCATTCTTAATTGTCATTAAGACCAAATATTTACTTGTACGGAAAAGATTTCATGATTTCAAGGATGTGGGAAGTTCTTTTTGTGATTTTACTTGTAAATTCGAGTAACAGAATTTGTTAGCGGTAGAGGAGAGTGATTTACAACAACGTATAATTTTTTAAATAGCCCTTTATTACGCCGTGAGGCGTTCTTGTTATGGGTCACACTGCTTTTGCCCAGTTTTGGGCATCGGACGGCTCACTTTCGGGGTCGTTGAAATCCAATGGTGGAGGAAGCCCTAGATCTCCCTAGATTTCGTTCGTGTGGAGGAAGCCCGCGTGGAGGAAGCGCTGGATTTCTGGTTGCAAGGGTCGTTAATGCCTGCTCTGCTTTGACGGTTGTTTATCATTGCATTTCGTAGTTAGGGCCGGAATAGCTCTGGAATAAGCGCCTCTTCTTTGGAAATGGAAGGATTCTGTTGTGCGTGGCAGAAATATGAGAGGGGGTTTGCATGTGGAGAAGGTTTGGGTGCCTATAAATGCCTGTTGTTTGGATTCCTGAGGGTATCTTTTCATGTTGGTTTAGATTCGTCTTGCAGTCTTCTGGTAAGTTGTCTCAGTTGTTTCTTTTCACTAACAACCAGTCAAAGTTGTGTTTCGCCTTTAACTTGATTTCGAGGTCTTTCCCGTAGGTGGGTTCTTGCTTAAACAATGTATGTTGTGTTGTGCAGGTGATTTTTGTGGGGGGGCATATTCTCAGGAAGGTATTCGAAGGTATGAAATCTCTTTGGTCTGGTTTGCCGCATATTGGCCACATTTGGTGAAAAAACATTAATGTTCCCTATGGTGACCTATTTTTGCACAGAAATTTGGGTGTCATCTCCAATTCGTGTAGGGTTTTGGCTTTTTGTGTTTACTTTTGCACAGAAATTTGGGTGTCATCTCCAATTCATGTAGGGTTTTGGCTTATTGTGTTTACTCATCGCTTTTTTTTTAGTTTGATTCGGGCATTTCTTAGAATGCAATTCCTCTGTGTGGGTATTTTTTATGTTAGGATGTAGGTGGTTGTGCTTGCTTCCTCCACCATACGTTTGGTTCATTGGCTAATGTTACTTTTTTTGGAAGACGGCATTGTTATTTGACGATTTGTAAACCCCTAAAAAGCTTTGCACAAGACTTGTTTAAGGTTTTCACTTGTTTGGATTGTGAGCTGCTGATGTCGAGATCTATTAATGGTTAACCATTAAGCATCATGCTGTTATAGTAGAACACATATAGCTATATAAAATTAACTTTAAAGCAGTAATTTGCTTCTGAGCTTCTTGTGGAATGTTTTTTATAACAAAAATTGATTACTCAGGCTTGAGGGCAACCGTCCTAGGGTTTATAGTGAATTGTTGATTACTGAGATTCTACAGTGAAGCAGGCCTCCAAATTCACAGTCAATATGATGTCTTACCTTAAATTTTTGCTGTAGCTGTCGCTGCTAAAAGAATACATAGTTATAGTTGGAATAATTTTCATATGTCAGAAGCAGTCTCTCTGTAGAGTCATGCACTAGGTCGTTCCTAAAGCCCAAATACAGTGCTTAATAATCTGATATTGTTGTGTTCATTTGTTTTCTGCTGTTTTGTTTATGTTTTCATTCCAGCAACTTTACACACTAATTCTACCACAAACATACATTCAATCTGTTATGATTTGGAGTCAGGGTTTATAGTGAATTGTTGATTACTGAGATTCTATAGTGAAGCAGGCCTCCAAATTCACAAGATAATAGGAGGAAGATTTGATAAGTGTTATTTCTTGAAAGGCTGTTAAACTCTTGTAATTGGTGACAGTCCCTTAGGAAGACTGTAGTGTACAGTGAAAGAACGATTAAGGAAGAAGTTTGGGGGGCTAAGGATTTGTCCCGCTGTGAAATGTGTTCTATGAGTTTCTAATATGGGACAAACATAATTCTGTTAGACATGATTTAAGGGTGATTGACTAGCCTTGATTTTGAGTCTAACTTCACATTTGTTTGGGCAGTTCCAAGGCCTGGCATGCAGCTTGATATTTGTGAAGCTAAGACCACTCGCAGTGTCCTAATCTGTAAAAAAACGTTCAAAATCTGTTGCCCAATCTGTCTCAGAAAATAGTATCTTTAAGGAGGTTATGGTAATAGTCAGGTATATGTTTACAAGTCAAGACTGGAGAAATTATTATGACACATTTTGTTAAGCAAAATGTAATCAATTAGATATAGGTCTTCCATATTTCTAAGTTAGTTTTATTGTAGCATGGCATTAGCTACAGAAGGGCCTAATGTGGATATCTAGACATCTAGCAATGATTTAAATTACTAGCTATTTTCAATTGGCATAATTGACTTGTTACAATGCAGCATATTGAGTACAGACATTTAGTATAACAATTATGACCTGTAGATATGAGTTTTTTGGACTATTTCGGTGGCTTGAGTGAAGTTAGCCATTCGCTTACATATAGGAATGATACAACATACATTGTAAAAAACCTTCAAATTCTGTTGTCATAATCTGTCTCTGAAAATAGTATCCGTAAGGAGGCTTTGGTAATAGTCAGTTATAGATTTACAAGGCAAAACTGTAGAAATATGACACATATTTTTAAGCAAAATGTAGTCAATTAGATATAGGTCTTCTATATTTCTAAGCTTGTTTTATTTTTGCATGGCATTAGTTACAAGAGGGTTTAACACACATATCTGGATCTACCACAGATTCAAATTGTTTGTTTTTTCCAATTGGCATAATTAACATGCTATTATGTAGCATATTGAATCCATACATTTAGTCTAATATTTATGACCTGTGGATAGGAGCTTTTTGGAGTATTGACAATGCTGGTATAGATGATCTGCAAACATATCACTTCTACTTCAATGACGGATGAGTGTTTGCGAAGCATGTTTCAAATTAGAGTTAAAAGTAAATCTGTTTTGCCAGTGACAAGAGAAGGACATTCATGTGAATGAGTGCTGATTTAAAGCGATTCTTTATAAGCAATGTTTGTAGCATTGTTCTTTCAGCAGGCAATGGCTGTTGCTTTGTTCTAGCTACGCTTTATCTTGTATTTCAATTAGTTATTGTATGCATTAACATTGTAAGAATGGTTACAATAACTAGTTAGAGTAAAAGATAAAGAGCAGGAAAAAACAAAGTGGTGGCCAACATCTATTGCAAGAATGGTGCTGCACATATTGCAGTGTGCATAGCACAGGTGCTTAGATGCAGAGTAGACAAAAGCAATACTAAAACTGGATACTTATATGGATGTATGTGCACGTTTTGAAGGGTTGAATTCTTTAGGTATAACACTCTTTTTCCCCCAAACCTACTTTCTCCACATGCTTGTCATGCTTTTCATAACGCTGTACCATTTCCCTGTAGCTGAAATCTGTGGGCCACGAATCACGATGGCCCCTCCTGCTGCTGTCACCATTTCTGTAAATATGGTTGTACGATCTCCACTAATCTGTGTGTCCACATTTAATTTAATTGAATCTCATTTTCTAAACGCGTAGAGGAAAGCTTGGAGCAATCTACTTTCACTCCTGTTGTCATTTAAAGCTTCTGAACGAGCATAGGAAACCTCAACTTTCTTTGTGTCAATATTGTAAGCAACAGTAAACAATAAACTGTAATCATGCATTTCACACTTTTCCTGGCAAGCTTTTTTAATTGTCGTCAGCCTTTCTAGATTTGATGTACAAATGGATAGGGAAACCCCGCTTGCAGGGTACACAGAGATGAACATAGGCGAAACATCCGTATGAACATAGGCGAAACATCCATTAATTTTTAAGGTTGCCGCTGTTAAATATGTTTGTTCTGTGTTTATTTTTTGTCTGTGTAAATGTACGAATGTTTATTCTTCGTCTGTTGGACTCGTCAAAATGTATTTACTTGTTTAAAAGATTGTTAATTTATTTCTATGGCTGTCAATTTTTACTCTGTGAGCTTCGTGTGATTACTCTCAGAGAAAATGTGATTAGCTATTTGTGTCTTAAGGGTAATTTTCATTCACTATTTCCAAGCAAAGGAGAGTAGAATGACGATTTTTTCCAAGCTTTAGGGCTGCCTCCCAATTACCTTAACAAAACGGAATAATTAAATATTTGAGATTTCCCCGTTGATTGTATTAGATATTTCTGGTGAATAAAAAAATACACACATTTATCCAGAATATTGGAATAAAATAAAAGGTTATTTTCCAATGGCAGGTTACTGAATTAAGTGAATAGTGAATAAACAAGTTTTAATTCTGGCATTGGAATCTGTCAGGGTTAAGCCTGTATGTTTGGCTAGATTAAACTGAGTTTTGTACAGCTGTGAAGTTGGGAAATTGATGCTTTAAGCAGCTTCTTAGAATTTTCGTCTTTGAGTACCTGAACCTTTCTAGATTTGATGTACAAATGGATAGGGAAAACCCACTTGCAGGATACACAGAGATGAACATAGGCGAAACATCCGTATGAACATAGCCGAAACATCCATTAATTTTTAAGGCTACAGCTGTTAAATATGTTTGTTCTGTGTTTATTCTTTGTCTGTGTAAATGTACGATGTTTTTGGCTTGTGAGTTTTTTAAGTTTAGATAAGTATTTACTACAATGACTGACATTTGTATTTATATTCGCTTGAAGTATAGATAAATTTTACCTAGTGAAAGAAAGAGTGTATCCTAAACCAAATACAGAAAACGGAATTTTTTTCTCTTTTCAAATTGTTTAGATTAATTAATTTTTAGATATTCCTATTTTTTTAAAATCCTTGGAATAATGTTTTCAAATTTTATACTTGCTGGAAAAAGTATGTTCTATATTGTTTTTGCTTGAATTCTTTTTTATTCTGTCAAGAATAGTATGAATTTTGTAAAGATTATATACAGCACCATGCCTTGTGGTTTTGTTAAATCTAGATGGACATGTAGGGGCATGTGCCCTGCCAAAGTCAGGAATTGAAGTGTGCTGAGAGATTCTATTTCTCTGGGAGGCCACTTCAATACACCCCATGTAGGGTGTTAGACTGCGCTTTGGTAGGGCTATTTAAGCTGCCTGTCTTCAGTATTTTTAACCTCCTTTGCTTGCCATTACGGTACCTAACGTTTTCTTGTTTCCTCTTAGATTGCACCGATGAAAACACGAAGTCAAATTTGCATCCCCCCTGTTGGTATTACTGTTACAACACCGCAACTACGAAGGCATGAAGAATTTAAAAGAACTCAGTTTGTAGTCAATGTGTTCCATCCTAAACAATTGCGCCCTGAAAAACCACAGATTGCAGAAATTGTGAAGGCACGCCTTCACTTACCGGTGGAATCTGTCATCTATCTTTCAAAATTTCGGACGGTGGATTCATTATCGAAAGGCTTTGGGCTTGCGTACGACACAGCTGCTGATGCAGAGAAGTATGAGCCCCCCTACAAATTGAAGAAGATGGGTGTCTTTGTTAAGAAGGGGAAAACAACATTTAAAAAAGATGACCGTGCCAAGAAAATCCCCTATGTGCAGCAGAAAGCTTTTCAGAAAAAAAAATGATGTTACGCATTGGGCACATTCCTTTTTGACTTTGAAAATACTTGATATATATATCATGCTGTAATCAAAGCTTATGTTTTGCGTTGTAAATGCTATTTTTGTGCTTCGAAATTACTTTATATAAATATCATACTCTAATTACTGTTCGTTTGGTTTTTGGCAAGCTGGACTATTTTTGTACAGAAATTAAAGCTTATGTTTTGCATTGTAAATGCTATTTTTGTGGGGTGCTAATTTGCATCTGTAACTGTTGATTTTAGGAATTCTTATGCTTTAACAATGGACTCATTATCTATATGCGTATAGTTAAAACATTTATATAATTTGCAATTTTTCATTTTGATATGGTGATTGCAAAAAATGTTCAAAGTCAAAATTGAATCAGTTATTTGTTTCTTGATTCAGTCATATGGATACCCATGTCATCTCTAAGCATTAAGGTATTTTTAAGCATGATATTCAGCTAGGCATTTTCATTCCAAACTTGCATATACTGAATTACCATAGCATTGCCTTTTGCTCCAAATGAATATCTTCTTTTACCTCAGACAAGCTACATGAACTAACATCTTTTTCATACTCTAACAACATAGTTGCATGCACTTTCCTGTTGCATTCATTTTTCATCTCTTTATAAGTTATAACTACCAGTGCTCTTTTCCTTCCTAGCATGGTGCCTGCTGCTCTTTTTTCCCTCTCATATCCTTATGGACCCTGCAAGATGCCCTGAGTCTCTACAACTTCATCTCAAATATCATTCTCTTCAACATTGTTTCCTTCTTTCCTTTCACAACACAATCATCTTCCCTTTTCTGCCAATATTTATGTTTCCTCTTCAACTAACTACTTCAATTTCTCTCACCCATTTCAGGTGCTTCTCTCTGACTTTGTTTTGTTTCTGCTCCTAGGTGCATCTCTAAAATATTGCTTCATTTCTTTGATTCCCTATAGGAACTTCACCTCATCCCTTATTTTTCTTCCTCTTACATAGGTGTCAGTTTAACAACTCCGAAGTAGTTATTTTAAATAATTTGCTACAGGTGAAGCAACTTTCACACAACTGTGATGTTTACAGCGCTAGTCTATTGGTGTGTTAGGTATAAATTGATATCTGAGACTCTCTTTCATGTGCTCGTGATTTAGACACCAAGAATTCATGTTGTTTTTATCTTAACACAAGAATACCGCTTTCCAAAAATGAAATATAAACTTGGATGTTATCATCTGTTCGATAAAAATTACTAATTTTCCCTCTCATCATACTTGCCAAAAAAAAGACAATTACAATATCTCGGATAGCTTGCATGCTGAAATGGGTATTTATGCATTGCAGTATACTCTTGTTGTCAAAATATCTACAGAACTTATAGAGTTACTCTTAAATTACTGCTATCAACAATATAAAATCCTATACTATCAAGTATCGACATTTACTTTTGCTCGGCTGCCCCATAAGATAACTTATATGTTTTCTTAATAAGTTCATTCTTATCTACTAGACTGTTTCAAAGTGTTGCTTAGACCTACATAAGCGCAGAGAATAAGTTTTATTAATCATCGATTCTTTGGTGAATATGTTTGGGAGATACTCTGTCCTCTAATATTTGCCATATCATAGCCTTCAACAAAATATTATAAATATAACACATTGCAACCCATTATACGATAGTAATAGGGAGATTACAAAGCAATAAATATATGATAGCGGTGGTGTGGTAGCAGATAAGGACAAGCAGCGTAAATTAAAGAAAAATTCAGTCCCATCAAACGCTCCTGCCAAGCTTGGCCTCCTATTAAGGTTTTAGGGTCAGCCAGTTATACCCTGAAGAAATCATAAACGTATCATTATGAGGATCCAGAAATATGAAAAGGGTTATCTTTTGATTCGATATCATTCTAATTTCTAACAAGCTTTTACTCTTTTTAGCAATAATTAGAAGTCACCACTGTAATATAATAATATGATGATATGGATGCAATGATTTCAGTTGTCATATTATGTCCCTTGCAGGCCAAAACTCTAGACAGTTGGATTTATCATTTGTCCCACTGTGAAATGTGTTCTATGAGTTTCTAATATGGGACAAACATAATTTCTGTTAGTCTAACACGATTTAAGGGTGATTGACTAGCCTTGATTTTGAGTCTAACTTCACATTTGTTTAGGCAGTTCAAGGCCATAATTGGCATGCAGTGCTTGATATTTGTGAAGCTGAACGAGTGTTGATTTAAAGCGATTCTTTATAAGCAATGTTTGTAAGACGATTTTAGGAATTCTTATGCTTTAACAATGGACTCATTATCTATATGGCGTTTAGTTAAAACATTTATATAATTTGCAATTTTTCATTTTGATATGGTGGTTGCAAAAAAGTTCAAAGTCAAAATTGAATCAGTTATTTGTTTCTTGATTCAGTCATATGGATACCCATGTCATCTCAAAATTAAGTTATTGATATTCATCTCTAAGCATTAGGCATTTTCATTCCAAACTTGTATATACTGAATTACCATAGCATTGCCTTTTGCTCCAAATGAATATCTTCTTTTACCTCAGACAAGCTACATGAACTAACATCTTTTTCATACTCTAACAACATAGTTGCATGCACTTTCCTGTTGCATTCATTTTTCATCTCTTTATAAGTTATAACTACTAGTGCTCTTTTCCTTCCTAGCATGGTGCCTGCTGCTCTTTTTTCCCTCTCATATCCTTATGGACCCTGCAAGATGCCCCGAGTCTCTACAACTTCATCTCAAATATCATTCTCTTCAACATTGTTTCCTTCTTTCCTTTCACAACACAATCATCTTCCCTTTTCTGCCAATATTTATGTTTCCTCTTCAACTAACTATTTCAATTTCTCTCACCCATTTCAGGTGCTTCTCTCTGACTTTGTTTTGTTTCTGCTCCTAGGTGCATCTCTAAAATATTGCTTCATTTCTTCGATTCCCTATAGGAACTTCACCTCATCCCTTATTTTTCTTCCTCTTACATAGGTGTCAGTTTAACAACTCCGAAGTAGTTATTTTAAATAATTTGCTACAGGTGAAGCAACTTTCACACAACTGTGATGTTTACAGCACTAGTCTATTGGTGTGTTAAGTATAAATTGATATCTGAGACTCTCTTTCATGTGCTCACGATTTAGACATCAAGAATGCATGTTGTTTTTATCTTAACACAAGAATACGGCTTTCTAAAAATGAAATATAAACTTGGATGTTATCATCTGTTCTGATAAAAATTACTAATTTTCCCTCTCATACTGCCAAAAAAAAGACAATTACAATCTCTCGGATAACTTGCATGCTGAAATGGGTATTTATGCATTGCAGTATACTCTTGTTGTCAAAATATCTACAGAACTTATAGAGTTACTCTTAAATTACTGCTGTCAACAATATAAAATCCTATACTATCAAGTATCGACATTTACTTTTGCTCGGCTGCCCCATAAGATAACTTATATGTTTTCTTAATAAGTTCATTCTTATCTACTAGACTGTTTCAGTGTTGCTTAGACCTACATAAGCGCAGAGAATAAGTTTTATTAATCATCAGATTCTTTGGTGAATATGTTTGGGAGATACTCTGTCCTCTAATATTTGCCATATCATAGCCTTCAACAAAATATTATAAATATAACACATTGCAACCCATTATACGATAGTAATAGGGAGATTACAAAGCAATAAATATATGATAGCAGTGGTGTGGTAGCAGATAAGGACAGCAGCGTAAATTAAAGAAAAATTCAGTCCCATCAAACGCTCCTGCCAAGCTTGGCCTCCTATTAAGGTTTTAGGGTCAGCCAGTTATACCCTGAAGAAATCATAAACGTATCATTATGAGGATCCAGAAATATGAAAAGGGTTATCTTTTGATTCTGATATCATTCTAATTTCTAACAAGCTTTTACTCTTTTTAGCAATAATTAGAAGTCACCACTGTAATATAATAATACAGACTGATATGGATGCAATGATTTCAGTTGTCATATTATGTCCCTTGCAGGCCAAAACTCTAGACAGTTGGATTTATCATTTGTCCCACTGTGAAATGTGTTCTATGAGTTTCTAATATGGGACAAACATAATTCTGTTAGACACGATTTAAGGGTGATTGACTAGCCTTGATTTTGAGTCTAACTTCACATTTGTTTGGGCAGTTCCAAGGCCTGGCATGCAGCTTGATATTTGTGAAGCTAAGACCACTCGCAGTGTCCTAATCTGTAAAAAAACGTTCAAAATCTGTTGCCCTAATGGCATTAGCTACAGAAGGGCCTAATGTGGATATCTAGACATCTAGCAATGATTTAAATTACTAGCTATTTCCAATTGGCATAATTGACTCGTTACAATGCAGCATATTCAATGACGGATGAGTGTTTACCGAAGCATGTTTCAAATTAGAGTTAAAAGTAAATCTGTTTTGCCAGTGACAAGAGAAGGACGTTCATGTGAACGCGTGTTGATTTAAAGCGATTCTTTATAAGCAATGTTTGTATGTGAGCATGTCCCCCATATCGCGTCCTTACTGCAACAGGGGAAAAAGTGCACCGAAGTGACATGGCACACTTCCCTTAGAGAATGGTCCCGTCATCCCATGTATTACCCTGTTGCAGATGGACCATGTTGATTTTTTCAACGAGTTACACAAAAAATTTGAATCTTTATTTGAAAATTAGAAGTTCCACGTTTTTAGCCCATTAAATTTCAGAGGTCTTTGAAGAAGAGGGCTGACAATTTCCTTGTAGTTTTGGTTGTTTTCTTTCCATGAGGCACCAATCATTTTGGAGAAAAAATTAAACTTCATAAACATGCTTTTCTGCAATGCTTTGGAGCTTGATCCTTGAACTGTGTAAAATTTCCTTCTCGGGTATGGTATAATTATTTCTTATGTATGAGAAATAATTTTAAAATAGTATAGTTTTAGCAGTGACAGATCCACAAATGAAAGTCCAAGGAACCATAAAAAAGAACATGCGATGTAAACGCCAAAGGAGGAGTCTATGTGTAATGTCCCCAAATGGAACAATCTTTACCTTAGGTGGATTTTAGGTATTTCCCCCAACAAGAGGCACCTCAATAAAGATATCACAGATAATTATTATTGCAAATCGCTTTTTTTTAAAAAGAAAAGCGACTGGAGTGACTAGGAAAATCCATGCAACAAGATCAATACTATTTAACTTTCAACTCAGTTATGATAAGCAGATTTTAAGAACCCCAAAACACTCCTTAAGATAGTATATATGACCATAGAAAGATCAGATTACACTGATGCAATAAATACCCCGCAATGGCGACCACATCATAAATCAACTACAAAAGGGTCGCTCCACCTGGTATAATGATCACTTCGCTACTGCAATTTTATTCTTCGAACAACGCTGCTAGAAATAGTAAAAATCTGTGAAGACTCAATGGAAGAAGAGAAGACCTAAAGGAGACCTTTTTCTTCTCTAATCAGCTTGCTATAGCATTAGTTGTACAAAAATATCAACTCCATTTTGTGTTAGGTTTGAGCATGTCTTCTTTAAAACCCTTCGGATGCTATTGCTATCAGTATTTGCGTTCTAAATCATACCATCAATTCAATTTTTCAATTCGTACTCTATTCTTTATGTTCTCTGAGATTCTATGTCTTATACTACTAGATAAATTCCATTTTGGTTATTACAGTTAAAGTTTATTGCAAAACCTCGGCTTCTTGCTTACGATGCATGTTTTTTCCTTGTGCCATGCTAGATTTGTATACGTATAGCTAATTTTGTTTTAATTTATAAAAGGAATCCTGAATGTTTTATTTCTGCATTTTTAAAGTTCAAGGCACAAATAATTCGTCTAATATTTAGCAAGTTTTGCTCGCAGAAACAATTGTTGCGTACGTTGTTTCATTGACGACAGCAGCTGCCACAAAAGTAATTGAAGTGGATCTATTGCGGCATTGTCCTGGATTGAGGTGATTTAAATTTTTTGAGCATTTATAACTACATTGACCTGTGCGCTATATCGTCCACATTGTTCCCTGGCTCAATACATATAATGTAACTCAAACTTTGCAAAGCCTAAAGAAACAACATTAACGACTTATATTAATTGCATTTGTTGGTTGCAGTGCTTGCATAATACATCTTTGATTGAGCCAAACGCTCCTGCATTTATTCTCGAATCGCTTGCGCTTCGCAAAAAGGTAACTTTCTAAGGTTATGAAACGTCACACCATCTTCTAAGGTCATTAAAGGTAGTTTATGTTTTCATCCCATTCTGTCGCTGAATTACAACGAGCCCCCATATTTCAAATTGCTAGGAAAGCTCAAACTTGCATTTAACAAAATAGAACTTCTCTTTTCTTTTCCATATGTATTCCATTAATGTCCATTACATAACTATAGTGAAGATAAAAGTAAAAAAATGTACAGAATAATACTAATATGCCCATTGATTAAAATTAAATACTCTAGACAAATAAACTAAAAAGCCATATGACAACATAAAAAAAAGGGACTAAGAATAAATCAACAAATTTTCGAACAGGATTGCAACATTTCCGAAAAGCAAAATAGTCTTACACATAATGGAGATAAACTTGACTGAAGGAGGTGTGCTGAGTATCATTAAAGAATCCCCCCATACCGGCTTGACACTACAACTACTGAACTTGTCGCCATTGCGTTCATCGTTCAACTCTGCAATTCAACACCGAGTGGACCTGTCAGACGGAAATCATATTCAACCTGCCCTGCTTCCCTCTAAGTTTGCAGGCCATGTACTCGACAAAATATTGCAGGAAGGGTCCATTGTGCTGCTCCGAAAATATGTCTGCAGAAATTATAATAAAGATCTGTAAGTTGCATCTACGTCAATGTTTAAGTTTTGTAAAGTCTTATTTTCTGATTTTGTAATATTGACTATTCTTTCCTTGTGTTATAGGACGGTTCTTATTACTGACATGGACAATATTGTCTCCACCTGGCCAAGGCAAGGAACCCCTGTTCCCATCCCTGAACATATTTTACGAGGGAAAGAAACAGTATGCGAGTCAACGCCCCCCGCAAACACTCAGCTGTCTCCAAACACACCCGCCTGCGATAGATACACTACTGCTAATAGTGAAAACAATTGCACAGACATTTCTGGTTTGACTTTAACGTCAAGGATATGGACTATAGAAGGCAGGGCTCTAGCTAAAACAAATCTCAGAGAGTACCGAAATACAAAGGGCAGTGGCGTCATCTTCGCCTTTGATTTTGTGGACAAAAAAGGCGCAGAAATAAGAATCACTTCTTTCAATGATGTTGCAAAAAAATTCTATGCACAAATAGAAAATGCAGGACTATACAGTATATCTAATGGCAGAGTGGGTAAAGCAAATCGTTCTTACAACCATTTAAATAACGAATTAGAAATTTTCTTGCTTCCCTCGTCTACTGTCACTCCTGCAATTGAACTACAAGACGATGTTCCCCTCCATCACTTCCACTTCAAAGAAATAAAAGATATACCGTCCATCCCTGCACGCTCAATGGTGGACTTAATTGGTGTTGTGATGGCCATTTCTCCTTGCTCGACCATTCGTCGCAGAGACAATTCTGAGGCTATAAGGAGAACACTATTAATGCGAGATATGTCCGGCTTCAGTATCTCCGTAACCTTATGGGGCCAACATTTACACGATCTTTGCGAAGAGTTGTCAGAGATACTCTCAGTTCCAGATTTTCCAATCTTGGCAATAAAATATGGCCGTGTTTCAGATTTCAATGGCACAATTGTTGACACCATTTCCGCTTCAAAATGCTACGTCAACCCTCCGATTTCCGAAACACAAGCTCTCCGCGATTGGATATCGTCGCCAAATTCACATGTTCCGTGCCCATCTGTCACCAGCAAAGATGGGCCTCCACAATCTATGGTTGCCAATGCTACTTTGTTACAAATTTTAGAGATGGGAAATCTCGAAACAAATGAGTGGGTAACTGTTGAAGCTGAAGTATCGAACATCGACATGGATAATTTCTTCTACATGGCTTGCCCAAGAACAGTCAATGACAAACAATGCAGAAAAAAGGTTCAGGAACAAATTGGTGGTAAATGGTTTTGCAAAAAATGCAATATTCATGTTCAAAACTGTAATTACAAGTACGCTCTGCGTATGGATTTGAAAGATGCTACAGGGGAGCTGAAAGGGGTTACTGCTTTTGATGACACTGCAGAAATGATAATGGGAATTTCAGCCACAGACTTGCAATTTCTTTGCATTGATAATGATGCCACACAGGAGATTTTTGATCATGTCATTGGACATGCTTTCCTCTTCACTCTTTCTCTTAAAAAGCAAACATACAATGGAACAACCCAATTAAAATGTGTTATTCTTAAGTCAAAGACAACATGACATATACTGCAAATTCCACCATATGGGTGTTCTACATTTTGTTAATGCACAGATCCTCCCTCCACAACTACGCTCTTTTTGCATTCCTTTTTTCCCATAGTACCTTTTCCAAGTTCAGGTTTTTAAAAAGAATATTGTAACTTCCTTACTATATGTATTCCAACAATACAAAAAAACAAATAGTATTTTCATAAATCAACTACAGTCATCCACTAAGTTTTTATTCCTCTGCAATATTTGTCATATCTCCCTCTTATATGGTTATGAAAGAAATTATTTCATGTTGCTCTTGTCCAAAATCAATCGTTTGTTATCATTGCCCATGTGTACAATTAAATTTGTTACTATCTTCTCGACCAAAATTTAATGTTTGCACGTTATCATGCATGAACATCTATATTTACGTTTCTGTAATTACTTAGACACTAATTACTTTTTGCTCATCAAATTTCTTGCAGAAAACTCCAACATTCAATTTTGTAACGTTCAAATGTCTCCTCCTCAAACAAGGGAACGTAAACGAGCGTATTACGCGAAAAACAGGCTGCACATCACTGAGCAGCAACGTCGTAGATACCACGCTCGCAGGCTGGCTAGCACACCTCAAACCTCGCTTCATCCGCAACAACCACAGATTCAAGCAACCCCGCCAAGTATTTCTGCTTCCACCTCCTTTTCCAGCCCACCTTGCCCCAATCTGCAGTGCATAAATGATTTGCCCAGCAGTTGTAGTTCCCATGCACATTCTTCCCCATGTTACACCTCCGCTTCCACTTCAGCCACCAACATTTATGCATATACTCCCTGGCCTTCTACCACACCCAAAATACCATTGACACTTCCTTCCTTTAAGCAAGCACAACAATCCTTCCGTAAAAGAATAGATACCTTTGCAAATATGAATACTTGCTCTATCTGTATGGAAAGCTACCCAGGAATCACCGGCAAAATGAGAGACCAGAAATACGTATGCAATAGATGCTTCGCTGAGAAAAATGGTCATCGCTTCTCTACATCGAACAACATGAATCCAGGCCATCAACCTGCAATTCTTAAATGCCTTACACAAGTTGAGGAAATGCTTATTGCAAGAGTCAATCCAATCTTACAAGTTAGCCAAGTTCGTGGGGGACAATACAAATACACTGGCCACACTATCAGTTTCCCACAAAATATTGAATCTATTGTTAAATACCTTCCGCGGCGTCTAGGCGAAGTGGACATCTTGCTTTTACAAAGAAAAGGACATAACCAAACAAAGTATGATTTCTATGTCAGCAGATCACGTGTTTGGGATGCTCTCCAGTTCAAAATTGCAAACGACCCTTACTACAAAGATGTTCTGATCGACTACGAAGCCTTGTCCTCTTTACCAATTGAACAAACCAATGTTTCTTCCATCTTGCGAACAATTGAAATAAATTATCCCCCCCCTCAAGAGGAAATTCCCCTTGTATCTGATCTAGAAGAATTTACATCTCCCGATAGTCAATCCCTTCCATCATCCTTTGTCCCGGTTTTCCCTAATTCAGGTACTGAAGAGGAAGAAATTCAACGGTTCTTGATTGGTTCAACAAATGGCTCGCCCTTATCATTACCTTGGCCTGAAATTGGCCTTTCCCCAATCAATGAATACAACACAGAAGGCTTGTTTTCCATGGCTTTCCCGACCTTGTTTCCCACAGGTTCAACAATGTTTAAACAACCTCGCATGAAGGAGGTCCAACTTCATGAATATGCACTGCACCTACTCCGTTACTTTGACAACCGCTTCGGAGCACACCCCAGGTTCAGGTACTTTTTGCTCAACCTCATCATGCGGCATCGTAGCCAAGCAACAGCTTCTGTCTTCATGAGACAAGATATCCTTCAAAACATTCCAACATCTATAAGTGACTTGCGACAACGCCTTCAAGCTAATCCAAATGATGCACTCCCACAAAATCTCATGCGTTTTGGCGCGTCGCTTCGCGGAACTAGGTCTTTCTGGTTGAAAAGCAGAGGTGAACTTTCTGATATGGTTGAACAACTAGCAACACCGACTTTGTTCTTCACTTTAAGTGTTGCTGACACCAAATGGCCGGACCTCCATAGTGTAATGCCTGACACTAGCCCTGCAGATCCTCGTGAAGCACAACAATGGAGGAACCATAACATTATCTCCAACCCTCATCGAGTTTCTGCTTACTTACACCAAAGATTCACAGTATTCCGCGAAGAGGTCTTGCAAAACTACTTAGGAGCAACAGACTACTGGTATAGGTAAAAAATGTCTCTTCGTTTATTTCCTCTTCCAGAAAACTTCCTTATATTTGTTCATCTCTTTCCGCGAATGAATGGCATCATAACCCTTCCTCTTACTTATTCATCTCTTTCCAGGTACGAGTGGCAACATAGAGGATCTGCACATGTCCATGGGTTCCTTTGGCTTCCAGAAGCACCCAATGTGGAGACGATTGACTGGAGTGACACGTCTGCTATCAACCAAGTTAGAGAGTACTTCGACAAACTTCTTTCCGCATGGAATCCCCGTTCAATTTCATGTAGATCAGAATACATTCACCGTCCACTCCAAGATGATCCATGCTTATTAAAGACATCTGAAATATTGGCAACCGATCCTCTTTTAGACTTAGAAGAAATTCTAAATCGAGTGCAAAGGCATACCAAATGCTCTGAACGTACATGCCTGCGAAAAAAAAAAATGGCATGGAATGCAGGTACAAAGCACCTTGGGAACTACTTCAACAATCAACACTAACAGTCAATGACACACACAAAGTCCAATACATGCCTGCCAGAAATGATGACAGATTGAATATCCACAACCCCGCCATGCTATCCATCTGGAGAGCCAATGTTGATTGCCAGCCTGTACTCTCTAAGCATGCAGTCCTTAAGTATATTGCAAAATATGCTTCCAAAGCAGAGCGACGCTCTGAATCATACCACCAAATGCTCTCAAGAATATCTTCAACAGCCGATCCCCATCAACCAGCCAAGGTTGCCTTCCGAAAAATGCTTACAGATAGTGTCGTTGATCATGACATAAGCGCCCAAGAAACATGTCACATGCTGCAAAAGTTGCCTCTTGTTCTTTGTAGCCGATCCTTTGTTTCACTGAATGTTGGAAAGAAAATTTTGCGTCGCATCCCTCCAACCAATCATCCAAACTCTGAGCCAACCAATTTCATAGATGCATACATGAAACGCCCAACCCATATGGAATCAATTACACTCGATCGAAAGCAGTGAAGAAGAAGTTTGGTCTCACAACAAGCTCCGAAAGCGGGTGAAAAATGGAAGCAACGATCAACAAATGCTATTGTACGTGTCTCCCCTAGATTTTACTCCATCCCCAATGACCATTCCCCTTCCTTTGAACTCTTCTGTTGGAGTGAACTTCTTCTCTACAAACCTTTTGAAACATCCCCGCAAACATTGGAACCACATCAGAGCAAGTCATTTCCAATTGGCTATTACTCAAAGACTTTTATCATCCTTGGCATGTCAAACGCATATCCATATCAAATGATTCCTCTTCCTCTGATGAATCCCCTTCAGATTCTGAAAACTTAGGTCCCACTCCACTACATGCTGAATGGGAAATTTTATCCCGATTACGTCCAAATACTTCCATGTGCCTTGACAAGTTCAACATGCTAGGCCTTCGAGACTTTGACTTGCATCACAATTGGCTCCAAAATGGCGTGCCGCTTCATTTACATGACATTGCCCCGTCATTCATCGATATGTCCAAAAACACTACACCAATCCCTTTCCACATGCAAAATTCCACATCCAGCATAACACTTTTCTCTCCGGAACAACACCAGGCTTTCAATACTATACTCAACCATTACAAGCAAGGAACTATTTCACCCCCTCTAAAAATGATTATACAAGGTACTGCAGGCACAGGTAAATCTTATCTCATAAACAAAATCCGCAATGCATTATCCTCAACAAGCCTGCAACAACCATCTCCTCTCCTGGTCGTCGCACCTACAGGAGTAGCCGCATTCAACATTTCCGCATCGACCATACATGCTGCATTACGCATTCCAATAAAAGAAATAAAACCGCTCGAAGGCATGTCGCTTTCCACTCTCCAACAATCCCTACAACATGTTCGCTACATTCTCATTGACGAAATGAGCTTCATAGGCCCAACACTCCTTGCAAAAATTGATTTCCGTCTTCGTGAAGCCTTCCCCCACTTTAAATCAACCGCATTTGGAAACAGATCCATCATTCTCGTTGGTGACCTTGGCCAACTACCCCCAGTCAATGACGTTCCACTTTACGTCGGCCACACCTACGGAACAAACCTATGGTTTAGTTTCACAACATGCATCACACTTACAACAATATTTAGGCAACAAGGTTCAAATGACGCCCAAATTTCCTTTCGACAACTACTACTAAATATCAGAGATGGAATCCCGCTCCTCCACGACTGGAAAAAACTTATCCAACGAACAAACTCCCAAATACCTGTTGCCGACATAACACCCTTCCTTCTAGCTCCACATTTGTTTGCAACAAATGACCTTGTCGACCAACACAACCTCAACATGCTAAAATCCCTCAATTCACCAATCGCACGCTCCAACGCTGAACAAACAAGGCGTAACTACTCTGAGGAACATGATGAGGAGCAACTCGAACCAATTATTCTCCTCTGTAAGCAACAAAAGGTTATGCTCACCGCAAATTTGTGGGTTGAAGCTGGCCTTGTGAATGGCTCCATTGGCCCTATTATCGACATTGTCTACGCCCCATCATCATCCCCTCCTGCTCTTCCACTTTTTGTTGTAATCGACTTCAACAAATACAACGGCCCTCCTTGGAATCCACATTTCCCCACCCATGTCCCCGTACCCCCAATCTCAAGAGGCAACCGCAGGCAACTTCCTTTAAAAATGGCCTGGGCACTTACAATCCATAAATCGCAAGGGCTTACTTTACATAAAGCAACTGTCGATATAGGTTCTTCAGAACGACCTGGGCTTACTTTCACCGCATTTTCTAGAGTCCCCTCCTTAAAAGACCTACGCATTTCACCCCCCTTCTCTTTCGAGCGCTACTCCAAAATGTCCCTTTCCCGACACCTCCTTCAAAGAAAGGAGGAGGAATCAAGACTACAAAATCTTCGTTTCGCCACATCCGTACCATAATCCACCCCACCCATTCCCCCACCACATTCAATCACATTGTCGCTCCCCAATGCTCTACTTCCACTCTCAAACAAGTAAGTAAACGTTCCAAAACAAATTGGTATCGATTGCAAATTTCTAAAAATTAGAATAAATTACATTACACTTTACTTGACATTTGTGCAATGATGCCTACAGGTTTGGCTCGACTGGTGCAGACAGTAAAGGCTATGGAGCGGCGGCTTGCAAAAAAAAAAAAAAAAAAAAGACGACAAATGCCAACTCCTTTCTTTTTCTTCCTTTATGTAAATTGCCTTTCTTTCTCATGTACAGCTTTCTCCCGATCTATAAACAATTCACTATGTAAAAAACATGTTCTTATGAATGACAAACCAATTACTTAACATTGTAAATAGAATCAACACAAAAAAACATCTACTACAACGTATACTTCAGAACTAAAGGATTTTCAATACATTCGTAAAAAACAACATGCACATTAATCAACCCGAAAACCAGCTGCATACACTTAATACCGCACTCCTAGTTTGTAATCATAAGCATACAAATGTTATCTACACACTCGACCCAATAATAACCCTCATTTACTACCAAACAAGATACCCAAGTAATGGGTAATCTTCATATGGAGGATGACAATCCAAGATGAAGGAATCCATGTAAGATTTGGTCGGATTTTTAATTAGGATGACTTCATCTTTATGGTCTGCACAACTTGGAACTAGACATGTTATGTTAAATATAAAGAATTTCCTACACTTTTTCGATCTCATATTCATAATTTTGTAAAAAGAGGAGAGAGTCATGTAGAAAAATAAGAATCAAGAACACAAAACTCTTATGGAAGAGTAATTTTTTTAGATATTTTTTATGTTGAGCTTATTAGAGCATATGACGTAGGGCGTCGACAACTACAAATAACAAGAAGGGGGTGAGTGGAAAAATTGTCGAATGGAGCATTGAAATTAAAAGGAAATTGTAACATTGTTCTTATAACCATGACTTGATCTTGTGCTTTGATCAAGAGCATTTGAATGCATTGTCTAAAGCGAAGACCAAGTCCTAGCCACTCAAGCATTGTGTGGATAAGCTACCAATGAATTCAATCGTATGGTTTGTCAAAAGTTATTTTAACCAATATTTTATATTGATCACTATCTTGAACCCATTGGGTGGTTTTTGATGCATAAAGAAGGTTGTCCAATATGTATTTTCCTTTTGAGAATTAGGTTTCTATAGGCGAACAATATTTTGAGGTATCAGTTTAAACTTCATAACAATAGCCTTTGTAATGATTGTAAACACCAATTTTTGGTATCGTTCCTGCCCTTCACCCTTTGTTCTCTCTCGTTCATCTATGCCACCCATTCAAATTTATTTTCCCTCTTAATTTCAATCCATCCCATTAATTGCCACTTTATTAATTAAGTATTCTTAATTACTTCCAATCCTCGTCTCATTATTTTAATTTCCCTAAATTGTTTTAACTATCCCTAATCATCATTAACCCCCATCTAATTCATTTCTCATCCCTAAAACCCTCATCTCTCATCCCTAGACTTCAAATTTGTTATCCTTAGGTCCTCATTTAATAAATTCACCTATCTAATCCCTTTATTTACTCATTCTAACCTCCCACCTACCCTCTTATCCTTTCTATGCAACCCTAGCTCATATCTATCCATCTAAACCCTAATCCCACTCCAATTGTGCCTCTTTTCCTTGAGCTCAACATCATACCACCGCCTTAATGGATGGTTGCTCGCAATTGTCGGTGACCCACCTGAGTCATTGCCACCCTAATACGCCATCGCCCCCTCCTTTCTTAAGGATGCAACATTGTGATTTTCAAGTTATCTTGCCATTTTATATCCATCATTGCGTAATGTTGCAACTATCTTACACACCTTGAAGTCTTTTAGGAGATTTTTTGCATCTAGTTTTGTGATCTAGGGAGATTTCTCTTGCTTTATCATATCATTTACTTTCATTATCATATTGTTGCATTTTGTTGTCACTAACATCTTACGCAGTTCATGTATCTTTAGGGACTCGCCCCACTGCTTGTTTTCAGCCTTCGATTTTGTTCACATGTCTCCATTTCAGCTTATTCAACCGTTGTCCATAACCTAACCGGTCATTGTCGTCGGAGATTCAATCTAAACGTTAGCGATCCAACCTTACATCCATATTGTTTTTATCATCATGCCTTTAATAGTCTTTGTTTTTTTGTCTTAGTCTGTTTCTATCACTCATATATTGCCCTTCTTACCCTCTATCATTCCGGATCTATTCTCGCAAGAACCCGATCGTCGTTGATTCAACCCAAACGTCATCGACCCATCTCTGTTTCTACACCCCTTGTCATCACTTTGTCTAATATTGTTACATCCTTTCCCCCTTTTTAAGTCCAGTCTACTTTGCAAGTTTTTGTTTCAGTCTAGATCTATTTACGGTGTAGTTCATCTTATGTCCATACATACAGGAGTTTACAGTCTATTTTTGGTACAAGTTTTCTTCATCCAAATCCGGCCTGTGTGCCCTCGACTTGCATAATGTAGCCTTGGGTTTTGGTCGACCCTTGTCATGTTTTGTTTTATCATATTTTGGTTCGAGATATGATTTTCATCATCTTAGATGTAATATTTAGATTTTGTCTCATATTTTGAATGTTTTTATAAGATCCACTATCAGGTTTTATATTTCATACTATCTACAAGAGGGTTGCCATCCATCCAAGTAAGTTCACGCTTCTTGGAACCGACTTAGTCTGGAAACCCTCCATCTTATCTACTAATTCATTTTCTTCTACCATTCCTTGTTGTGTAGATCATCCAACTTGCATCAAGGAGGTTCTCATATTTTGCGCCCGCATTTTCCCCGTCCCATCATGAGGTACCATTAGCCCTCCATATTTTGAGTTGCTAGTTTCTTTCATTAATAGGTCATTAATTTGAATAGGAACTAAGAAACTTGGTCAATAATGATTTTGTAGGAAAATTTGGGAAGAGTAATGGGGTAACATATCCTATTCTTATTTCCAACTTCGTGTATAATTTTTATTTGGCCATGTTAATGATAACATCTATTGGCCTTTGCTTCATTGTTATCATTAAACAAGTCCATTTGAGGGTGGGACATAGAGATTGGAATAATTCAACTAGGAGACCATACAAGCTAGGGGCATTCTCAATATTCATTGTATAAAGCATTGATTCAAGATTAATTCTAGTAAGATGTTACTCAAGAAGATGACTGGTAGATGATCCACCTTTTACAAATTTCATTCATACACCCATCCTTTGAAAAAAATATTCATACTCATCGAGGTTTTGATCTTCCTAAAATCTTAATATAATGCTAAAAATCCCTAGATATCATTGAGTGAGTGGGTCTCCACTCTATCCTCATTAATAATGTGTGATATGTGTCCATGAAATTGTTTTGTTGTAGATATTTATAAAATATAGAGAGTTGTGATCAACATATTAAATTTAGGAAAGACAAGCTCGCATACTTACACCTTGGCCCCTATAAATCTCAAATTTCCATAAATCATCTTCCATTTTTGTTACAACAATTTGAAAAGTGGTATGGGTATTTTCCTTGAGAGTAAGGATTTGTTGACTAATCATGTCCTTATGATCATTTAATTATTTCCATCTCTCCTTGGCCATAAGTCTTCCATTTCATTTAAGGAATTTAACTCGTTAATTACACGTCTTCTCGTGAAGCGGCTCAGGAAAGCATGCGAACAAGGTTGAACAAGATGGTTGCATGGATTATAGTGGCATTGATGGATAATAGGTGGTTCAGTGGTGTGCAATAGTCTCATGCACGTTAATTGGGCATTTAGAAGTCAAATAGGATCAATTATATGTACAACCTGTGTTTCAATTTGAAAAATGTGTAAGAGGTGTTATAGATACATTCAATGGTCTCTTGTGAGTGCATTATGTATTTAAATGGATTCAAAGTTGATATAGGGTCACTACATGCATGGACAATGAGATAGGGGTTCACAAGAGTTCACCGGAGAAAATTCGAAGAGGTTGGTACACTTGGCCAAATTGATTTAGTGGTCTAAAGCTCATTTTGACATGTTCTAAGTACTCACAAAATTTGTATGGAGAAAGAAAACAATTTGGTATTTAGGAAAAATTTACAAAAATAGAGTATGTTGAGTTTTAGTGTAATATGGGTTTATTAAGTGTGGATGGAACAAGTGTTCCCGCAATGTTCTTGGGGTCGCAAATAAAATATTTTAGTATATTGTAGGTCGATGGTTAAATCGGGCACAAAAGGACCCCTAAGGAACTAGTACCGAGAAAACCCTTGTTCTCATGAGCTTATTTGATCCGTAAGTTGAAGGAATGAGTGTATTACGGGTCGAGGCAAGATTTTTGGGCATAATGCTAGTCAACGAAACAAGAGACAAGTGTATCAAATTTCTCCACACAATGGGTCAAACCAAAAAACATAGTTCATAACAAAGGTCAAACAAAGCAGACATTTTAGGCACTGGAGACCTTTAAAGTACAAGTTCCCCGAATTCAATAGTTCTTGAAACTTTGTTTTATTTGTCAAAACAAAGAAATTGATGAGGAAGAGGAGTTAGTGTAGTGCAGGAGTTTGAGGATTTGGGAGAACATGTTGTGGGTGAAACATGTTCCACGAGAACCTAAGTTCTTTGCATAAGAACAAGACCCACAAAATAAAGGAAGTGGTGTAAATGAAGTATCATGCGGATAAATAGAGATGTGGATGAACCAATCCATGGAGGAACATGTTCCCAATGTTCCCAAATAACTCGCTTTATCCGATTAGGAAGGGAAAATGATTTAAAGTGATATAATGGAATTTAATAAAGTATAATGTGAAAATATTAATGTGAAATGGTAAAGTTTTTAAATTATTGTTCTTACGGGCATCCAAAATCCGCATGGTAATATCTCGAGCTCCAGCTTGTCATATTTTCATGATTTTGGACTTTTTGGAAAGGTGATTTCATCCTCTTCGTCATGGAATATGAAAAGAAAAATTTGGAAGAGTTAAAAAAATTCCGAACCTTTTAATTCCCTCACCTATACATTGAGAAATTTAAGGAAAATGTCAAAAATGTAACTAAAGCCAATTATGGAAGACTTTATTGTAAATGTTAGGTAGTAAAGCAAATAAGGATATTTTTAAAAGAAGTTTTGTAACATCTCTTGTATTCTCTTGTGCATGTAAATAACAATAAAATCAAATAAATGTAATAAGTCAGAAAATGGATGAATGTTTTTCTATTTAAGACAAATTTGAAGCATAATGTTGTTCTTTCAAGAAAGAGAGAAAGGGTGATATCGAGCCAAGGAATGTTGCAGAGAGACAAAGGAAACTATGTTATCAAATGAATATATGTTTACTTGATAAAGGTTATGATGAAGAGATCTAGAGATGAGCAAAAATTTAAGTCTCGATGAATGCCTAAAGAGGAAGTGAAAAAGAGGTAATGATTGTAATGAAAATACATGAGCTTCAAGAGTGAAGAGAGCAAAGAAAAGCTGTCATAATTAGTTGTATTAACAACCAAACAACTATATGATTAAATTCCTTGTAATATTTATCTAAGTGGGTTCTTAGATCATAAGGGGTGGGTGTTCTTTGTCATTTATAGCTTTCTAAATTAGTGAGTGGGTGCTTAGCATTCTTCAAGTGGGTGCTTGAAGATTCTGAAGTGGGTGCTTCATAGGTTGAGTGGGTGCTCAATGTAAACCAAAATTATGGAAGGTATTTGTAATTTTTGTTCCTAATAAATACTTGGTTTCAAAGTGGGTTTTTCCCTTGTAAACGATTTCCCACTATAAATCTTTTGTTCAAGATTATCATCTTTTGTATGTGTTTTATTAAATGCTCACAAATACATTGCTTTTATTAATCAATTATTTTTTATGAAATGCATTAAAATTTTAATCTACAATGATTCACCCCCCTCTGAGTGCTTGTGATATCTAAAAACCGGTATCATAGTGAGTCCTTTAGGTGCAAGCTTAACATCTTCAAGGAGATCCACTCTTCACAAGCATGGCTACAAATAAAGCATAAGGTGGATTATCTTTGTCCAGATCACCTCTCTTCCCCTGGAACTAATAACCATTCTCGGAAGATATGAATGAACACTTATCTTATGTCACTTGGTTTTGCTATATGGGAGAGTGTTGAAAATTGTTACTCAACTCCAACCACTCCAATTACTGCTGCAATGAGAAAAAGAAGCATTTGAATGAAACCTAAGATCCATGAATGCCATTCTTTTTGGATTGATTGAAACTGAATTTGTGAAGGTAATACATTGTATCATGGCTCAGGAATTTGGAAAAATCTTCAGAGTATTTATGAAGGAGATGACAAGGTCAAGTTAGCCAAATTGCATACCTACAGAGCTCAATTTGAGAGCCTAAATATGAAGGAGGATGAGAGTATTACATCCTACATGCAGAGGGTAGATGAAGTGATCAATATGATTAGAGGTCTAGGTGAGAAATTAGAAGAATCTATTGTAGTACAAAAGGTCCTAAGATCTCTAACTCTTAAGTACCATGAAAAGGTTTCAGCTATGCAAGAGGCCAAAGACATGAAAATATTAACAATGGATGAATTACAGAGTATCTTATTAGCATATGAGATGAGGATAATTGGATCTAAATCTACCAAGAAGGAAGTTGCATTCAAAGCCAAGAAAGAGACTCAATCCAAGCAAGAAAAAGAAGAATGAGGTTTGGAAGAAGAAGCAAATGGTGAAAATATTGAAGCAATGTTCACAAGAAGACTAAGAATAGGTTGAGGTAAGTATAAAGGAAAACTTCCATTCAAGTGTTTTGAATGCGGAAAACTCAGCCTTTTTACTTTTGCTAAATACCCAAACAAGAATAAGGAAACTTAGTCTGAACATGATGAATAAGTCATAAACACAACAAGAAAAAGATGAACTACAAAAAGAAAGATGGTAAGAAGTTCTTCAAGAACAAAAGAAACTTCTACTCAAAGGATAAGTCAAGTGAATCTGATTCAAGCAACTCAAGCAACTCTGAAAATGAGGATGATGAAACTCATTCTGAATGCTTGTTTATGGCCATGGATGTCTCTGAAGAATGCAACACCAAAGGAAAGAATATACTTAACTATGAAGACTCTGATGAATAAGAAGAAAATATGAACCTAGAAGTTGAACTTGTATGTGCACTTGAAGAATTAAAATTATGCAGAAGAAATAATCAAAATTTGAGATGCACATTAAAAGACTATGAAGAACAAATACTCATTATTTAAAAGAGGCATAAACTAAAGGAAGAGGAAGAAATAAATGAGCCCAAAGAACTTGAATATTGGCTCGAAAATATCTCTCAATCTTACAAAGCAAGGAAGGATTAATTCTTGAACTTGAAATCTGATTTAGATTGTGTGAAAACCGAATTGGAAAAAATGTCTAGCAAAATCAAGGTATATAAGAAGTGGAGAAGAGCTCAAAATTCTTAATTGATATATGAGGTAGTCAAAGGGAAACAAATGAAAAATCAAGTATTGGTTTTAAGGAAGAAAACAAGGAAGTTGATCTGCAAAGAAGCGGGAGGACAAGCCTACACCAAGCATCCTTCATACCTCAAATAAAAAAGTCACCAAATCTTCCAAGAGGAATATAAATGCTCCTATAATAACCTATTAATGAGATACTCGCATGCTTTCTATGGATATTGATTTTCATGTAACCATTTTGGGCACGATTCTGCTAAATGTAGAAGATATGTTAGGGGTTATGGAAGAAACTATAGTTCACAAAACACTAGAATGAATCATAGTGTTGTTTGCTACAAATTTCACAAGACTAGTCACATAGCTATGATGTGTAACCAAGAACCTCCCAAACAAAGAAAACTAAAGTATGTTGTAAAAGAAGAATCCAATAAAAGATTATATTCTTGTTCAATAGTACAAACTACTTTTCATGTCTAAGATGAAAACAAGATCTAGTATTTGGACAATAACTGCACTCGATCATATGACTAGTGAAAAAGAAAATTTATTTCATTATCAAACAATGCATCAGGAGTTGTTAGGTTTGGTGACAATAATTCAACAAACATTGTGGGAAAAGGAACTCCGAGTCTAGACAATGGCAAAATAATTACTGAAAATGTTATATATGTTGAAGGTCTCAAGCACAACTTATTTAGTGTGATTCAAATGTGTAAGAAAGGTTATAATATGATATTTCATGACAAAGGTTGTGATATTATTAATGGAAAAATAAGAAATAAAGTTTAAAAATCTAAACGGACCAAGAATAACATGTATGTTCTCAAAGAAATAAATAAAGAAAAATGCTTCACAAGTAAAGTTGATGACAACTGGTTGTGGCACAAGATATTGGGACATATAAGCTTTGAAAATCTTGTGAAGATAAGTGCTAAGGATGGTGTGAGAAACATGCTAAATTTTTTAAAACTAGAGGATACACTCTACAAAGTTTGTTTGAATGGTAAACACACAAGAATATAATTCAAAACCAAGGAATACTCTACCACTAGACCTCTGGAGCTAATCCATACGAATCTTTTTGGACCCATAAGAACTCATGTTGTGAACTGAAATTTTAAATGAAGATGTGTATTTCATACTACTAATAGATGACTTAACCGAGTAATGACATGGGTAGTTTGTCCGAAGCACAAATCTGAAGCCTTGGATAGATTTAAATCTTTCAAAGCACTCGTTCAAAATGAGAAAACACCAAAATACAATGTTTAAGATCAAATAGAGGTGGAGAATTTTGGTCCAATGAATTTTATAAAGAACATGGGATTCAAAGACAATTTCAGCCTACCAAAACACCTCAACGAAATGGTGTTTTTGAATGAAAGAACAGGATTGTGTAATAAATGGCGAGAACTATGTTGAATGAATCTAGACTTCCGATGGTTATTGGAGTGAGGCGATCTTATACATTCATCTACATTCTAAACAATGGGTATCAATTGAGATTAAACAATAGTAAGACACATTATGAACTTTGGAAAGGAAAGGAATAAAATGTAAAACGTAAAAGAGTCTTTGGAAGTAAATGTTACATTAAGAGGGATGAATAAAACTTAGGAAATATCGACTCTAGATGTGATGAGGGCATATTTTTGGCTACTTAGTAGTTAGGGAAACCTATAGATGTTACAATAAGAGGCTAAAGAAAGTGGTTGAGAACACAAATGTAAACGTTGATGAGTGTTATCTTTCCAAATCCAACACTTAGCCCAAGGTCAACTATGAAGATCAAGAAGACAATGAAGAAGTGAGAAGTACATGTGAAGAAGTGGAAGAAAGATAAGACACCCTCAAGGAAAGTCAAGAGAGACCATCCATTCAATCGGTTCATTGGAAACCGAGGAGAAGGTATTCTTACAAGAAGGAAGCTAAGAGATCAGTAAAACCATGAAGAAATTATTGCACCATGTTGTATTGGTGGTTGTTTTCATTGATGTCATTAGCATTGATGGCAAAGGGAGAGTGTAAAAGCATACATACCGGGTTACTCTCATGATGTTTAGAGGTTTAAGGTGGGTTTGAGGGAGAAACTGAAGGAGAGAATATAAAGAAGAAATCAAGTTATATTATTCGAAGCACCAAGGGGGTATTTATACATTAGTAATAAAATAATATTTGTCTTAGAGACATAACAATATGCCCCGATATATTAGGAGAGTTATAAAAATGAAAGAATAATGAAATACAGGTGTAATGAAAACAAGAAATAATTTTCCTAATTTAATACATGTACCAATATTCCCCCTCATTACATTATTCTTGTAAAAGTAACCCCTAAAAGTTCAAATTTTACTTTTCCAAGGGATTTTGAGAATATTAATTTGTTTGTGCTTCTATAGGACAATAATGGAGCTGAATGTGGTAGTTCAAGACATGTTCTCGAATGAATTGACAATTTATATTAATTTTCTTTGTTCGTTAATGAAAAACAAGATTTTACATGAGCTTTAACACAACCTCGATTGTCACAATAGAGAATAGGTGATGTTCTTCAAGAATGCCCATGTCATTCAAAATGTGATGTAACCATATATCTTTGTGCACAACTCCTCGTGCGGCATGATATTCTACCTAAGTGGCTGAAATCGAAACAAAAGTATGTTTCTTACTTATCCATGAGATGAAAAATATATCCTGTAGTAGACTTCTTATCATCAATAGATTCGGCATGGTTTGAGTCGACATATCCTTATAAGAAGAATTGATTTTTCTTCTTGTATTCAAGACCATAATCAAATGTACCTCAGACATACCTCAAAACATGTTTTGTTGTAGTCTAGTGACATTTCTTCGGCTCCTACATGAACTTGGAAAGATAGATAACAACATAACATAAGTCTAGTCTAGTATATGTCAAGTAGTTGAGCCCTCCAAAAAACTCCATGTACAAAATACCATCTACTTGAGGTGAATCCTGAAATCGTGAAAGTTGCAAACCTTTTTCCATGGGAGTGGATATAGGTTTACAGTTGGACATTCTGTACTTTTCTAGGATTATCTTGGCATAATTTATCTGATGAGATAAAAATGTGATGCTTCTTTTGCCATATCTCCAAGCCAAGACAATAATGTAGTAGCCCCAAATCAGTCATGTTAAAGGTTCTTTTGAGATCATTCTTCATAATATCAACTTGATATTTTGAACTTCCAGTGATCACACGATCATCCACATACAAAACAAGAATGACAATTGCTTTACCTACCTTCTTTATGTATAAATTAGAATCCGAGGGGCTACGAGTGAAACCATGCTACAAAAGGTGATAGTCTATCTTGATGTACCATGCCCTTGGAGCTTGTTTCAGTCCACACAATGATTTGATGAGACAACATACCTTTTAATGATGTTTTTCATCAATAAATCCTTCAGGTTGGGTCATGTACACTTCTTCTTTCGATCACCATTCGTAAAAGAAATCTTGACGTCCATCTCTGAAGTTTCCATCCCTTTTGTGTTCTAGTGCGCAAACTACTCTAATGGTCTTGATCTTCAGCGGTTGGTGTACATATTACTTCATAGTCAATGCCCTCTTTATGAGCATATCCCTTTGCTACAAGTCATGATTTATGTATTTTGATGGATCATCATCGCTTTATATTTTGTCTTGGAAACCCATTTGCAACCTATGGATTTCTTTCATGTAGGTAGATCGACAAGTTCCCACATCCGATTTTACATGAACGAGTCATATTCTACATCCATGGATTTTTTCCATTGAGGTTGACTAAGTTCTTCACTAACATTATCAGGCTCGGAGCTATTAATCAGTGTACTCATGAGTGCAAAATTTACCTCATTTCTTGTCTAACTCCTTATTCTGACTCCGAATGAAGTATTTGGGAGTGATTAACCATAAAAGTCTTTGATGGTGCTTTTTACCCACTTCAAACGAGAACTCAACTAATATTGTGAAGAAGCGCTATGTTGACGTGAGGGTGGATGTGTAGTAACATTCTCTAGCTCTCTAAGGTCAACATATAGCTCCCCTTGTAGCTCATCTTTTCTCTGAGTAGTCTCCTCTTGCTCAACATCTAGCTCAAATACTAGTCGGTGAGAGGTGGCTGGTGTTGGTTCTTCTTTTTGCACTACTGAGTCAAAGGATGACTCGTCACCTTTGTCTCAACTTTCATATATTTTCTTTGTCTCAAGATCCATGAGACGGTATGCCTTCGAGGTAGTGTTATAACCCAATAGGATGCACGAGAGTTTCTTTGGCTAAATATTCTTCCTATTTTGAGCTAGGGCATGCATATATGTTGTGTAACCGAACACTCATAAATGAGAAATTGATGGATTTTTACCACTCCATACCTCTTCTGGCATTTTATCCTGTAGAATCTTTGTAGGTGACTGTTAAGAAGATAAACAATTGTTTATCTTGCTTTGGCCCAATATCATTCCTCCAACTTTACTTTTGATAGCATATAGCAAGCCATCTCCATTCTTTGTGTGAACGTATCACTCAAGAATGTCATTCACTGGGCATGTAGGGAACAATCGAGTTTTCCTTAATGCCTTTTTGGTTAAGGAATTAATGGTCCATTCAGATCGGTATGAACTACCTCCAGAAATTTCTTGGCATGGAAGGTGCTCTCCTTAAATGGATCCCTGTGTTGTTTTCCCACAAGACAACTAGAGAAAATAGGCAAGGAACTGGAAAACTTGGGAAGTCCATGTACCATTGCTTTTGAGCTCAACTAGTGCAAAGATCCAATAGACAAGTGACCATATTGGTAATACTAGAGGGTAGTAGATTCTATTGTAGAGGCAGATAGAGCTATTGCAGAAGATGAAACAATATCTAAAGCAAATAATTTATCTTTTAGAAATTCTCTAGCAATAACCGTACCTTGTCTCGAGATCAAGTAGGATTTGATGCCATTTTGAACAGGAAATTCCCCTTCAAAGGATGATTTAAGAGCCGATTGATGACAAGAGGTCGGATGTCAATCCAAGAACATATAGTAACTTTGTAAGTGTACATTTTTATGTTCCTAGAGGAATAGTGACTTGGCATATTCCTTCTGCAATGTACTCTTTGTCATTTTCTATTCTGACCCAATGTTTTCTAAGCTTGCACAATTGATCCCTCTCTTTCAGAATACAATGGAAACACCTCAGGTCTGTGGGTATACCTATTTTGAGGTGATTTTCTCGGGATTAAAAGGCCGAGTTCCTTATTAGTGTATCCTAAACTAATTTCTGGGAGTTTGAGAGTAAAAGATGACTAGAAAATAATTAAAACTGAGGTGATACACCAAATTAATATGAGGTCTTTGACTGAGTATATGCACAACTGATTTGGGAAGGATTTTTGATGCACGAACCAATAGTTTTTCTGTAGAATATCTAAGGGAAAAACACTTGATTATACTGAGGGAGAATCACAACAGTACTAATAAGTTAACATGCACATTAAAATTAAGCAAAAAGGACTGAATTTTGTAGTAGGGTAAGGTAATTTTTCAGAAATTGCTTCACAAGACTAATGAAAGATACACAAGACTGCAAAATAACTTGGAAAGGCAGAAAATACTTCACACTCAGAGGGAAAAACTAGGAAAAAATTTGCTTCAGTACTCCTATATCCAAAAGTCCTCTAGAAGTTCCTCTTGTGCTTTGCAAAGGCACACAATATATAGAAAAATAAAGTTCACCCCTTCCCAAAAATAGCCCAAGGCTTGTACTCACCCATGCATGCTATTTTTATCCTTTATTTAATAATAGATAAAGGGATAAAAATAGAACATGCAATTACAAATAGGCATTAATAGCCTTGATTACAATGCAGTCAAACTAAAGTTGACTATTCTATTTTAAGAAAGTAATGGTAAATAATTTGCTAATAATAAGCTTGCTTGCAAGGCAAGTCCTTCTCTTTTGAACATGCAACTTTGTCTCTTTCTTTGTTCTGTCTTCTTGTGGAGCATGCAAAAATTCAACTTTGTTTGTGGGTAAAAGAAATAATTATAATACCTACAAAACACCCACTATGGGGACCACTTTGCACTTCACCATGTTTTGGCCATCTTTGTGATTATTTGAAACATACATTATAATTGTTTTTTTTTAAAGTCAAAACTTGAAATGATAATTTGGATGGCACGTGGATTCTTCTTCCTTCGCTTTTATGGGCTCTGGGGCAAAATTTTGGAAATTTTAAGTCCTTTGTGGACTTTGGGCTTTTTGACTTTTAAGTCCTTTGTCCTTTCTGACTTTTAAGTCCTTTTATGAATTTTAAGTCCTTTTTGGACTTTGGGCTTTTTTGGCTTTTATTTTAAATTTTGTGAAAAGGTATCAAAATGTAGAGAGGTATCAAAATGTGAGAGGGCCGCTGCACATTTTTTCGACTTTTGTTCACTTTGACTTTTCCCCCGCTGGCGTGTGCTCAAAGAGATTTTGAAATTTTAACCTTTTTGCAAAAGGTTTCAAACTTAAAGTACCTCCGGCCTCCGCTTTTCCGCTTCTGTTATAATGATGACACGTGTCCTCTTTTGGGTCTATGGGCCTGTGCAGATGAAATTTTGACAATTTGAAATTTTGAAAATTGACTAAGTCAGTAAACGACCGCCATTCCACTTGGATGAATTTTGCATCGATTTTGGTGATCCATTTGTGAGCATCGATCTCTGTACTTGTTGATTTTTGATCATCGATCTCCAAAGTATGATTTTAGGGTTTCTGACATGTATTAAATGCATTTTTAAGGGCTCGAACCATGGTTTGCATTGAAAGTGTAGATCGATCCTCAACCTTTGATCTTTGTACTTGTTGAATTCTAATCGTCGATGACTTGACCGTGGTTGAGTTCTGTTAACTCATCTCTCGAGTGTGCATGGTAAAGGTCAATTTGGCCCTAACTTGATCATTCCATTTGGATTTTTTCAGTCTTGCAGTGAAGCCCTGGAAAAATTTTATTGGCATCATTGTTGATTTTTGAGCTCGGCTTTGTGTTGTTCCTCTTGATGGCCATCATTGTTAGATTTTCGAGCTCTGTCACTTCTGCAAAATGGTCTCTAGGTCTGGGCTCGATTCATTTTTTGAGCAAGATAGTCCTCTACCTTCTTTGAGCTATGTGAGCTTCTAGGTTTTGAGATCTTTACCTTTTCCTTGGCCGCCATTGGAGCTCTGTCATGATCATTCTATTAGAAACTTCCATGGAAGTTATTGTCTTCCTTAGTTCAGGCCCTCTGCAACTTTGAACTGTGAATGTTGAAAAGGGTGAGTTTCTTTATCTTTGAACATGAAAACTATTTCATTTTCACTGAGTTCTCTTTCCTACTCTGATTCTTTGCTACCCATGAATGGGTCTTGTTTATTGGTCGTGATCTGTGTTTCTGAGTTCCATTTTCTTTGGCCAATTCCATATAACTTTCCAATGTTGTGTTGAAACACCACTTTTAAAGGAGTTTGAACTTTGGATCTTTTCTGGTTAGATGTAGATTCCATTTACACTTTCTCCTTCAAAACTGAGTAGTGGTATATACAAAATACTTTGTATTTGATATTCCAGTATTGATTTTCTTCACCAGTAGAGTTCTTCTTCCATTCACTTTTGATTTCTCTGACTGGAACTTGCTCATTTTGGAATGAGGAAAACATATGAGTAATTCTTCTTTGTCAATGATTCAGAGTTATATGCCTCATAAATGCTTTTCATTCAATCATCTTTGAAGATTTCCACATTGCATCTTGATAATATTTGTTGAAGTTTTTGAATCTAGGGTTGACATCTCAAGCTTGATCCATGGCTGAGTTTTCAATAATCTACTTTGTGTTGCTTAGATCTGCTTATTGACCTCATGTGAGTTTTCTTAAAATGAGTCTCTCTGCTTTCCTGACTGTGTATTGACTAGTCTAAGCTTTGCAAGGTTGAATGATGTTGATAAAACTATAACTGAAATGGGTTGCTTGAAAACTCTACATTTTATATATCCCTTTCTTTAGTTCACTTTTTGAAATGCCTACTTGTAACTTGTAGTTGCATTTATACTCTTTGATTCTAAAGTTGAAGATTACTATGATTGAATATTGAACTAAAAATGCCAATTCAATAGAAATACACTTATGATATTTTGTAATTAAGATGCCTTTGTACCCTACAAGTGGTTTTCTTGAAATTACAAGAAATTCTTCTTCTTTTTTTTGATACCATTCTTAGGCATAAGCCTTGATTCAAATACTTCATTGAAATATTGTAATCTATTACTTTTACTACATTTCCCTTTATTTTAGCTTGATATGGATACTGGAAAAGTCGTAAATGTCCATTTTACATGGTGAAGCCCTGTCAAAATTTTCCCAAAATTCTCTCTTCCTTGACTGAAATCTAGAAAGTGTACATTGTCTGCATGCATCTTCTTTTTTGTACTGTAACCTTTTCCTTTTATAAAATATATCTGAGTTTTGAGTTACATTAACCCTTCTTTCCAGCATGTACATGGTCCTTTTTATGCTTGTCTGCAACCTGTACCTGCACACTTAAGAAAATAGTTAGAAAATAATTAGGCTCTTGGCCTCTCTTGTATCCATTTTTCTTCTTTCTTTTCTTTTCTTCTTTTGAGTAAGCTATGTAGTTTGATTTTCAGGTACTATATATCTTCTATTGGTTAGAGATCCATATGCATGAATTAGGACAGTGTAGGAATATGGATTAACCCTGAGCTCTTTATTGATGATTCCTTTCTTTTACTTTTCAAGGTACCATGCTTTGAATTGTGAAGACAAAGATGGAACAAGTTGGAAGGGGGACAATCTACACAATGAAGAATATACAAAGGTAATGATGGGTTCACTCATATTCCTTTGCTTTCTATTTCATGCATGTGTACCTCTTTCTTCAGTAGATGTACTTTACTTTTTAGTCACATCCCACGGCTTGTGTGGGAAACATTTGACCTTCCTTGTGAATAAAACATTGAATTTTGAAATTGAGTTGTGTATTTCCTTTTGCATTTCAAGCTTCTGAATGGAGTGTATGATGAACTAAACAACTCAGTCATATAATTGAATGTCTTAAACATGAAGGAAAGAACATTAATGAGAACCTGTAACATTCAGTAATGAACTCTGATTTCTATAATCTACACTTATGTTTGTTGTCCCAAAACTCAACACTTCACCTACTTTGTAATTCGGTGTCTTCATCAAGACAACACAATTGTCCTTGGGGCCTTTGTGTTCTTTTGCTGAAGGTATCATGAAATTGTAGACTATGTGATCTGTTACATTTTGTAACACACACATAGTTGTAGATTTCACTTAATCATTAATTAATTCAGCAATAGTAACTAATAACATCAGAACTTCCTTAGCTTAGGTATACTTCACCCATGACTTTCATCGTAACGACGAAGTTTTGAGTTGCCCATTTTTGCACAAGTGCAAAAATTGTCAACATTTTGGCGATCCTACGGGAAAGTGCTCCTGCTAGCTTAAAGACTAGTGCCTTGCTCTTGTCCATTGGGCATGGAGTTCAAACATGTAACCAAAATTTGCCTTTTCGAAAGGTCCAACCCTTCCAAAATGGAACTAAAACTGGGAAAGGATCTGGTAAACTAGATCATGTGCATGAATGCACTTATTGAATTGAAAAATGATGTAATGTGTAGGGACTGCACTTATTGAAGGGAAATCCTACTCTAACAATCATTGTAAGATTTTCAATAATAGTGTTTGAGAAACATACCATTCACAAGAATGGGAAGTTCCTCTCCATTTAACTTCAAAAGCTGAAAAGCATTGTGTTCTTTACTAAGCTGAAATCATGTAAGGGCCACTCCAGATTGTATCAAACTTTGTGTGTCTTCTGGCTTTGCATGATCAACATCCCACTTTAACACAATATCTCCTTCATTGAAGACTCTAAATTTGGATTTCTTGTCAAAAGTATTCTTCATTTGTTTTTGATTCTTTTCCATATTCAAATGAGCTTGATCTCTTAGCTCTTGTAATTCCATTAACTCTGCATAACGAACCTGTAATGGTTCATTCTCAAGAAACTCCATTTGATGTAGTAAATCCAATGTTGGTAACTCAACTGAAATAGGCATTCTTGCTTCTTTTCCGTACACAAGTTTGTATGGTGAATTTCCAACTAATCTTTTAGGAGTCACTCTATCAGCCCAAAGTGTTGAATTCAACATCAGATGCCAAGCTCTTTGATTATCCTTGAGTGTTCTTTTGATGATCCTTAACATATTCTTGTTAGTACTCTCAGCTAATCCATTACCTTATGGGTAATAATTAGATGAAGAACTTAAATAAATTCCATGTTTGACAACCCAATTTGTTATCTTAGCACCAAGAAAAGCTAAAGCATTATCTGATATGATAGTTGTTGGAACACCAAATCTGTAAACTATACCTTCATAAAAGGATAGTATTGAAGCTTCATTAGCATCCTTTAAAACTATTGCTTCCATCCATCATGTAAAGTAATCTGTAGTAGTTAAGATCCACTTGTGTCCTTGTGATGAGGGTGGGTTTATCATTCCAATAAAGTCAAGACCCCACTGCATAAAAGGTTGATCAACTGAAATAGGCTATAAGGGAAGCGAAGCTAAACGTTCTTTCCAACAAAGAAAGCACATTTTTACACTTTCTTATCCATTCAAAACAGTCCTTGAATATGCTAGGCCAATAATAACCAAGCTTTCATAATTTTTAAGGTTGTGGTATGTGTTGAGAAATGACCTCCATAGGTCCTTCATGGAATTTTGATAATATTTTCTAAACTTTATCATAATCAACACATCGCAGCAAAATCCCATTTATATCTCTTTTGAACAACACACCATCAATAAAGATATAATGTACAACCTATAACCTAAAATATCTTCATTTATTTTTGTCCATACCTTCCGGATAGGTCCCATGCTGCAAGTAGTTAATCAAATCAGCCATCCATCTTGATTCCTGAAACTCTTGAGTGACTCAGGTTGTTGATTTTCTAGTTGAACCATGATTTCTGATTGTTGATACATAATTTCAGCATGTTGTTTTGAATCATCTGGTTCTACAGCTTGTTGTTTTTCCATATCAGCAATTAGATGTTCACATAAACCTTTCCTCGAACCATCTTAGCAACCTGAATATCAACATCATACTCCATGACCTTTGTTATCCAGTTTTCTCTTTTCTCATTCAACTCCTTATTTAGTAAGAATGCTTTCACACTTGGATGAGAAACAAGAACATGGATTTTATTGTTTGAAAGCATATACTTGAAATTATTTAGTCCTCTAACTACTGAAAGTACTTGCTTTTCAAGGAATGTGTACCTTGTTTCATAATCATGTAAGCTCTATCCAAAGAAAGCAATAGGCTATTCAATATTTTCATCATTGAATTGAGTCAAGATAGTTGAGATTGTTTCAGCTCTGCAAGTGCATACATTATAAAATCTTTATTGAAATTTGGATTTACAAGAGTAGGAGCTTGAGAGATAGCTTCTTTGATTGATTCAAATCCTTCTCTCCCTTCATTGGTCCAAGAGAAAGTTTTCTCTTTCTTTAGCATAGTTGTCAAGTGGTTTAACCAATGCTGCAAAATCTGGAACAAATCTTCTAACAAAGTTGATTTTTCCAAGAAAACTTTGTAATGCCTTCTTATGATGGGGTAATGATAGCTATGATATGGCTTCGATCCTAGAAAGGATCAATTGCTAAACCTACTTAGAAACAATATGGCCAAGTAGCTTGCCTTGATGTACTAAAAAGATAGACTTCAGTGGATTCAAAGATATTCCAAATTGCCTGCACAACTGAAAAGTCTACCTTAAATGCATTAGATGTTCTTCAAAATATTTTGAAAATATAGTAACATCATCTAAATAAACAAGGATGCATTTATTTAACAAGTTGCGAAAAGCCATGTCCATTACACGTTGAAACATTGCACCGACATTTGAAAGACCAAAAGGCATCCTTTTGTAAGCATAAGTACCCCACTTAGTGGTAAAGGTTGTTTTATATCTATCTTCTTCCTGGACTAAAATATGATTATATCCACTATAACCATCTAGAAGAGATAGTCTATCTGAACCTGAGATTGTTCTCAAAATTTGATCCATATTTGGGAGTGGGTAATGATCTTTTAATGAAGCTTTGTTAAGGTCTCTAAAATCCACACATAATCTGATTTCTCCGTTCTTCTTCCTAACAGGAACAAGATTTGCTACCCAACTTGAATGTTTAACTGGAAAAATAATACCGATTCAATCAACTTAGATAATTCTTTCCTCATCAGAGGCTCTATTTTGGGATTTACAGGCCTTTGTTTCTATCTAACAGGTTTAGAATTTGGTTACAACTCAATTGTATGTTGTGCTAAACTGGGATCAAATCCTTTCAGATCTTGGTATTTCAAGCAAAAACATCCTTAAACTCCTTGCAAAGATTAATAAATGATTGCTTTTCAGTTAAGGAACATACCTTTCCAAGAAATAGCTTTTTCCCTTCATCAACCAAGATCTCTTTGTAATTATCAGCGTGGGTTGACATTTTAGTCTTGACCTTTCTTAACTGATCGTCAGTGTTGAAGATGTCTTCTAATGTGACCAGACCTCGAGGTAGTTTATTTGTCTTCAACTAAACAATCTAGTCACCATATAAGTGTTGTAATTTATCTTGATTAACTGTAGAAAACTCTACTTCTTGCTGTAAAAACCTACAGATTTGATCATCACTTTCAAAAACTTGCTAATTTGAATCATTATTAGGTATTGAGGGCCTGAGTAATTAACTTTATATGAGGCTAGATTTTACTATTTTCAATATGTTCAGCACTTCAAAACTAGCCCCAACTACTGCAAGTCTATCTACATGCTTGTTTTCAGCTCTAGGAATAGACTGAATGTTAATAGCATCAAAATATTCCATTAAGTCTGAAACTCTATGTCTGTAAGACTTCATTAATGGATTCTTACAAACATTGAAATTTCTTACTTGATTGATAACCAACTCAGAGTCACCAAAAATCTGTAGCATGTTGATACCTCTTTTCGGCCCAAAGCAAGCCATGAATTAAAGCTTCGTATTCAGCTACATTACAAGTACATGAAAATTGGAGACTCAAAGCTGAGAAATACCTTTTGTTCATTGGGGAAGTGAGCATCAAACCTACTCCCTATCCTTTCTTGTTCTTAGCTCCATCAAAATGAAGCTTCAAATCCCTTCTGATGAATCTTCTATTTTGGACAACAAGGGAAGTGGTGTATTTTCTTCATGCATACAATACACACCAAACATGTGTTCTTCAACTTCCTTAAAAGGATCATGAGCATGTTCTTCCACTATCTTTTCATCCATAAACATGTTAGAAACACCATCTAATACTGAAACCTGAGCTACCTCATCAAAATCAAACTGATCTAGGGCTGAATAATTAGCCACCGCATTTGAGAGTGAGGCTCAATGTGAAATCTGGCCAATGGTTCTAAATTGATAGTAACTTTGGTACCATAATGAGTAGTGAAAAATAAGGACCAATATGAAGAGAGATAACCTCCTATTTTTACATGAAATCTCTAGATAAGCATAAGGCAAAGTATGGAGGTAAATCCACAACAATAACATCTTGTAGAATAGAAACATTTGGGCAAGCATGTAACGTCACTTCTAAATTTTTGATTATACCAACCGTATTAGTTGTAGTTCCATCAAGTTGTAAGACACTCCTTTCTGTAGGCTCATACTGCAAACCCAATTTTTCTGCAATCACTTTTGGCATAACTGTGCTACTTGCACCATTGTCCACCATGCAATTATGAACTAGATGTTCTCCAATAATCAATGATAAATAAAATGGTGGTGGTTTCTTGATGTCATGAGCATTCAAAACTTTTGAACCATCCACTTAACTTATTTAATGTGGTCTTGTTCAAATGTTCCAAGGACCATGTCTATCTTTTGAACTTCCTTTTCTGTTGTATTTGAAGAAATTGTGCAGCTTAGCTAGTTCATGAGAAAGTAAATCTTGTTGTCTGGAATACTTAGAGCATCCCACATTGAGATGTTAACATTATGCTTTTTCATTACATCAACAATGTTAAAAGAAGCAACTATTTTAGAGACGGATTCAACTGTCTTAGAGTAGGCCTTAGCAAAAACTGATTCTGCTTCAGTTGCCTTGGATATCTGAGGTATAAATAGTCTTCTTGGATTAGGTGTAGCTATTTTTGATGGCCTTTATCAACTGGAACACTTTTTATTTTTAGGAGGAACAAGGTTGTTGGTTGACTTTGGAACTGTAGATGTTGTCTTATCAGTGATAGTAGGTAGGATAGGCCTATTTTGTTGTTTTTGACTTTCAAGCAACTTTCCCTTGAGCCCTAGTAGTGACTGCAATGAAATCCTCCTCATTAAAACTGACTAAATTTTGTTCAGGTGCTTTTAAACATGAGTTTCTTGCTGCCCACCCTCCATTTGAGGCATGAACAATGTTTCAGATTGAGGTTGTGCAACAAGATTCAAATTTAGAAAAGCATTTGGGTAACTTGTAGCTGCATGAGGTTGATTGCAAGGTTGACACCACTCTTCTGTAGCCATATTAACTGGGACTAAAGTGTTAGATGAACTAGGAGCCTTTGGGTCAAATTTCCTTTGCTAGTAAGGTTACCTATAATTTTGATTTTGTTGATAGGGGCTACTGTTTTGTTGATTCTATTGATTTTGTTGATAAGGAGCCTGATAGGGTCTGCTAGGTAATGCAATTCTATTTTCAATCAAAGTCAATTTATTTCCCATAGTCTGCAAAGCTTTAAATACATCATCTGATGGAGCTACAACAATAGGTTCTATGATTGTAATAGGTTGAGGAATAGGTACTAGATCTGCCAAAAATGGCATTGAAGGCCTTGGTGCCAATTTTCTAGCTTGAATAAGACTATTTTCAGCTCGGATAGTGATATCGTAGGCTGTTGGGAGTGTCTCTCCCCCATTGACTAAATCATAGTTGAGATATCATTGTTTAATGCTCTAAGATAATAAAGGAAAGCATGATCAGCTTGAGGCTTGACACTTGCTGGAATTATTTCCCAAGTTCTGGAAAAATGGATATTGAAACTGGACATAAACTCATTGGGAGCTCTTTTAATAGTAGACAATTATTCAATGAGAGACAAATGATCTGAATTATCCTGGAACTGTTTCAACAATTTTTCACCTAAGTTATCCCAAGTTCTTATGCTTCCAATTTCTAGGTTTCTATACCATTGCAAGGCCTACCTTTAAAAGATGCAGCTAAAAGTCTTAAAGCTATGTCTTCATGAGTGATATTATGGACTGCACATAGGGTTGCAACATCTTTGATATGTTCAGCAGGTGTAACCTGATTTTCACCCGTGAATGATGACAAACTTTTTCATGGCAACATTAGGAATGTCATGGTAGACTGGGATTACTAATGGACTGCCATTAGTAAAGGTCACAAAATTCCTTGGTGGTTGAATAGCCATTTGAAAAACTGGGATGTTAATAGAGAAATTGATACGTGGTGAAGGAATAATAGGAGGGTTATCAAAACCAGGTCTATTATAAGGTAAATTATTACCAACTCTTCTCCTTCTAATAGAATTCAAGGGTAAAGAAACAAACTCAGGAGGAATTCCTCTTACCGATGATCTTGTAGTCACTTTAGGCATGGAACATGTTGCAATACTAGTCTGATATCATCTATATGGAGTCACCAAAAGATTTTAAAATCTTTAGAATAAATTTTAAGCTTTATCCTGAAAGTGACTTTTAATTTGCTGTAAATCTACTGTAGATGTGTTGTAGGTCTGAAACTCACATGCAGATCTGATTCGTCGTCCCACCGGGCGTGCCAAAAACTGTTATATCTTAAAAGTACACCATGTAGAGAGATGGCTACATGTTTTCTAAGCTTGCAAAATGATCTCTCTCTTTCGTAGATACAATGGAAACACCTCAGGTCTGTGGGTATACCTATTTTGAGGTGAGTCTCAGATAAAGGTCGGTTCCTTATTGGTGTATCCTAAACTACTTTCTGGGAGTTTGAGAGTAAAAGGTAACTGTAAAAATGATTAAAACTAAGGTGATACACGAATTTGTATGAGGGATTTGATTGAGTATATGCATAACTAATTTGGGAAGGATTCTTAATGCATGAACCAATAGTTTTTCTGCAGAATATCTAAGGGCAAAACACTTGATCACACTTGAGGGAAGATCATAACAATACTAATAAGTTTAACATGCACATTAAAAATTAAGCGAAAGGACTGAAATTTACAAAGAGGTTAAGGTGGTTAATCAGGGAATTTACATTCACAAGATTAATATAACATACACAAGACTACAAAATAACTTGGAAAGGTAGAAAACACTTCACACTCAGAGGGCAAAACTGGAAAAATTTGCTTCAGTACTCATATATCCAAAAGTCCTCCAGAATAATCCTTGCGCTTTTCAAAGGCACACAATATATAGTAAAATAAATTTTTCCACCCTTCCTAAAAATAGACCAACGCTGTACTTGCCCATGCATCCTAATTTTATCCTTTATTTAATAATAAATAAAAGGATAAAATAATACAAACTAGTACAAGAGGAATTAATAGCCTTTGATTACACCTCAGTCAACCGAAGTTGACTGTTCTATTTTTAATAAAGTTGGGTGAATAATTTTTCCAAAAACAAAATTGCTTGCTAGGAAATTGTCTCTCCATGGCATGCAAATCTGTCTCTTCTCTGTTCTATCTTCTTGTGAAGCATGCAAAAATACAACTCTCTGCCTGTGAGTAAATAAATCAAATATTTGCAATATTTGCAAAACAAACACCCAATGTGGGGCCACCTGCCATGTGTACATATCCTGATGTTGTCATCTCTTTTGGCTCAAAAAGGTCACAATAGTGACATTTTTCCAATCAATTCTAGCCCATCTCTAGAGTGGGGACCACTTTTGCATTATACTTGGTTTTTGCCACCTTGTGGACTTAGCATATACAAAGGTTCTTGACGTAGGATGAGGGGACCACCTTTGATAACACACATGGCTCTCTTAGACCATGGTTTTGAAAATAAGTTTGAAAATAATCAATACTTGATCATTCGACCCCCTTTGCTTGTTTAAATGGAATATAGTTTAGACTTTGAAAGTCTTTTGCAATGATTTAAAATGTGGACATGTGGGTTGGCCCCTTCCCCATGGTGACTCACCCCTTTGGAAATATTGTCGGTGGCTCTGATTAATGTTGACCTAACTGTGGTTAGGGTTTGTTAACTCATGGGTTTGCATTGGAACCTGGCTTCGCTCACATTCGTTGATCTCTGTCCTTTTTTTACTATGGTCGTTGATCTGTGACTTGTGGTTAGTCACGTTCGATTTGCATTGATTGTGGTTGGTGCTGTTAACTGGGGTTAGTTGCTTTGGTACTATTGATTGATCATTGGCTGTTTGATCTGCATACCATTTGAAACTTGATCATTGATGCTTGACCCTTAGTTAGGGTTTTATTAACTCACCTGAGGTGAACGAGTAAAAACACTCGAACCCTTTTATTTTGATCATTTTTGGCTTTCATGAGAGCAGCAAAGCCCTTGCAAATTTTCTTGGACGCCATTTTTTCTTTCTGAAGCTCACCATTTCTGCTTCTTTTAGCCTTCTGAGCTCTGTTGCATTTTCTTTCTTGTTTTGCTTTGTTCAAGCTCTCCAAGAGAGGTGATTTTGGATGCTACCGCCATTGTTGAAATGTCTTGGAGCTTAAATTTTCTGATGAAAAGGTTTTCTACCTTCTGTGGGGTTCTTTGAGGTTTCTTTGTGTGATTTCGGGCTCAGCCTTGGTTGTCTTTGAGTTGAAGTCATTTCTGAGCTTGGTCTTCTTTTAATGGCTGGTATGGTTTAGATTTTGAGCTCTCGGCTACTCCTTCTGAGAAATATTTGGTTGATCTTTTACCAGTTATCATCATTTTAGAGCTCTTTGTTATTCTACAAAATGGTCTCTGTAAGTTTGTGAAGCTCTGCGAAGTCATGTGGCCACTTGATTTTGAGTTTTGTGAGCAAACCCTAGTTGATGTCGACTGCCATGAGTGTTCATTGGTGAGTTAATTCTGCTTCTGCACACATACATTTCCATTTCATCTTTCTTCCTTAGATATATTTCTGAAAACTTTCAAGATGTTTGTGAATTCTGTAATTTCTTGATACCCATCCATGGGTTTTTCGACTAGTGGCCTGGATCTGTACTCTGATATTGAAACTTGAATATTATTTCAATTCGAGAGATAATTTTCTTTGAAATACTCAAACATCTTTTAACCTGGATATGCATGTGTTTCTTGATTCGAAGATCCTCCACTTGAGTTGTGCTCTGAATGTTATTTCAAACTTTGTTCATCTAGTAATTGTTTTATTTGCTCTCCTCCTTGCACCTCATGTGATCCCTAAGCTTACCCTCGGCCATTCGATTTTTGTTCTTGTGGTCAGGGTCTCCAAGTTTGCATTGAGATTTGTTGAATGTTTCTCCTTTTTAATTCCGCATGGATTAATCTTGAACGTTGATTGTTAACTCAGTATGAGTTAGGTCAAATTGTGAAGCTTGACTTTTACATATTTGATCCTGTAAGTCTATGACTTGGTAATTTTTCTGAGATTTTTGGAAGTGCCCATATATTTGCGTTTTCTAAATCCTTGTGCGAGCTATTAGGAGGATTCTAATATCATGAATTTGAGATTTCAGTGGATGCTTGATGTAACCGAAAAATTGCTTTAAATTTCTGTGTAAAATTAGTTATGAAAACTGTAGATCTGAAAAATCAATTATTCTGAGTTGTTTAAATGTCGCAAAAATGGAGAAATTATACTCCTGTAGACTTCTTTAATTGAACTCATCCCACTGTAATAATGAGCTTGATCTTTATCATTTCCTAGTCCGACTCTTTCAAGTCTTAATGTGCATGTAACTTTGATTCAAGGTTTTCCTTTGTAAGCTTGTGATCTGAATGCTTATGGGGTACCTCTTTTGAACTGAAATGATTAGACCTGAAGGCTCATTGATGTGAGTGATTGGAATTCTTCATTCTTTTCCATTCCTGCAAATTTCATTCTCCTTATCACAGTCACTTGGTTTGATCTATGAATAATTTTTGTTCTGAGATCTTGAGTATACAGTTGATCCACCGTTGTATTGTAAATTTGTTGTACTTTTGTAACTTGGTAGTAGTCTGAAAGAAATATTCTTCTGAGCATCTGTGTTTCACCTTGATATCCTTGGATCTGGACCTTTTCCCGAGTGTGGTTATCTTCCCTTTGCAATAATGAGCTAGAAGTAATAAGTTTTCTCTTAAAATCTGTATCATGCTTCCTTGCATTCATGTCTGTACCTTTTGATACAACATCATTTATGATCTTGATCATTGCTCTAATTTGAAACTTGTGAGTACTATTTCAGGCATAAGCCTTGTTTCCAATGCTTTATTTCCTTTCTACAACTATTTCTTACTTGGATGCTTGCTAGAAAATTTGAAATATTGATTTTATAAGGCGAATCCTGGCAAATTTTTTTAGAATCTTTTCTTTAATGCATTTTAAGAAATAGTAGTTATATGTTCTGATCTAGAATACAGAAAGTAACACTTTTCATGCTGAACTGATATAGAAATTGAGAACTGAAAACATGATAGCTGTTTATCTTGATCATGTAATGCTTTTCTACTTTCTGTATCACTTATTTGATTTGCATAGTTCTTTAAAGCATGTAGTAATTGAAACAACATGGTGAAAAGTTGTAAATGTCCATTTTACATGGTGAAGCCCCGTTAGAATTTTCCTGAATCTTCTCTCTCATCATTTTTTACCTGTAATACCTTTTTACTTTTAGTTTCAGCTTCTTGAAATCTGATTCTCCCTCTTCTTTGCAAATTGAAAAATGTACTTCTATCTTCCATTCTCTCTTCTGAGCTCTAACTTCTTCCATTTGCAGAATGGTTGCTAAAATTTGAGTTGCACTCTTCCTTCTTCTTAGCATGTACTTATGACTTGTTTATTTCTCTCTTTGGCTGCAACATGTACCTACACACTTAGGAAAATAGTTAGAAAATATTTAGGCTTTTGGCCTCTCTTATGTCCATGTTTTCTTCTTTCTTTTCACTTTCTTCTTCTTTGAGTGAATAAAGCATGCATGCAATTTGTCCTTCAAGTAGAATACATCTCCTGCTTAGGGGAATATTCATATGCATGAAGTAGGATAGAGTAGGAATATGATTTAATCCCCGAGCTCGTGGACAAATGGTGACTTTTCCTCCTTTTTAGGTACAGTGGCTTCCATAATGAAGATGAAGGAGAAACAAAAGATGGAGATGAAGATGCTTCAAACGAAGAAAAAAAATCCCAAGGCAATGATGGGTTCACTCATACTCCTTTACTTTCTCTTGCATGCATGTGTATCTTTCATTTTAGTAGCTATACTTTACTTTTCAGTTACATCCCATGGCTTGTGTGGGAAACATTTGACTCTCCTTGTGAATAAAGCATTGAATTTTGTAAATGAGTTGTATATCTCTTTCTGCATTTCTACTTTCTGTATGGATTGTATAATGAACTAAACAACTCAGTAACATAATTGAATGTCTTTATCACGAAGGAAAAAACATTGAAAAGAACTTGTAACATTTAGTAATGAACTTTGATTTTCTGTGATCTGCACTTATGTTTGTTGTTCCAAAAATTTACACTTCACCTACTCTATTGGATGTCCTCATCAAGACAACACAAATGTCCTTTGGGGCTTGTGTTCTTTTGTTGAGGATGGTCATGAAATTACAGAATATGTGATCTATTACGTTTTGTAACAGCACACATAGTTGTAGATTTCATGTAATCTTTTAAATATATTGGCTAAAGAATTTGACATAATCTAATATAATCTCCCATAGCTTAGGTATACTTCACCAATGCTATTCATCGTAAAAAAGTTTCGAGTTGCCCATTTTTGCACAAGTGGAAAAATTTTCAATACTAATTTTGTATAATCTCTGTCAATGTTGTGTTGAAACACCACTTTTAAAGGAGTTTGAACTTTGGATCTTTTCAAGTTAGATGTAGATTCCATTTACACTTTCTCCTTCAAAACTGAGTAGTGGTATATACATAATACTTTGTATTTGATATTCCAGTATTGATTTTCTTCACGATAGAGTTGTTCTTCCATTCTCTTTTGATTTCTTTGACTGGAACTTGCTCATTTTGGAATGAGGAAAACATATGAGTAATTCTTATTTGTCAATGATTCGAGTTATATGCCTCATAAATAATTTTCATTCAATCATCTTTGAATATTCACACATTGCATCGTGATAATATTTGTTAAAGTTTTTGAATCTAGGGTTGACATCTCAAGCTTGATCCATCGCCATTTGAGTTTTCAATAATCTACTCTGTTGCTTAGATATGCTTATTGACCTCATGTGAGTTTTCTTAAAACGAGTCTCTCTGCTTTCCTAACTATGTATTGACCGGTCTAAGCTTTACAGGGTTGAATGATGTTGATAAAACTATAACTGAAATGGGTTGCTTGAAAACTCTACATTTTATATATCCCTTTCTTTAGTTCACTTTTTGAAATGCCTATTTGTAACCTGTAGTTGCATTTATACTCTTTGATTCTGAAGTTGAATATTACTATGATTGAATATTGAACTAAAAATGCCAACTGTGATAGAAATACACTTCTGATATTTTGTAATTAAGATGCCTTTCTACCCTACAAGTGGTTTTCTTGAAATTACAAGCAATTCTTCTTCTATTTTTGATACCATTCTCAAGCATAAGCCTTGATTCAGATACTTCGTTGAAATACTGTAATCTGTTACTTTTACTGCATTTCCCTTTATTTCAGCTTGATATGGATATTGGAAAAGTTGTAAATGTCCATTTTACATGGCAAAGCCCTGTCAAAATTTTCCCAAAATTCTCTCTTCCTTGACTGAAATATGGAAAGTGTACATTGTCTGCATGCATCTTCTTTGTTCTGTACTGTAACATTTTCCTTTTATAGAAGATATCTGAGTTTTGAGTTACATTAACCCTTCTTTCTAGCATGTACATGGTCCTTTTTATGCTTGCAACCTGTACCTACACACTTAAGAAAATAGTTAGAAAATAATTAGGCTCTTGGCCTCTCTTGTATCCATTTTCCTTATTTTCTTTTCTATTTCTTCTTTTGAGTAAGCTATGCAGTTTGATTTTTAGGTACTATATATCTTCTATTGGTTAGAGATCCATATGCACAAATTAGGATAGTGTAGGAATATGGATTAACCCTAAGCTCTTTATTGATGATTCCTTTCTTTTACTTTTCAGGTACCATGCTTTGAATTGTGAAGACAAAGATGGAACAAGCTGGAAGGGGGACAATCTGCACAACAAAGAATATACAAAGGAAATGATGGGTTCACTCATATTCCTTTGCTTTCTATTTCATGCATGTGTACCTCTTTCTTTAGTAGATGTACTTTACTTTTTAGTCACATCCCACGGCTTGTGTGGGAAACATTTGACCTTCCTTGTGAATAAAACATTGAATTCTGAAATTGAGTTGTGTATTTCCTTCTGCATTTCAAGCTTCTGAATGGAGTGTATGATGAACTAAACAACTCAGTCATATAATTGAATGTCTTAAACATGAAGGAAAGAACATTAATGAGAACCTGTAACATTCAATAATGAACTCTGATTTCTGTAATCTACACTTATGTTTGTTGTCCCAAAACTCAACACTTCACCTACTCTATAATTCGGTGTCTTCATCAAAACAACACAACTATCTTTCGGGGCCTTTGTGTTATTTTGTTGAAGGTATCATGAAATTGTAGACTATGTGATCTGTTATGTTTTGTAACAGGACACATAGTTGTAGAGATTCTACTTAATCATTAATTAATTTAGCAGTAACTAATAATATTAGAACTTCCTTAGCTTAGGTATACTTCACCCATGAATTTCATTGTAATGACGAAGTTTTGAGTTGCCCATTTTTACACAAGTGAAAAAATTGTCACAGTGTCTCATCTTTAGAACCACCATCTTGTTGGTGAGAGATGTCCCTTCTACTTTCTTTTGTGGGGACATATTTTTGATTTCTAAAAATTGTAGTGCCTAGATGTTCTTACTTTACTCGAAGACCCTTGTTTCAAGCCATTATACCAGCATTTTTCAAAGTGTCATGAGTTTTAGTTTTGTAGATATGACACCATCGCTTTGATTTTTAGCTTTCTGTTGATGCATTTGTGTTTGCTTCTTGAGGGGACCCTTTGAAAAAAATTTGGCCATGTTGTGGCTTTGAGAGAAGGGCTTTAATCTATGACTCATCCTAGACTAAATTGATGGCTTATTCTTGTTGTAATAGGTTCAGGAGATCTTTGAATGTAGCTGTTTGCTTAGAGAGATTCAACGTTGTGATGACTACTCGAGCTAAGAAGGGAGTGCTCTCAAGGTGATTGGGACCAAAATATTTTCTTCTTTCATTTCATTGAGTGCTAATAACTCCATTTACAACTCATCCACCTAACGTAAGAACTCCTCAATTTTTTTTTCAAACCCCATAGATAGGGTGTGAAGTTTGGACTGAAGATTGAGGATCTTAGTATGATTCTTCACCTCATAGATGGTTGCTAACTTATCTCAAGCTTCCTTTGGTTTTCTCGCATCCCAGGACATGTGGTTGCATGTCATAATGATACTCAACATAGTCAACATAAGTTATTTGGAACTAACTATCTCATATTTGGTGAGCTCATCAGGGTCAGTAGGAACTCTCACGAACCTTGTGACGATGCCCCATAATCCCTCAAAATGAAGGATGGTGCGTATCTTCATTTTCTAGGCTACATAATTCAGAAATTTGAGTAATTTCAAAGCATACAAAAGCAACTTTGGATCAAACATTGTAATAAAATAAAATTTAATTAATTTTAGAGAATAATTACAAGTCTTCACTCATTGTTGAGAGAATCAAGCTCAAATATGTTCTCAATACTTATGTACCGAGAGACGAGGATACATCTTGGGTCATTCTACATCATCTTCAATGACCTTCTTTATAGCCGGCTTCAAGCTCTTCTTGAACTCTCTTCACTTGGAAGATGACTTCAAATAGGAAATATTCCAAAACTCCTCTTTGTCCCGAGTTCATCGAATATAAGGTTTCGGTGTTGTGAAGCTCATCAAGAAAGGAAAAATAGAACCCAAATATTTAATGAGTGTCTTGACGGTGTTCTATGGATTGCAAGTCTTTGTGTTGGCTTTCGATAGTCCCTACACTTTCTCTCACCCTTGACATATGATGGATATTCGTGGGAAACTCTTCAACAAAAAAATATAGCTTGTTCAAGGTTTATTTTATTGCTTGTAATTGACTTTGAAGCTCCTCTTCACGCTTACAATGTTCTAGGTTTCATCCTTTCTCCTTCAAATTTGTGATTTGCGTAATTATTTTACTATCTCATATACCTAGGCAGGTCAAGGACAACTCTCCATGTCTAGACTAAGCAGGTCCGAAATTGGTTGACTTCTTTGGGGATAATGATAGCTATATAAAAGACAAAATAATATTTTTCTAGCAAAAACATTGGAAATGCAAGTTTGATTGTTTTATAGCTCCCAATCATCCAACCAAAGACCTTTCCTTCCATGCCAAAAGATAAGATTTTCTTCCCACATCCACGCAGTCACAACTATGTAGCTGGAAAAGGAGGAACGATTGAATAAAATGCCATGTTTGCAGTACAAAATAAACTCCACGTCTAGGCACATGGTTTGCTACTCTCTCTGCTCCCACATTTTTCTCCACGGATCACTTCTCTGACACCATATTTGAGGAAGAAATTGAAGGAGATAATATAGAGAAGAACTCAAGTTGTATTATTCAGAAGCACGAAGGAGGTATTTATACATTAGTAATAAAACAATATTTTGTATAAAGACATAACAATATGCCCCGATATTTTAGGAGTGTTATAAAAATGAAGAATAATGGAATACGAGTGTAATGAAACCAAGAACTAATTTTCCTAATTTACTAACTACACCAACAAAGTTTAAGGTGGGTTCAAGCAGCTCGAGGTTGGTTTGGTACTACAAGCTCATTTTGGCAAGTGGTTGGTCTCGAGGCTAAAGTACGAGATGATATGATCATGCAAAAGCTTTGGGAGAGTTTCTATAGCAGGTGTGAGCCAAATTTAAGCTCAACTCAACCCAGGAGTTAGGTTTCTATATTGCATGAGATGTTGATCTTGAGAATTAGTATTGTTCTTGTATGCAAATGAGATGGGTGGGATAACTTCAGATTATTCTAATAAAAAAATCATGTGAGATAATGGAGGAAGGTGTTCTTGTACTTCATGTAAAATTTTAGGTCTTTAGTAGGTTAATTCAATAAGTTGTGTAAATTTTTCCAAATTTGGTCTAGTTAAAATCTCATTTTGAGCTGTTTGGATTTTTAGCAGTCATGCAAAAATATAGAGACTCCTATGGAAGGAATTTTTAGAGTAAATTTTCCTAGATATAATGTGCAAAAAGTGGTTTGTCAAAAGGAGGTGTATTTAAAAAGATATGAGCATTTTTTTAGAGGTGTTTCTTCTTCATTTTGGCATGTGTTTTGACCTTCAAGGTATGGTTGAGAAATTTTTGGTCTTTGATCATTTCTTAAGTGTTCGGGACTGTTTTCAGAGGTCTCTTTCAAGGTATTTTTCCATCTAAGTTGATCACCAAGTGAAGGCTTGAGTAAGATTTATCCCCTCCATGATGCCTTGGAAGAATGAACTCAATAATCATTGCAAAATACACATGAAGCCACTTTGCTCTAAGTTTATTCTTATCAATTTTATGCCTCCAATCATGTTTGACATCTTGAAATGTGCCTATAAAATCTCTTCTCATCACAGTTGAGAAGTTGTGTGTATGATGTTCACTTTGCTTAAGTACAAGAAGGTTAATTGTCCTCTCTACATCAAGGGTGACTGTCCTCCTCCAAGAGCCTACATGTTATGTTAAGAAAAGCACAAACAATCCTTTACAAATATACTTTAAAGTCATAAGTTTTGAAGCATACATGTTTGAATCATCCAATTCAGAATGGTAAAGGAATTTCTTCTTTCAAAAGGGATTTTGGTGAGCTCTTTGTACTACAAAAGTAATGCACAAGAGCTTACTCTAAAGTATTTCCTCCTTAGAGTATTTTTCTTAAGGCTATGAACATTCTCATTATGTGTCTAATGAAGCTTTGATATCAAGTGAAGTCATCCAAATAAGGAGGTAAAGGCAACATGAAAAGAATACATGTAGGGTTACATATTGTCATTCAATGTGATTAATGCCTCTCTGTATATGGTAAAGCAATGTTAAATGAAGTTGAAGTAATGTTTCAAGGTGATGTTGGAGCATTCAATTGAAATTTAGTGAGTTTCAACATTTCTCTTCTTTAATATAAATGCATAAAGAGTCTCCAAATCAGGGTTAAATAGTTAGAGCTAATGCCCACCAAGAAACAAATAATGTATTCTCTGTCCTATGCCGGTTTATGTACAAAGTTGAGTCTAGTTAGACAGCCTCATTAACTTAGTAAGATTGGGAGAGACCCTACAATGCCTCGAAGGTTGAATATTAAACTATTGTTCCTTATAGAAGACTAAATCAAATTTTATGTGCTTTTGGGCTTTACACAATCCATAACCCTAAACTAGGGTTTTGGAAAGACATTTTTATCGGTTCTCCAAAACTAACCAACAAAAATTAATGGAATTTTTATTTAACCTCTGTAAGGGCATTACCATCCTTTTTCAAAAGTAATAATCTCAAATGGTGGAGTATATGATAAGTGATTTTTAACAGAAGACTCTCAATTCGGTACTCAGATTTGGTAAATTAATGTCTCATTCATATTTTAACAAAACTCTAGTGTTCAAGTCAAATCTTTGCTTGAATATCAATCTAATGGAGGTAAAAACATTGAGAAAACCTTCTTGGTGTTTTGAATGGATAGTTTCTCTTCGATAGAAAATATGTTTCAACAAGGACAATATTAGTGCTACACATTATAAAAAGTGAAGGCACTCTGTTTTTAACAATGCATTACTTCCTCCAAGTGTTATAAATCTCTGCAAGCATTCATGAATATATATCTAGAGAAGTCAATTCATGAAATTATTAAGAAAAGATTCATTCTATTTGGAGTTCAAAATTTTCTTGGGACAAGGAAATAGGGACTTTCATAGTTACATTAATGGCAATGTTTTGATGATCAAATTGTTACTCAATCATCATGTGTGTTGGAGTAGGATTCCATGCTTTTTGTGAGAAGGTAATAGATCTTGAATGGGTGTTGTTCAAGTTACCAAAAAGAAGGCAAGGTTGAATACCAAAGGAGGGTGTTTTTATAAAGGTAGAAATTTATTTTGAACAAAATGAAACTTATGAGTTCCTAAATCGATAATATTATCGACTACAACCTCTTGAACTTGTCACAACTCAAACGAGTGGTTTAAGAGTCACAATTTTTTCAAGTTGTGAAATGTCATCTTTTGAAGGTCCAAGAGTAAGTTGAAGAGCCTTGTGGTCTCACAAAAAGGAAGTTGAAGGGTTGAAAAGAATGGGAAGTGAGTTTAGGTGCTCAAGTTGATGTGTAGAGTGAGAATTTATTTTTGAATAATTTTTTTATAAAAATATAAATAATTCAATACTTAGGACAATGATAGATGAATAAGTAGTGAATTTGAGTGAACTATTTTAAAACAAAGTTAATGAATGACGAGTTAATGAATGACTTAAATATTATTTTGAGATTGTGTACCGTGCTAACAAGATATATGTTGAGAATTGAGTGAAAGTATTTAAAATAAGTTGTATAGGCGATGGTAATTTGAACTAAAACCGAGTTTTTGTAAGAAGAAATAATGAAGACTAAGAAAGACTTTTGTGAGAGGTTATTCAAGAATTAGAGACTCATATGAAACCGTGTTAGAAGGAGAGACAAATGAAAATAATAGTATAATAGTTGAACCAGAGAAAGCACTAATCCCATCAAGGCATGTGATAGTGATGTTCAAACATGTTGTGATCAGTTCAAGACTAAATTTTGAAGAGTAATCCAAAGTTGAAGAAGTCAAAGATTGATAGAGAAACAAAGATTAGCAGAAAATATAAGATCACTATCAGATGTTTATTACATCAAGTTGAAGTGTGATCACATATTTATTGTTCAAGATAAGTTATAGCTCCGTTGTACTAGGGATTTGTTGCATCTTGCAAGTTGTTTCCCAAGTAAGGTGGAGTGGAAGATGACCTGAATCTTCTTGGAAGTTGTTGCTTCCTACACCAAGTTGTAGCTTGTGTGGATTTGAGGTTGTAGCCTCAAGAGTTGAGTGTTATCTTAATAAATCATTACAACCTTTTGCCATATAGTGCACTAGTTTAGTGGATTTTCTCCCAATTACTTGTCTCTTGTGTATGTGTGGATGGTTTCTTCTTTTTTAATTTATTTTTAGTTTAAGTAATTGATTTACTTGGTTTGAAAAATTCAAATTGAACACTTATTCACCCCCTCTCAGTGTTCTAGTTTCTAACAATTGGTATCAGAGCAGCCCTGGTGAAGTGAGTCTAACAGCTCAAGGGAGATCCAGTGAATTCAAATATGGAAAACAACCAAACAAATGGCTTCTCTACTTCTAAAGAACCTCTTTTCAATGGGTCAAACTATGCTTTATGGAGTTTCAGGATGACTACTTACCTAATGTCACTTGGGTTTTATATGTGGGATTTAGTTGACAGTGGCTATACTGTTCGAGCAACACCTCCCAATGAAAAAGTAGGGAAGACAACAACTGAAAACAATTATAAGGCCATGAATGCAATTCAATGTGTGTTAACCGAGAAATTTGAGTTTATAAAAGTTATGTAGTGTACTACAACCTAAGAGATGTGGGACAAATCTGAAGACAATCTATGAAGGAGATAACAAAGTGAAGATATCCAAGTTACAAACATACAGAGCATAGTTTGAGAGCATCAAGATGAAATAAGGTGAGAGTATTTCTTCATATTTACAAAGAGTTGATGAAATTTTAAATCTGATTAGAGGCTTAGGAGAGGAGATAAAAGAGAGTATGGTTGTATAGAAAGTGCTCAGATATTTGACCTCAAAATTTGATGCTAAAGTATCAGTTGTAGAAGAAGCTAAAGACCTGACTACTCTAACAATGGATGATCTTCATGGTATATTGACTGCATATGAGATGAGAATCAATGATTCAAAATCAGGGACAAAGGAGGCAACCTTTAAAGAAAACAAAGAGTCAAAATTAAAGAACAAGGCAATTGATTCTGACATGGACATAAACGATGAAAAAATAGAATCCATATTTGTAAGAAAGCTGAATAGAGGTTTAGGCTTATACAAAGGTAAGCTCCAATTTAAGTGTTTTAGTTTTTTTCAAGTTGGTCACTTTGCTTCTAAATGTCCTAATAAACAAAAATAAGATGAGGAATCCTATGATAAACAGAAGAATAAATTCTAGAAATATAATGACTATTAGCATAATTTAGCATAGGCATATTTATTGCATTATCTTTTATTTAATAATGTGCAACATGTGCACTCTAGTCTAGTGACTTTCATTCAATATTGTTATGTTGGATAACATTCAATATTGGTATTAGTATTAATTACGTGTGCATGTGAGATAAGTCTTATCATCTCATAGTTGGTGCCGATAGGGTGTCATGTCTATCCATATGAGGTTGTCTAATATCTATAAATATTACAACTCTTGCATTTTTATGTAATCTCGATTTCATGATCAATAATATTTGTGAGGTTTCTGTCCCTCTTTGGTCATTGCAATCAAATTCTATTCTATCAATGACAAAAATAATAAGCACTTCAAGAATAAGAGAAACTTCTACTCACAAGAAAATTCAAGCTCCTCATAGTCAAGTGACTCTAAGAAACTTATGTTAGCCGAGAATTTGTTTATGGCTATTGAAATATTTGATGTAAGTAATTCTAAAGGAAAATTTCAGACTCTAGTATGAAAGTTCGATGAAGAAGAAACAGAAGTTAATCTTGAGGCTGAATTAATAAGTGCTCTAGATGAAATAAAGCATCAAAAGAAGAGAAACCAAAAATGAAAATTATGGTAAAGGAATATGAAAGTAAAATCAGATTTCTTGAAGAAAATCAGAAAAGGAAGCTCAAGAACATGAAGAAATAATCAAGGAATTTGAAGTACATGTAAAAAAATTGAAGATGCTTTCAAGATCAAATAAAAAGATCATTTGAAGCTCAAAACTGAGATGGAGCACCATGCAAACTCAATTAGATCAAACCTCTGCAAAAATTAAAATGTATCATAAGTTTGAGAAGAGCACTGCTGATTTGAGTGATCTTTTGAGCAAGCAAAAAGAAGAAAATGACAAATCTGGTTTGGGATATAAAGAGAAGAAGGAAGATGACAAATCAGTGAGCAAAAAGATGGCCAAGACAAATGAAGAACCTCCTAAATCCAAGAGAGTTGATTTCAAGAAGAAGAACTATCCAAGGAGACACTATGCCATGAGGTATGCATACTCATTTTATGGATATTGTTATGCATGTAGTGAATTTGGTCACAAGGCTGCAAAATGTAGAATGTACTCCAAAAGTCATAGTAGGCATATAAATTATTACTATGTAAGAAACATAGATGAAATGATTTTTATAACTATCAAAAGTATGGGTATGTTGAAAATTTTTTCTATCAAAGACCTCCACAACAAAACATGAATGTATACAGGGTTAAATCAGATCCTACATGCACTAAAGAACAAGGATTAATAGTTCAAACAACCTTTCAATCATAGAGTGAAGAAATTGAGTGGTACATTGATAGTGGTTGTAAAGGTGACATGATGAGTGGAAAGGCATCTTTATGCCTTGATGATGAAAAACGTGCCTCCAGGAAGGATAATGATCCGAATATTTGTAATGATTCAACCTTTTTAAACACTTGGCAATTTTTGCTGTGAATCTGTTAAATGTCATTTTCAAGTGAATCATGAGGAATTGTTGTAACAAACTTGATGCTGGGCATATTCTTTTCTTGGGAAAGAAGGCTCCAATGTGGCAAGAGATATATAATGCATGTTTTGAGACATGAAAAAGGTCAGAAAAAATTAGAAATTCATGGGAAAATCTAGGAAGAAGCCCATTCTCTGAAAAACCACTTGAGAACCATTTCTAATTCCTTTTCGCATTAGATTTGTATCATGTTGGATTGGTTTTAGTTGTAAAGCCATCAACAAGCTCGAGATTGTTCATATAACATTCCCTACTAATAATTTGGTCATTGGATTATTTTTTGTTGTCTCTTGGCAAAATTTGCATGCACTTATGTTTTAGAATGTTTTCAATTTGTGTTTTTTGCTCTGTTGCAATCTTGTGTTTAAAATATCCCTTGATCATACATGGTCTCATTTCTTGTTGATAGTTTAGTGGAATTTATAGTCTCACATTCGAAGAGCTTTCATCCGATAAAGAGATAAACATATTTAAAATTACTCTACGTTCCTTGAATTCTGAGATTGTTTGTAAACCTTTGGGTGCACCTTAGGTCATGATAAAATAGAGATTTCTGGATACTTTTTGGTTCATCTGCTTCAAGATTTTGTGGCAGGTTGTTAAATATTGTGTGGAACAATGCAGATTTGGGCCTCCATTTGGTTCACATATCCTGGTTGAAGGAGTACCTTAACCCCTTTGAAGCATTATGCTATTTAGGTGTTACAAATTTCTTGTAAAGGTCATTAAAGAATCTGGAAAATTCTAGTTAGTCTTGTCTAAAATCTCCCACCAAAAATTCATTCAGAATAAATAATCCTACCCCACACTACCCTCGTATTGCATTGTGTGTCAACAAAAGAATCTAACCCATCTACAAAAATGCACAAATCAAATAAGGATCATACCATGTCTCTAGCAGCCTCAACCTTGTCTTGAAAGCATTTCCATCATTTAGTAGTGGTAGCTCTGTTGAGTTTGAATAATGGGAAATTTATCATGTTTTCTCAAGGCCATCTCCATACAACCTGCACATTGCAAGGATATCTTCACCTCCTTCACAAAACGGAGGTCGCAATATAGGTTCTCTTACCTTGGTTGAAAGGAACAACCTAAAATAGTGAGGAATAGATCAAAAGCCTTTCAAGGTGCTACCCACTTCTTCAAATCCCGAGTACTAACAAGTCAAATAAATTGGTTCCCAACTACAAAATGACATATAAATCATTTATCCGCTCTCGAGTGTCTTGTAGAATCCATGATTTCGCTCAAGTTGTGAAGGAGATTAAATTTGGGTACCAACAACATGCACAAGTGAAATGTTTTCCATAAAAAATTAGACATAACTCATCATTTTTATTTTAATTACATGAGTAATTAAAATTTTGGAAAGCACTGGTGAATACAAATACAAGTAAATTCAATGAAGGCTTCAATTGGAAGATTGGGATCATATGCACAATATCTTGGAAGGAATTTGCCATGCACCGACTTCTACACAGTGCGTTAGAAACAAGAGGATGAATTTTTGTTGGAAGCCTTTTCAATTATGAGATCTGGATTTGTCAATTAAATCGGTGCTAGGTTCAAGGCCTATGTCGTATCATTGAATTCAACAAATCTAGAAGGCATGCATGATTCGTTGATCCTTTTCTTTCATCATGTCCGGAATAATCTTTGTATGAGCTATTTTTATTTTAATTATGTCAGAATCCCTTGCAATTGGACCAATTTGTGCAAATCTAGGAATTTATTCATATTCAGAAGATATATTCAATGTACTTGACATTGGTTTGAACTCCTTTTAGTTATATGAGCACACCGTGATGAATACCTTCAATTAATTCGAGACAAATATGGAGTCCAGGGCATGAATACTATATTTTCACACCAAAATATGCATATAAAGTCTGCTGCCCTAAAATTTGAGGCTTTTCTTACATGCAAAGCTAGAAAAAATAGTATTTAATTCACCAAAGCACTTATAGCAGCATGCAAATAATTATCATAGTGATAATCAAGCCATTCCAACCCTAGGTGCCAAACCGTGAAGCTCCTTGGCAATCAAAAACACCTTTTGATGCAAAAACCTCCTTTCCTTGGCACCTAAACTTGTCTAGGCTGCAATCCTTAGCAAAAAGAATTAATTGCTTCTTTATTATGGAAACCCATGCTTATATAATTCTTAACATACTATTTTTAATAATTTCCCTTCCTATTTCTAGCAATTTAATTAATAAACAATCATATTTATTCACCCAAATTGGGCGCCCAATTATGCATGTTACTGGTTGCTTTTAAATAAATAAATTTTATTTATTTTTAGCATGCATCCTTTAGTTATCTTTGGCTTGTCTTCTTGCATTGAATTTTCTTCTATTTATGGCACCAAAATTTGGTAAATAAACCATTAATAAATATTATTAAATGCATTGTTATTCACCCAAGGTGGGTAGCATTTTTTAGCAAGGGTAATTTCCAAAAATAGGAAGTCAACCTTGATGGGAATTTCTACTTTGCATTGCAGCTCCAAAAATCCCCTCTTTCACTTAATTTGTTTGACTTTCATAATGGGAATTTTTACCCTACAAGGCAGGTAAGAAATTCCCATTGGTGCTTTAATTGATTTTTCTTTTATGATGGGAATGTTTACCCTGCAAGGCAGGTAAGAAATTCCTACCGCCTGCCACCTCTAAAATTCCCATTGCAACTTAAGTGATTTTGACTTCATGGGGAAAAGTACCTGGTAGGCAGGTAAGAAATTCCCATCTACCCGCCACTACCAAAAATCCCATTGCTTCTTAAACCCATTCATTCCAAAAAGTGTGACTTGCCAGAGATGCTTTTCGTGCTTGAATTCATCTTTTTGGTCGAAGTTTTCTTTTGAGGCTGATTCTTTCTAGTCAAATGAGCCATAAATGATCTCCAGATGTTCCAAGAAATTAACAGACTATACAGAACAAAGAACGGACCCTAGGGAATTAAACAGAAAGACAATGGAAAAACCGGAGAAAAACACAAAAGAAATAAATAAAAATGAAAAATGTTGCCAGAAGTCATAGATAAAGCTCTGAATTCATTCCTGGTGAAAACCCTATTGAGATGTGTGAATATTAGCATGCAAAACTTCAACAGGATTCAACCGAGAGCACAATTTACCTCAAACGGGGCTTTATTTATTTAATAAATAATTAAATAAAAATTTCTCACTGACAAAACTTGGCGGAGGGATAAAATGAGTTTCACCATCTGGGTATTTTTCAAAATTGGATCATATGATTCACTAGGAATATCTTAACGTAATAGAGACATCTTATGGCAATAAAAACACAACAAGACCCGTTATTTTAAAAGAACAAAAAAATTAAACATGGGGTAGTCTCAGATTTTAGGGTGAAATATGTGGACACCACACACTAAGATAACAAAGGGAACTAGGTTTTGTTATGTGTTGGTCACAAATAAGAATGAACCTGCAAGTGCACAAATACCAATAGAAGTAGCATAATTAATAGAATAATTTTTGATGTTATTCTTGATGAGCTACCCGATGGGTTACAACCCAAAAGAGATATCCAACACCATATTGATTTGATCCCAGGGTCTTCACTACCAAATAAAGTGGCTTATAGGATGAGCTTGACATTGCATAAAGAGTTGAATAAGCAAGTGATAGAGCTCATGAGAAAGGGTGTAGTAAGGAAGAGAATGAGTCTGTGTACAACTCTAGCTTTATTAACTCCAAAGAAAGATGGAACATGGAGAATGTGTAAGGATAGTAGAGCAATCAACAAAATTACAATCAAGTTAATTAACTAAAATTAGAACTAAGTGCAAGGAAATAGTAACCCTAGTTAATCTAATTAGAAGGACTAAAACATTGTATAAATGTAGTAAATAACATAAAGTATATGTAAATAAATATGATAAGTAAAATGAAACCTTGGATGTGCAAGGGATTAGAGAGAAATTGCTTAGATGATTGTTGTAGATGGTCACATAGTGTCATAGGTCGAGAATAAAATCTGGAAGTGTAGATGAACACTCAGGGAACCTGTGAAGGGAAAATATGGAAGATCTAAAGTGACTAGGGCACATGGGAGTGTATTGGGGTGCCCCGAGGCACCCTGGTCTACTATCCGAGGCACTCTTAACACTGTAAATGCTCAAAACATGCAACTGGTGTGGTCACAAGTTGGTTCTGAACCTTCCTTGTTTTTCATGTTGGATCTGTCGGATGAGCTAGAAAATGACCTGCAATGCAAAGAGAAGTATCAAACCCTAGAAAATTGAAATATGCATATAAATGGGTTGGATCGACCTCCACCGCCAAACTAGTGGTCTTATTGGTAAGCGTTGCAATGCATTTCAAACTTGGATGTAGTTAGTGTGTGTGTGTGTGTGTGTGTGTGTGTGTGTCATGTGTGTGCCAGGTGATCTGGTGTCATGTCACACTTTTTGAAGTAAGTGAGCAATAGTAATAATTAAACATGTAAATAACATGGTTGGATGGAATAAAATATAATCCCTCCCCCTATGAAGTATGTGTGATGCAAATCTCCTAGCCTTGATGCATGACACTATGTGGATGCAAGTGATGCAATGGATACAACTCTAGATGGAGTGATAGTAGTGTGTAATGATATGACCTAGGACCCTCATTATGGTCTTATAATTTTATATTTATAGGTCTCTCAAGCTTAATTTCATAATTAATCCTGAAAAGGCCAAATGAGAAAAAGATAAAGATGACCAACAACTAGAAATGACCCAAAAAGAAGTGAAAGGGGATTTTTATAGATCAAGGTGCCCAGAGTGGGATTGGTGCACCCGAGGCACCTCAGTATAAGTTAGGGTGCCATGATTTAGGGCTAGAATGTTGGGGTAGTTATGAAATGGGCGGATAAATGCTGCAAAATACCCAGAAATACGAAATAAAATGTAAAATAAATATGGCCAAAAGGTGGGAATAATTAGTACTTTATACACTTAAGAACCTTCTATATAGTAGTATAAGACCAGGCCAAAGTATGTGTAAAGTGCATAATTTTATGTCTACATTTTCCCCCACTTTATGTTGGTGAGTGGAAAGCTTGGTAACATAAAGTAGATAGAGATGTGTACCTAATATCCATGTAGAGTGTAGAAGAAGATGTGTCGATGGACTAGACTCAAGCGTGGAATGATAAAAAATAAAAATGTGGAGGAGCGTGGATTTTAAATTTGAAAAATACACATAAAAAGTGATGAGAGTAAACCTATGGAAGAAAACTTGTGTAGTTGTTGTGGTGTGTAGTGTACCTACATGGTTAGTATGGAAAGTACCATCACGGTGTGTTGTCGTTGATTTTGATTTTTGTTGTTGTTTTTGTTGCCTCCAATTTGAGTCCTTTTTTATCATACAAAGGACTGCAAGGAGAAAATGATCAAGTAGTCAAATATGTATGTATGTAAAAATGATATTTAAAATATGCAAATGTAAAATATGCTAGAAAAGTGTAAATGGAACATGTGACCTGATCCATGTTGAGAAAAATGGCTTAGAATTATATCTTGTCTTGTCGTCAAGATTTTTTGGGTGATCTCACACCACCCCGGCTGAAGAAGTGTAGGAAGAAATGTTGTGTCCTCAAACTCTAACTACTCTACTGAAATTTGTTGCAGAGATCTCTATAATGTCCTTGTTTTTGGGTGATCTAACGCCACTAAATGGAGAAGTGTAGAGAGGCACACCAATGTAACCCTAAGCCTGAATCGCTCCTAATGAATTGTTGAAGGACACAATGTCCTATTAAGGTTGTTGTGTATGGAGTTCGTAGACTGGTCCGAACTCACTCGTTGTGTCTAAACCAGTGTAAATACGTTATGTTAGTAGAAAACCCACAATGATGCACCCCTCTTTGGGGGCGCATGCGATGACCATGGAAGGAGAATGCGGCCCCAAAAGAGGACCAACCACACTTTGACCTGTAGAACTCTACCTGCAGGAGGAAAGGGAAGCACTTGGTAGATACCAAGGCACGCACAAAAGGGGATGACTAGCCAATACAAGTGTTAGTATGAAAAACACATGCATGCAATAATACAAGTGTAACATATGCAAATAATGTAGAAACTACAAAACAAAGTAGTGTAATCACAAGAAAACAAGCAAACCACAAAAAGTAGGTTTCAAACATGGGACATCACTCATGATGTCTCAAGACATGCAAGGCCATCATGGCCATAAACAACAGATAAGCGTGCACACAAGCAAAGGACAAAGCCCACATATAATAGAAAACAAAGAAGATAAGTAGAAATAAACAAGTAGTCATGGAAACATGTAAACTGCAAAACAAGTGTTGCACATGGAACACCCATTAGCATGTTAGAGTGATAACTAATATGTCAAATCATGTATAAACAAGTAGTATAAGATGGTAAGTATAAAATGAAACAATAGCACCTGTATGAGACGAATGTGGATTCCCCCAATGACCAATATAGTAAGGGTAGAAGGAGAGCATCCATGTACACATGTAAATGTCATGTATCTACAATCACACTAGATAAAGGCATGAACGCACATGTGTGTATGATAATGACATAGAATAAAGTAATCTAATATGTGTAGTAAAGTGATCATGTAAAACACTAGTAAGCAAGAGTAAATGCTACCAAGATAATGTAGTATGTTGTGGATGGATGGAATGGAATTCAAGATGGAATGATAGGAACAATGTTCCCCAAGTGAATGGAAGTGTATGCAATGAGGTTCATTTTTTCCCCCCAACAATCAAGAATGAACCGTAAATGAGAGTGCATCATCGGGAAATGGTTGAGTAGTGTTGGTTGTGTCTAGTGTGTTGTGATGAATGTGTATATGTAGTGGTGTTGAGATGCAACATGGGGAGAAGATTATGCGTGGACCTTATAGCATAATCGTATACCATAACTTAGTAGAATAGACAAGATATGATTTATCCCTAAGCATATATCACTATGGGATGAGCGGTAGTAAGTGGTGATGAAGTATGTGATTGTATAGTGAATGTGTGTGAACCATATAGCCGAGGCATATATCACAACTTGTTGAATGGGTGAGTGATGATTTAGCCCTAAGCATATATCACTACATGATGGAAGAAGAAGGTGATGATTTATCCTATAGTGTATGTCACTATGATATGGGTGATGAGGGCATATGAAGCATATATGAGTATGTGGTGGATAATGGAAGGTGGTGATTTATCATTTAGTGTAACATGATGAATAAGAATGCGGTGGTGATTTAGCCTAAAGCGTATACCACTAAGTGATGAGTAGGATAAATGATGATGTAATAGAATGACTTATAATAGGATAATAGAATATGTGATGATAGGATGTAAGAGGAGAATGAGAAATTGATTAAAAGAGTGGTGATGTAACCTAAGGTGTATACCACTACATGATGTGATGATGAGTGTGGGTGACGATATAGCCTAGAGCGTTGGTCACTAGTCCGATGAATGTGGTAGGATGACATGTTGCATGTAGGTAAGGTCCATTTGATTGGTAAACCTCAGCAATCAAGTATGGAATGAGGAACTAGAGTGTGTCATAGGGTAGTGAGTGCAACGTAGAAAAACATAGTGTAGGTGACCAAATGGTGAGTAGGTTGTGCAAATGCACAGTAAAATGTGATTATAGGTGTAGATGGAAATATGATATGTAGTAATGAAATGTAGAGCTAGGCCCATATATAAAGGCAACCTAACATAATATGTCGAATGTATGATGTATATAGGATATGCAATGATAAAACTAGACCCGAATGCAATGGAATCTAGTGTAGCATGTAGAATAGGATGTATAAGTGCAAAGTGGGTATGTAGGGTGCAACAATAGGTACATATAAAAATAGAATATGTAAAGATGATGGATGGAATCTAGTGTAGTGTAGAATGGATAGGATGGATAGATGCGCTATGTGAATAAGACAATGTAATAAAGGGATGATGTGTGGATGATGCAAGATGCAAATATAAGTGTGGATAGGATATGAAGTGATGAAATGCAAAACTAGACGCAGGTGAGATGATGACTAGTGTAGTATGCATAAGATAAATGATGTATAAATGAATAATAGATGAGGTATGTATAGGATAATTTAGGATATAGAATAAGTATAGAAAGGATAATGTAGGATAATGTGGGTTTGTGAGATGATCTAATAATGTAGAACCTATAGTGTATTGTGTGGGGTTTAGTGTAATGGTAGGAATATGAGAAGGTCAAGCACAAGAGTGTGTCATAGAAATGATTACGACGCACAAAATAGAAATGACAATGATACGGATAAATTTATATGTAATATGATCTAAGTATAAATGGATAGATAAAGGGGGACATAAGTGTTGTGATACCCTGGTGCTATCATGGGGCTAGGTGAACTCATCAAAGAGATCATTGTCCTCTGGATCAAAGTCAAATGGACTATTTGGTTCAGTATGAGGTTGATCACATAATGACAGTGAGAGACAAATGGTACATGCCCATTTTAATTCATCAATGAATGGGGGATTAAAATTGCATACCATCAAGTGTAATTAGGTGAATAGCCAAGAAAGGAACTATTTTAAATACAAATATGAATGAAAGGTATAGGAAGAGAAATATCGGTGTGATTTAGGGTCTAAAGTACCTTTGATGTAAGTAATCCAAGATTCCCCTAATGTTTTGGAGAATCACTAGTACATGGGAGATATACTAAAAGATTTTAGATGGCCATTTAGTGATAATGATAAAGCCATAATATAGGTAAGAGGCATGATCTAGAGGATGTTAACAAGGTCCCTGATCTAAGATTCTGATTAGAGAGTATTTTTATTACAGAAAAATTCAAGATTTGGATATCTCATTTGTAGAAATTGGAGCACTTATGCAGATCGAGAGGCATAAGATTTTTTTCAATCATTCCAATAGATGAAGGAAATGGTGGAAGAACTATACCAAGATAGAAAACGGGAAAAGGGAACTAGAGGAGGTAAAAAAAGAAAGCTCTAGTTTTGATATTCCTAAAGGTGAACCTTTAAAATATTATTTTCCTTCATTAAAGTTAGATATCAAGTTTTAATTTCCAATGTATACTGGAGAGCTAAATGTAGAGAAGTTGGACAACTGGATCAAGCAGATAGAGGTATATTGCAAGGTTCAAAAAATTATGGATGATGAAGAAAAGATTCATTTGGAAACTCTTTGGATGGGTGGCACAACACTCATTTGGTGGGAGAGTAAGCTTCAAGAAGTAGAGGAAACCAAAGGTAATGAAATCACTTTTTAGTCTGATTTTGTTTCAAATATTAGACAACAATTTTATCCTCTTGGTTATAAGAAACAAGCTATGATGGATTGGAAAACATTAAGGAAAATTAAGGGACAAAGTATTCATGACTACACATAAGAATTTAGGAAAAGACTCTAATTCTTGGAATTTCCCTAAACATACAAGAAACATTGCTTAAATATATAGGTGGATTGCATAGTTACCTAAGGCATATGATTCTTATTTTAGGTGCCACTAATCTTGATGCATGTGTGTTCAAAAACCCATTTGGAAGCATAAGGTAAAATGACTAAGGAGTCCTCTTTTTAAAAAAAAAAAATCAATCCAAAGGACAAGGAAAAGGTTTGAAAGAAAAAGGAAAAGGAAAGGGTAAGAAAAAAATAAATTCTACTATTAAGAAGGAAGATGAAAAACCATTTTGCAATCATTGTAAAAAGAACCATGATGAATCTAGATGTTGGAAATTACATCCAAAAAATAAGCCTAAATGGATGGTAAGAAAGGAAAAGAGAAGAAAACCAATATTGTGGTTCATGATCTTGGGTCTGACTCAGGGGATGAAACCAAGATCATGACCATGAGTTTTCAAGGTAATCATTATCTCTCTTCTTCCAACACTAGTACTTCAAATGTTGCATCTTCTTCTAATCAACAATCTATGCATGATGAAAAGAAACAAAATGAGATTTTCCACCTTAGAGTGATTTCAAAACATACAAAAATTGATACTCTTTTTTATAGTGGATCTCAAGCTAATTTGATTTCAGAGGAGGTTGTTAAGAAACTAGGACTCAAAACTAATTTGCATCCTAAGCCTTATCCTTTGGGTTGGGTTTGTGATGATGCAAAGTTGCAGGTAACTAAAAATTGTAGATTCTGATTTTCCATTATAGATAAGTTTATTGATGAGGTTGATTTGAATGTTGTTCCTTTGGATATTTTTGGAGTAGTTTTGGGGGTCCGTATTTATATGATCCTAAAGCAATATTCTATAGGGAAGAAAATAAATACGTGCTTGTAAAATATGGAATTGATTATATTATTATAGCTCATCATGTAAAAACAAATCTTTCATTGGTTACTGTAGGATAGATGAAAAGACTTGTTAATTCAAGAAAGAGTTTTGTACTCATGGTGATCAAATCCAAAGAGAAAGATCATGAAAAGGATTTTGAAGATTGTGATCTAAAACATCATAATGAATTGGTAAAAATTATTTCTAACTATGATGATGTTTTTCAAGATCCACAAGGTCTACCTCCCAAAAGAGGGGTTCAACATGAGATACAATTTCTACAGGATGCACCTCTTCCCAACATTGGTATGTATAGATTTTCCATGGTTGAAAATGAGGAAATCAAGAAACAGGTGATGGAACTTTTGGCAAAGGTATTATTCATCCAAGTACATATCCATGTGGTTCGCCAATTATTTTGGTGCCAAAGAAAGATGGCACATGGCAAATGTGTGTTGATTTTTTGCTTTAAACAAGATCACGGTGAAAAATCGTTACCCTCTTCCTAGAATAGATGATTTATTGGATCAATTAAAGAATGTAATTTACTTCACTAAGTTAGATTTAAGAAGTGGTTATCACCAAGTAAGAATTGATGAAGGTGATATTTGGAAAACTACTTTTAAAATGAAACAGGGATTATTTGAATGGTTAGTGATGCCTTTTGGATTGTGCAATGCACCGAAACATTCATGAGAGTTATGAATGATGTTTTTAGACCATTCATTGATGATTTTTTATTGTCTACTTAGATGATATTATTATTTTTAGTAAGTCTTGGGATGATCATGTTATTCACATCCAGAAAGTCTTAGATGGATTAAGGGGAGAAAAATTATTTTTGAAGTCAAAATGTGAGTTTGGAAAAACATCTTTAATTTACATGGGTTATGTTGTGGGAAATGGTGAATTGAAAATAGATCCTACAAAAGTAAAGGTTATTATGAAATGGCCTAGACCTAGTAATGTGACAAAGGTTAGGAGTTTTCTTGGTGTAGTACAATATTGGAGAAAATTGATTTCTAACTTCTCATTTATTGCATCTCCTTTACATGCTTTGACAAGTATTAAACATGTATTTTAGTGGGGAGGAAAATAGCATAAGGATTTTGATGCACTAAAAGAGAAAATTAGTACCTCTCCGGTCTTGACACTTCCAGATTTGTAGCATTCATTTGAGATTGAGACAGATGCTAGTGACTATGCAATGGGGGTAGTTTTGATGTAGAATAAACAACCAATGTGTTACCATTCGAAACCTTCATGAATGCGGTAAGAAATTATCCAACTTATGATAAATAGTTGTATGCTTTGGTGCAGAGAGTAAATAAATGGAAGCATTACTTGATGGGTAAGGAAATAGTTATACATATCGATCATCAACCCCTCTAGTACTTGCAAACACAAACAAAGTTACAACAATCTAGACATTTCGTTGGATGGGATTCTTGCAGCAATTTCATCTCGTGATCATGTATAAAAAAGGTATACAAAACAAGGTCGCTGACATGTTATCTAGACCTCTAGTTTTTTTTGCATCTATTATTTTACAACATAGTTCTTTGGCTCATGATAGTTACAAGGAATAATATGTTGTTGATGTTGGTTTTAAAGAAGTGTATGAGGATTTAACAAGTGGGAAACAAGTAGGAGAAAAGTATTATCATGTGCATGATGGAATTTTATATCATTCTGGTAAACTTTGTATTCCAGAAAATGAGTGTGTGCATATGATTAGGGAATCTCATACTTATCTTATTTCTGGTCATTTTGGTGTTGGTAAAATAGTTGCACATTTACAAATGTATTGTTATTGGCCTAAAATGCATGAACATGTAACCAAGTATATAAAAGGATGTGTTCTTTATGCCATGAAAGCCTAGTAATAGGAAATTAGGACTTTACACTCCTCTTCCTATCCCTACATGGCCATGGGAAATTATTTCCATGGATTTTTTAGGAGGCTTTCCCATGTCACGAAAGAAACACATGACTATTTATATGTGGTTTTGGATAGATTTTAGCAAGATGTGTGTGTTGATTTGTGTACTAAACAAATAACTGGTGAAGGGACTGCACATTTATTCTTTCAGTTTGTATGGGTTCATTTTGGTTTTCCCACTTCAATTATTTCATATCGGGATTCTATATTTCTTGGGGAATTTTGGTCAACTTTGTGGGGTTTAATGGACACTAAATTGAAGAAAATAACTACTTTCCATCCACAAACCGATGGTCAAATAGAGGTTGTGAACCACACAGTGGTACATTTTCTTAGAGGCTATTGTGGTAAACATCCTAAATTGTGGGATGAACATTTATATTATGTGTAACATGCTTATAACCACGCCTTACATTCTTCTACTTTGAAGTCTCCATTTGAGACTTGTTATGGTTATCTGCCTAAATCTCCATTATATTTCTCTTTTAGACATGACACTGTTGTTAATGGTTTAAGTGATTCGAAAAAGCTAAAATATTTATACAATGAATACAACAGACCATCATTATGTCTAAGAACAATTGGAGAAAAGTCAAGCTAAGTATAAAGCAAGGCATGATAAACACAGAACTGATCACAAGTTTCAAGTTGGTGATTCAGTTTGGCTTCACATCAACAAAGAAAGGTTAATAGGTGAAGGTAAAAATTTGAAACCTATTCGGTATGGTCCATTCCAATATTGGAGAAAATTGGTAACAATGCTTTCGGTTGGATTTACCTCCATATATGCAAATTTATTCAGTTGTAAATGTTGAGAACTTGAAATTATATGAACCGCCTATGATTATTGATCATGATGATGCTAACATTATACCTTCCATTGATGATTTTACACCTGAGTATCTCAATGAGTTACAGGATGATATCATTTTGGATAGGAAGGTTAGAACTTCACGAAGGGGTGATATTGAATATCTTTGTGTTGGGTTCAAAGGCATGAATCCAAACAAGGTGAAATGGATGGAAACCGAGAAGGTGAAGGAGAAATACCCTCACCTATTTACCAATTAAGTTGAATTTTGGAGGTCCAAAATTTTCTCAGAGGGGAGGAGTGATCCAAAGGATCCTCATTGAGAAACACTTGATCTAAGATCTTCTTAGAATTAGTTATGGGTAGTTTTATTATGTGGAGAAAAATTCAAGCTTTCGGTGATATCTCGTTTGCATAAATCAGAGCACGTATGCAAAATTTATGGCTCAAAACTTATAGACAACTGGCGAATTTGGGACTGCGCGTAGGTTGAACACGTGCATGCTTGCCAAGTGGACCAATGAAAATGTGACACATGGCAATATGGGAAAAAGAGTAAAAGTTTATTTTGAACACCGGTCTTGGACACCACGTGATAGGAAAGTTCAACACACTTGATTATGGGAGGGTGTCTTAGCCTCCTTATCATATTGTTATCACAATGTTTTTACTTATATTTACCTCATTCTGCTAATCTGGGATCAATATGGGATAATGTGTATATTGTAATTAAATATTTACCAAGTCACACCACTTATTATTCCACATTGGCCACATTAACATTTAATTTCCAACGCATTATTAATAAACTTCCAACTATTATTTATTATCCTTATCCCTCTAAATAATGTGTAGCTACCCAAATATGCGTCAAAATTAGCATATGCTAGCTATTCCAAAAAAGGCACCTAATTATTTGGCTCATAATCCAATGGTAATAATAAACAACCCCCTATTTAAATGCCTCCCCTTCTCTTTAGCGCCGAATGTGGATAAAATGTGCCCCATTTATAAGTCAAAGAAGCTCATGTAGGGATTTGAACCCAACACCTCTAGGTAAAATGATAAGGCACCCCACCAATGCACCCAGAGCTGGAAACACTATGAATGGAGATTTGTTTTATTTGTATTGGTACAGTATTGGTGTGTAAAACCTTTGGAAGGCTATAACTTGAGCTAGGAGAGGAATTTTGAGATGATGTAAAAATCAACTACTATTATTTTTGGTAGAGGAAGACTATGAGAAGGTCATATTCTTGTATAAATATTTGTAAAGATTTATTTTCAAGATTTTAATAGATCGGTCTCATTCAAATGGACCGGAGAAGTAGGACATAAGCGTCAAACTCCATTATCACATATGTGTCAATTTTTTAGTGATATTCTCTATTATTTCTCTATTTTTACATATTACTTGCATATTTTAATTATTTATTAAAATTACAAGAAGGTCGTAATGTCAAATTTTAATTAAAAAAATTGTTAAAAGAAAAATTTTGAGTATTGGATTGTGCAAGTTTGCTTTGATGTTTAGATCAAGGCATGAGTAGAAGGCTAAAGGTCCTCAAAAGTAAAGCCAAGATGAGATAGACCAGTAAGAAAAGGTTGGTTTCATTACATATAGGGTTAAGTGGAACATGTTCCCAATAAGAGTTATGAATGAAAAGTGTACATGTAAAAAGGATATGAGCTAATGGTGAAGACAGAAGAAGGAAGGATATTATGTATGGATGGAACAAAGAGATGATGTGGAAGAATAATGGTAGTAGAGAGATAGTGTAGAGGGGATAACATCTAGAAAAAAATAGTGCCCTCAAGTGGTGGTAAATGAGGTTGATCATCCATAGGTTGAGGTTCATCTGTAGTATCAATGTGAGGAATAGGAATGCTAGTATGAGGGTCATGGACACAATATTGGAATGGATCATGATCTTAGAATACAATATACTCAATATGCTCATGTAATAATTTGACACAATGATGGATGGTAGAAGCAACAACTTGCATGGCGTGAAGCCATGGTCTCCCTAACAAGAAATTATATGAGACAAGAAAATCAATGACGAAGAAAATGGTAGGGAGAGTCTTAGGACCTATAGTTAAAGGAAAGGTAACGTGGCCTAGACATGGACGAACAAAACCATCATAAGCACAAGAGTGAAATGGAAGAAGGGATAATGTCATGAGAAGACAAACCTAAGGCTTGGAGAAAGGATATAGGGCATAGATTAATCTTAGAGCCATTATCGATAAGAGTACGTTTGATAGAAACATTGTAGATGTGAGACATGATGTATAGTGGTGGGTCATTATCAAAGGGGTGAATGTCAATGGGAGGATTTCCCAGAATGTGATATGTTGAGAAAAGGCCTCGATAAATGTGTCATATACAGGAATCCGGATGCATGTCAATAGAAACATTGGTAGTAGCAAAGAGGGTTTGAACATGGTGAAGCAAATCAGGATGGGTAAGAAAGTATTCAATAATGGAGATATTCATGATGGTGGAATGAAAAATCCTAGAAGGTGGTAGAAAGAGATGTCGGGTTCACCAAAATGATTAACTAAAATTAAAACTAAGTGCAAGGAAATAGTAACCTAGTTAATCTAATTAGGAGGACTAAAATGTTGTATAAATGTAGTAAATAAAATAAAGTAGATGTAAATAAATATGCTAAGTAAAATTAAACTTTAGATGTGTAAGGGAGTAGAGAGAGATGGCTTAGCTGATTCCTATAGATGGTCGCACAGTGTCGCAGGTCTGAGAATAAAATGTGGAAGTGCAGATGAACACTCAAGGACCTTGTGAAGGGAAAATTTGGAAGATATGAAGTGACTGGGGCATCTGGGAGTGTATTGGGGTGCCCTGATATGCTATCTAGGCACTCTAAACACTATAAATGCTCAAAACCTACAACTGGTGTGGTCACAAGCTGGTTTTGAACCTTCCCTGTTTGTCGTTCTAGATCTACCGGATGAGCTAGAAAATGACCTGTAATGCAAATAGAAGTATCAAACCCTGGAAAAATAAAAGATACATATAAATGGGTTGGATTGACCTCAGCCTCTAAACTAGTGGACTTATTAGTGAGTGTTATACTACATTTCACACCGAATGTAGTTCTAGAGTGTGTGTGGGTGTGTTTGTGTGTGTGTGTATGCATGTCGTTCCCTAGGTGTTCCCATGCTAGTGTAGACACCAAATTTGTGTCTCACGACACCCCGTGCCCCGCATCTCATTTAAAACCTAACCTCACCACCTAAACCTTGCACAATTATTTATTAATTACCTTATAATTAATAAATCCACATTTTCAAACCTGCCACCTCATTTCGCCACCTCATCATGACCTAGCCCTAATCCTAAACTAACCTAATTAAGACCTATAACTTGGTCTACATCCACACCCATGACTAATTACCCCTCACCCGCACCAAAACCAACCTAATAATGACTTGACCAAGCCCACAACTAATCTCTCGAGAGAAAAGGAGGGAAGGTTGGCTATTTTACTAAAAATAGCCCACTTTGACTTAACCGACATCGGTTCCTACTCGACCGCCGTCGGTTACGTAACCGCCATCGGTTCCCTGTAAATGACCTCCCCAAACCAAAAACAAAGGGGCTGGAATTCATTGGAAAGGCGGGAAGTCATTGGAAGGATCCGAAATTCACTTGACAGAGCAGAGACAAGTGAAGGAAAGAGAAGAGTTTTACAGAGAAGGACATCAAGCCCAAGACTGCAACTGAGTAACCAGAGCCCAGTGACACTCATCCAAGCATTGGGAGAGAAGATAGCTCATCTTGGATTGTCAGATCATCCTACCTGAACCCTGCCTTCGTCATCACAGTCCTTGGACCTGTATCTTCATCAGGAACTAGTAAGTAGTGTCTTGTACGTTCTTTTAATAACATTTCTTGGACTTCTGAATCACAGTAATTATAAGTCTACTCCCAGATCCACTACCCGGTAACACCCTACATCTAACTGTACCTCCTCTACCCTTACATTGCCCCAAGAACAACCCCCATATTCTCTGAGTCTTCTCCATCACCCCATTACCTATCCCCAATCATTTACCAGCCTAATAAACACCATAGCCACCTTATAGCCAACCTTCACTAAAAGCCCCTAAATCACTGCCCCTACCGATATCGGTTATCAGAAATCGGTACCGGTGACAGTGACCGGCATCGGTCACTGTGACTCAAAACCAAAACCATCCTTTCCTTTATTGTTTTAACGAGGCAATTAAATTGTAATTTGGCAATAACTTCTTTGTTAGAATTTGTGTTAATTCGTATTAGCAGGGGAACTGACCACCTTCGAAAGGAAGTCCAATATTTCCTGGGCCTAAGGCAGTTCCCTCATTTATTATCTAATTAGAATCTGGTGGTCTTGTATTCTTACTTGTAGGTAGTCCTTCCTAGAGAAAAAGGAGTTCTTCGCAATGATCGATCCGATCTCTCTACGGACGCGCGCACACCCTCCAAACATTCAACGGGCATTCCTCCTAGCCCTAACCCTTATCTTTTCTCAAGAGAATGAAAGGATAGAAGTAACTCTATTCTAGAAGTGAACCATTCTCATGCGAAACATTTTGGCACGCTTCGGTGGGACCCATTTTGGGTTTCTTTCTTTCTTGCTTGCTTTCATCTAGGAGCATACTTTACTGTTTGTGTTCGCTAAGTATTCACAAAATTTTTTGTCATTTTGGTAAAAGAATTTGTCTTGCTTTCACATCTTTGCATTAGTGAAAGTCATCTCCTTTTATTCATCGAATATCATGTTTGATTTGGGTTTAAAACATGTGCATCACATTCTTGCTTGCCGTTTTCAATTCTAGTGAACATAGATTAAGTAACAGGTCATACACGTGGGGGTGATATCCACGGTATTGACAAGAAATTAATCTTACTTTCACTGCACAACACATGCCAAATCACATCATAATTAACACAACAGCTCAAACATCCCCCTTTTCCACGGTATTCCTCCGCCTGATTGAGGTAACCTTATAAGCCAAAACAAACTTGACATTTCCCCTAAGTCTTTTGTTTAGGATTGACATCATCTTGCATCTAAGGCATAAGCCCACAATAATTAAAACTAATCCTAGGGTTAGTCTCTTGATTTGCTTGTGCATCTTACTTGTTTTTAGTTCTGTTTCTCTATCCTACACTATTTAGTGATCACTTCAGAATAGTTGGGTAGGCATACTAAGCATTGTTAACCCCAAATCAACAACTTCTTACAACTTCTTACACCGGTCCTATTATACCGACATCGGTTAACTTACCAATGCCGGCTATAGTCGCCAATTACATCGGTTCTTGTCTTTCACAGTTCCCAAAACCAGCAACCTACCAATTCCAACATTTTGTTGCTGCTTCTATTCCTGATAGATTACATCCCTACTATGTACTCTTGTCCATGGTTGTTATCACTCGAAACAAGTGCTGACCATGGTTTCACATGCCCGCTCCGTGCCTTTCCCGAATCACCCCTTCACATTTTGTGGGAAATCCTACGGACACCAAAGTGAGGTTCCCAAAATCCCCTGTAGGAGATAAGGAATTTGTGAAATTTTGGACGCTAATCCTAATGACATGACAAGACTATTTGTCTCATGCCCCGACCGTACACCCGACGGTCAACTCCTTGTTGGCATGCCTATTAGTATAGCCGCTCACTTAGCTCCTTCCCCACCTGATAACTCTGCCTTGCCTTCTTCATCCTTAGCCCTGTCTCCCAACTCGGTGGCTTTGGGGGTTCATATGACACGATTGACTTTCCTTTAGTTAACTGGGGCCTAATATATCATTACCACCAACTACTCCTACCTCGTCTCTCTCGTAGATCCGCCCCTTTCATAACTTGCTCTCTGCCACCTATCCACACGAGCTTTCCTTCTCAAGCTCCGCCCACCTTTTCATTTCCACACACTTATCTGGTGGCTTCAACACCTTATATAGGACATCCTTATTCGGTCACCTCAACATATTCGTCCTCAATACCTTATCAACATTTAGCCCCACCATTGTCTAGTGGTGGCCCTTGGCCCAATCCTCCTCCTTTTACAACAACCGCACCCTCATCCAGGATAATTTTAGCGGTGAATATTCGTAATATGGTGAAAGTTTCATTTTAGGAAAATTTGAAAAGGTGAATTATTCAGAGTGGGTCGGTGTCCTGTTCACCTAAAATATATAGTATATTTTTTTTGGGGGTCGGCTTCACCTTCATTTGAAAACATCGACCTAAAAAAACCTAGCTGATTCGCGGGTAGTATACCTCAAGTAGCTTAAAAAATTACCAATACTGTGAAATTTGAACTCGCATACCCTTAAGCTGCCAGAGATTGATTCTGATTACTATTAGCCTATGATTGTTGTGGCGTGACAAATGCAAAATGATGATGCGCCATGATAAATTGGTAATGCATTAATGCTTTGCGATAGAGGAAGTGTTGGCCGACGCGTGACTTGGGCGAAGAAGTTGGACGCGTGACAGAGGCGGTGTTGACACGCGACAGTATATACAGATAGTGGATGCACGACAAGGGCATTGTTGACACACGACAACAATCGTAATGACACTCGGCAGAGGAAGTGTTGACACACGACTTGGGCAAAGAAGTTAACGCACGACAAGGGTAGTGTTGACGCGCGACAAGGTAGTGTAGTGTTGACGCGCGACAATATATACAGAAATAGTGGACGCACGACAAGGGCATTGTTGATGCACGACAACAGCTGTAATGACACGTGACAGAGGAAGTGTTGACGCACGACTTGGGCGAAGAAGTTGACGCGTGACAAGGGAAGTGTTGACGTGTGACAATATATATAGACAGTGGATGTGCGGCGATGTAAAAGGGTTGTTGACACGTGACAAGTGTAGAGTTGACACGTGACAAAGACCTCAGATAGGGGATGCGTGACAAGAATACTGACGGTTGTTGACGCATGTCAATGAGGTACAACAGATATTGATGCATAGCAGACGCACGACAAAGAGTTTGTTGATGTGCAACATGGAGATTTTTTGATGAGAAAGCAGATGTCGGAGGCTGCAGACGCGTGACGGGAGATTTTGCCGTCGCGCGTCAAAAAAATGCATTGACGCGTGTCACTAGACCTCAATGACGCACGTCAACAACCATAATGACGCATGTCACTGAGGTCTAGTGACGCGCATCACTGAGGGTGGTGTTCCTGCACATTCCTCTGTCAGAAGATTCTTGACAATCGGTGAAATTTTTCATACAACCCCTTAAAAATTCACCTTCCCGCGAAACTGGTTCAGGGATATTCACGGGTATTCTCCACCTCAATTTCCAAGAGGTATCTTAAAATGAACCCCGCCCTCATCTCATCCAACCATGATTTCATCAAAAGCGATGGACAAGATGTAAAATCTAGAGGCTTCTATTTCAGGAAGTTGTAGCACCCTGACATACGAGCAGGTTTGTCGGGAGCCTATTCATCCTTCTATCCCCCTTCATTCATATCCTCCTCAATGGGAATTACCAAAATTCACTCATTTTAATAGTAAGGAGGATCCTCAACAACACTTGCGATCATTTAGACATGCCTGCTATCTGATTGCTCATGACGATGCTTTACTACTCTGCACCTTTCCCATGTCCTTATCAGGACCCGCCTTGAGTGGTGTACGTTGGAGTGCTTTAACCTAAAGACTCAATCTTCTCTTTTAACCAATTAGCCCAATCTTTCTTGGATCATTTCTCCATTAATATTGCTAAGAAAGTATCTATCACCGACCTCTATGCCGTCGACAATTTGAAGACGAATCTATCGCAGATTTCATTGGATGATGGCGGGGCCTCATCAACCAACTTACTTATGCCTTGCCTCAGGCCGAACTCATCGAACTCTTTACGCGGGCCTGCGCTAAGCACATTTCTCCTACCCTCCAAATTCAAACTTTCCACACCTTTGATGAGGCCTTTACTATGGCTCAGAAACTAGAAATTCGAGCCTTAGAGGAAGAGAAATTGCGGTTGCGCAACAAAAACCCTAATTTCCGAACCCAAGACTCCACCAACAAACCCAACACCACCAATTCTCACGCATCAACTGCTTCAAAATCAAAAAGAGTTGTCCACGCAGTTGATGGTCAAATCCCAAGCACCGTCTAATACTCGCCAAGCTCTTTATAAGTATAAAGCCGAGCCCATCAATTACACTCCCTTGGGAGAAACTTATGGTGTCATCTTGGAAAAATTGCTCAAATAAGGAGCTATTACCTTGCCTCCTGTTAAACCTCACTCCGGGTTTGATTCCACCCGCGCTATACCTTCTTGGTAAAAATAAAATGACTTCTGTAACTTTCACCGCGTGAAGGGACACAATCATGAAAACTGTAAGATGTTGAAAAATATAGTGCAGGAAATGGTTGATGCAGGGGATATAACCCTCGATAATCCTAATGCCCCTGCTAACCGAAATTTGAAAATCTTCAACAAACCATTCCCGAACCACTCATCTAACAGTAACATAAACCAAGATATCTTAGCCGAGGAGAGTGTTCATGAAATCCATGCGATCTTCAACTCCCAACCAAAAGCTTCTATCGAGAAAATTCTGAATCAAGCCTCTTTACTAACGCAGGAACCCGAACCCCCTTCACCACCATCAAGACAAGATGAAATCCTTGCCGTTCCTTTACCCATAAAGGAATTAACCACCTAGAGTTCTCTTCTCATAGATGAGCCTTCTTACACCACATCCTTGCAAGACTGTGAGCGGATGTTATCTAACTTATCTATTTCCCAAACATCTCCTTCTACCACTCTTGTTGTACAAGAGGAAGGCTCGCCACTTTTTTCATCATCCTTAGACGAGAAACCCCTTGAACCGACATCACCAAATTCTTTAATCATGACGGATCCTCTCAAACATGCCCTCCTACCTATTAGTTCTTCATCGCCTAAATCTTTTCAGTGACCGGTTGACCTCTTAACGCCCATTGATACAGTGCCTCATTTACCCCCTGTATCACACCCACAGTGGACCGGAATCACAACCCACCTTTCTTCCATACAAAAGTTCCTATTCACACGTGAGGATTGTCACCCCTCAGAAGATAGACGAGTCCTATGGGAACATTTGAGTACACCATATTCTACTCAAATGCAGATGACCGATCTAGACGCCTCTACCATATACCCGAAGTGTTTACAAAAGCTCAAAATGCCTATGTCCTCATCTTCACCCCCCTCATCTCTACCAAATACCTCATCCACCTTTACTAACCTAACCAAACCTTTCCCTACGCTTGGGACTCTACCAATACCCAGCCTAACACACCCACCTAAACGGTTAGATTTATCCAAAAATAAAGCCATCCATCCACCTAAGAGACAAACTCGATCCCCTAAAGCCCAAGTCCAATCTATGCCTCTGTCACAACTAAAACCCTCACCGTCACACCTACCTTCTATATTAGGACCTCACCCCTCCACCTTGCCTCAATACATCATACCTCCTGCGTTTTCTTTAAAACGACCTGCATCTTTTACACCCATACAGAGATCCACGGGTGTATCAACACCGTCACCCCAAGTATCCTGTCCACCTATCAACCCTAAACAAACTCCATCATCAAAGGATTTGTTTACTATCACTCCTCTTTCTCCGTGGTTATTTTCTGCTACCACGTCATCTGACCAGCTAAACATAACTTCTGCGCCGAAGAAGCCACGTTTAGTTAAATCCAATTATCAAAACCCCTTGGCTAAGCCACCACCCATACGAATCAACCATACCCAGTCATTACCGAAACCCACCCAGTCAATAGCCTCATCTTCCTCTGACTTTGACCCGCTCAAAGGGTCTTACGCCAAAATCCTTGCTATGTTGGTGGAGAATGCAACCATTTCCCTACCCCCACTTAGACCCTATGATCCATCTAAACCTCGACCTATAGGTTATGATGAGTCTAAAATCTGCACTTACCACTACACACCAGGACATGATGTAGAGGGATGCAAAGCGTTGAAAGCCATACTTCGTCAGTCACCTCTCTCGGATAGAAAGGTTAAGAAAGACAACTTATGAAGGGAGAAACATTTAGCTTCAATCCCCTCTCCTATACCACCTGTCCCCATCTCACCAAGATCTATCATTATTACAACCCCACCTCTCGAAGACCATGACTTATCCCTACCGTCTTCCTCCTCTCGTGTTCATGAGATCAACATGATTAGTGTTGCTACTCGAGGGCAGAAAAACAATGGGAAAGCTAAAGAAAGCACACCTGTGGCCTCTCTTTCTCCGTCCACCATCCCGATCGCACCACCACCTAAAGTGGTTATTTGTGGACCTGCCTACCCCGTCTCTGATGGAGTTACCCACCAAACCATGATCAAACAGCTTCACCAATCACCTGTAAAAATGACACTGTATGATCTCATTCAAACCTCTGAATCTCATCGACAAGCTCTCGTTGAAATCCTTCAAGGGATAGAGGTCTCACCTAATGAACCCTTGCCTGTTACCTCCATCTTAACACCCAACCACATTGCTTCTCTCACCAAACAATCTATCACATCCATCCCTGTACAAAAAACCGCTACTGTCAATTTCTCCAAAGATGAAATTGTTGAATTTGGTGCAAAAGATCCTGACCCAGCTCTTTTCATCTCATCTTACGTCCAGGACATCCGGGTGTGTCGTGTTATGATTGACGGGGCGCTAGCCTAAACATCATCTCTTCCAAAGCCTTTTAACAAATGAATATCCCATCTAGCTGCATGTGTGCCAACCCCACCATGCTGCATTCATTCAATGATGCTATTACTTCTACCTTAGGCACTGTGATCCTTAACATTCATGTAGGGCCACGTACCTTACCCGAACTCTTCTATGTCCTTGAGGGAGAATTCCAATACAACATTTTGTTAGGCCACCCTTGGATCCGGGCTATGGGATGCGTTCCATCTACCTTACATAGATGCATAAAATTCGAGTACGAGGGGAAGTACTACATTGTAAAAGCTAACTCTCCCCCCTTCAAAACATGTAATATGTTATATCACCCTAATGATGTGCTTGTACCAGTCAAGACACCCATTCATCCAACCCAACCATCCACTTCAACCACACCTCAACCATCCACCTCAACCGCACCTACACCTTCAACCAATGAAACCGCCATCGCAAATACCACTTCCTTTCCCGCGGACAATATCCCAACCTCAGATCCCTTAGTAGATGTCTTTCAACACCTTATGCTGGGGGAGTATCACCTGTATAACGTTAGCACATTCCATACCCCACAGGAGTATGAACAGTTACATGTGCATCCTACCTACGACCGTCGTGTGGGGGAAGTAATCTCTTATGGACCACCTAATTTCGCACCAACCTAATGTATGGGGGTGTCGATACATCCTCTGTCACCCCTGAACCTCCCCTTGGTGTGGTTCCCTTCCAATCTGATTTTCAATATCTAACTAATCGTCGTTTCACCCTCACCTTCCTGACGCGCTGTGCTTGGAAGGGCTTTGGTTTCGGTCTTTATGAACAAGGCCGACATACGATCATTCCTGTAACTACACACAAACACAAAGATCATCGTGGTCTTGGATTCTCTGAACCACCTACACCAAAAACACCGCATATCCGTTGTATCCAGGAAGACGACGAAGTCACCCCTTCCGAACCATCATCACCCATTTTGCCATCGTCACCCACAGAGTCGATAGACCCTGAATCTATCCCTCCTAACTTTTTTTTTTCATAAACGCTATCTTCCTGGGTCCTCTCACTTATCAACGCGATAATGAAGACCCATCTTCTCTTCCCCTTCTGTATCCAGACATGATCGAAGAGGACTCACCTTCAATTAATGTTGTTGAGTGCTAGGATGACGACTCCATCCTCACTTACCTTGGTGCAGATGACTCTTATATTCAACGCGCCTTGCCATCTGACACTCAAACCATGTTGAATGAGTTGACTATAGAAATCAACATCCACACCGAGGATGATCCTCACATTGTGAAGATCGGACAATCTCTTACCGCATCAGAACAAACTACCTTCACTACCTTCCTCTGTGCTCACAACCAAGCTTTCACTTGGTCCTACGCTGACATGCCAGGAATTGATCCTGACATTGCTGTCCATAACATTACCCTAAAACCCGATGCCAAACCAGTTAAATGAAACTAAGAAAAATACATCCACGCATTGCCCTCTTGGTCAAAGAAGAGCTTCAACGACTCCTTTCTGTTTCCTTCATCTTACCTATTGACTATCCTCAATGGATCTCTAACATCGTACCTATTACTAAAGCAACGGGGGGACTTCGGATATGTACAAATTTCCGGGACCTTAACCTCGCTTTCTCGAAGGATGACTTCCCCCTCCCAAGTATTGATCAACTTGTTGATCTCACTGCGGGCCATGAGATGCTTTCTCTCATGGATGGCTTCTTGGGATACAATCAAATTTTGGTAGCCCCAGCCGATCAACATAAAACCGCCTTCATAACTCCTTGGGGAACCTTCTGTTATCGTGTCATGCCGTTTGGCCTTAAGAATGCTGGTGCGACCTATCGGCGGGCTATGAATTACATCTTTCATGACATTATGCACACTATCCTTGAGGATTATGTCGATGATCTTCTTGGCAAATCTAAACATCGTCGTGAACATCTCGATGTTTTAACAATTATTTTCGATCACCTGTTACAATATTGTGTTCGTCTTCAACCAAATAAATGTGTCTTTGGTGTCCTTTTAGGAAAAATCCTTGGTTTTATCATCTCTTTGTGGCGCATCGAGGTCGATCCAGCTAAAGTCAAAGCTATCCTAGAAATGCCCCCACCTACTAACCTCAAACAATTGCGTAGTTTGCAAGGTAAACTCCAATCTATCCAGTGTTTCATCTCTCAACTCTCGGATCGATGTCAACCTTTCCATCATCTCCTTAAAAAGGACATTGCCTTTCAATGGAGCGAAGAGTGCCACCAAGCCTATGAGGATCTTAAAACCTATCTCTTGCAGCCACATGTGCTTATCCCACCTCAGGACGATCGCCCTTTCTACCTTTACCTTTCCGCCACCGACCATGCTGTAGGAGCCATGCTCGCACATCATGAGTCCGAGCATCGAGAACAAGCCATTTATTACATAAGTCGTACTCTCATGGATTACGAGACTAGGTATACACATGTAGAAAAGTTGTGCCTAGCCCTATCATTCGTAGCCACCAAACTCCGACACTACCTCCTGAATCACAAAAATTTTGTCATCACCAATACGGACCCCATTCATTATATGTAGGCCAAACCACATCTAAACCAACGCATCACCCGATGGCTTATGCTCCTTGCCGACCTCGACCTTGAATTTGTACACCAGAAATCAATAAAAGGACAAACTATTGTAGACCAACTCGCGGAAGCCCCTTTACCTGGGGAACAATTTACCAATTTTAATTTCCCCGACGAACTCATCACCACTCTTTCACTCAGTGAGGAGTCATATCAAATGACCCTCTTCTTCAATGGATCCAAATGCCAGCGCGACAGAGGAGCCGGCGTTGTTCTCATTCCTCTTGATGCTGAGCCTATGCCTCTTTCATTCCGGCTCGATTTCCCCCGCACTAATAGTACAACGGAATACGAGGCCCTTGTTTTGGGTCTCCAAGTTACGTTACACTTAGGGGTAAAATTTATTAATATTTTTGGCGACTCTCAATTGGTAGTCAATCAAGTTATGGGCATCTACCAATGTAAAAATGAGGAACTTCAAAAGTACAAACACTACGTGGATTCACTTTTGACCTTATTTACTCATTATTCTATCCAAACCATTCCCCACTCCACTAACAAATTTGCGGATACTATGGCTTGCTTAGCCTTGCAAATTCTCGCCTCACCCTGTTGACTCGACATATTCATCTTGGTCCAACAACTCTTTGCCCCATCTTACTTAGCCCCCGAATGTTTGTATGATAAATAATGTGTCTGCTAATTCACAGGATACCTGGTATCACCAATTTCACGACTACCTTACAACCTATTTTCTCCCACCTGACCTTACTAGTAACGACAAACGTGCTTTTCTTAAAAGTGTTTCTCGTTATGTTGTCATGGGGGGACTCCTCTATAAACGTGGCTTTGATGGCATCCTCCTTCGATGTCTAACTGGTGCGGAGGTCACTTATACCATCCAACAAGTCCATGACGGTATTTGTGGTGGACATTTTAGTGGCCTCACCATGGCCAAATGAATCCTTTGCCTAGGCTATTATTGGCTTACTCTTAATAACGAATGCTACGAATATGTTAAGTGTTGTGTCATGTGTCAACAACATGCCAATCTTCAACATACTCCTAGCCATCCGCTACAGTCGCACGAGATCTTTGGCCTTTCTCATAATGGGGTTTAGACCTTATCGGTGAGATTCACTGCCCTCTTCACAACGTCACCATTGGATAATCACAAAGAATCGAATATTACACTAAATGGGTGGAAGCCATTCCACTCATTTCAACCAAAAAAGAAAAAATTGTAGAATTCATTAACCATCACATTATCTGTCGTTTTGGTGTTCCTCATCGCCTGATAACAGATAATGAAAAATCTTTCAAGAGTAAGTTGTTACAAGACCTTTGTGACAACTTTGGTATCAAACTTAGCTTCTCATCACCTTACTATCCACAAGCAAATGGTTAAGCCGAATCTTCTAATAAAACCCTAACCAAAATCCTCATGAAAGTTGTTAACGATTCTAGAAGCAATTGGCCTGATCACATCCCCTTTGCCCTTTCGCTTATCGGACTAGCATTCGCTCCTCCACTAATGCCACCCCATTTTCTTTGGTATATGGTACCGAGGCTATCTTACCTTTTGAAATACAAATACCCTCCCTAAGAATATCTCTTTAGGATATTCTCACCAATGATGATTTCCGCCAAGAGCGGTTAGCCCAATTGGAGCTTCTTGACGAGCGTCGTCTTACAGCTCTTGACCACCTTCAAATCTATCAAAAGCGCATCAAGCATGCTTATGATAAGCGACTTCATGAGCGTACCTTTAAGGTTGGTGATCTTGTGCTCAACGAGAACCAACATGTAACAAACTAGAAAAGAGAAAATGCGGAAAATTTTCTCCAAATTGGATTGGGCCTTACATTATCACTCACATTTATGGATCGGCACTTATCATTTAGCCTCACTTAATGGTAAACCCGAGCCCGAACCCCTTAATGCCTCGCATCTTCGAATATTCTCTTTGTTGAATTTAGTGTTATATCACTTCTTATCTACCTTGCGCTTGTCCTTGAGCTCATTTACCACCTCATACACTTTGTTTCATGCATCTCAACATAAAATCAAGCTCACATGGTTTGGTCATAATCTCCCCTTAAAGATGCCTTCCCTTATTAGTCTAGTCCATGACTTAAAAGTATCAAAATAACACGTTCTCAATTATACGCTTATGGGATATTCTTGAGTCAAACTTTCTACAAAACTAGATGCTTCATGCCAACCGGACATCTAGACCTCTAAGTTCTACATAGACTGCTCCCTCGAAGGACAACTATGTGTAAAGCCACATTTGCTATTTTGAATAGACTGCTCCCTCGAAGGATAGCTACGCACAAAAGCCGATTCGCTACTATAAATGAGATTGCTCCTGAAGGATAGCTATACAAAGTCAGCCTCTATCGAAGCTTCTCACATTGCTCGGCTTCGTGAAGACCTCAAGAACAACAAAATACATATCCCATGTAGACTTCCTGCATCGATCACCTATATCTAGAAAAGTAAAAAGCGGATTCCAAAGAAATTTTGAGTCATTGAACATCCTCATTTTAGACAATAGAACAAGTCGATTTTTTTTTTGATAAATGCATTCTGGTTCTAAATACATAATTTAGAACTCACAAACCAAATAACCATTCATATAACAGACAACCATATGCAGCTGTAATGACTCGGAGTACCTCCGATCTATTCATTCCATGACTCGGTAATCTACCGATCTATTCATGAGTAATAAGAGTTGGCGTTATTACTTAACCCTTCACTCTTGTGGTTCTCTTCCCTATTCTGGGATTCAGAATGCTCTGTCCAAGGAACCTAACTGAATAATTGTTACCATTATTCATCGGCATCTCATCCCTTAGACTAGGTGAATTAGGACAACGCAATCAGCAGCTTGCGATACTTTGGCCAAAGATTTGAAACATACTGTTTATGTCTCGTATTCCTTAACGGCATACTCGTCAATCTGGAATACGCCCTTCACCCCATTCTTATGTTATATAGAATGTCTTACACTGACTACTGTCAGTCCTTCCTTTCACAAACGAATCACTCGGAGGCAGATTATCAAGGTGATAATGTTATATGGATGCCCACGAGGATTAGGGATATGGTGACATACTGGTTCAACCTTGCAGTTCAACCAGTGTGTCATGATACCCCGAATCTCCTAGGCAGCCTTATAACATGACCACGTTCATAATCGGACCCTGAGTAACTCGTGTGAGAACAAAGTGTAAATCTTAGCGATCAATGCAAAGGGTGTCACAGAAGTCTCCTGCATTGTTGTAACTTCGAGAAGATCCTAATCTTCTCGGAGGTACAACCCTGCAGTTGACTTGTGTCGTCAACCTTTAAATCCGCCTCGAAAAGATCTACTTAACAACATGCGTTACGCACTTGAGTTTAAATTACTTTAAAGACTTTTCCCTAAGGTTAGCCTTTCCCGATCCCTGGATTCTTCGTCTTAAGACGACCCTCCTCTATAAAACCCATTACATGGTAGAGGTATTAAGGTCAAACTCTCATCAAGGAGTCATTAGAATACACCTGTTTCTAAACAACAGAATTGGACAATATCTCATAACCTTCACATGAGATTGCCATCCGAACTTCATTTGATTTATATCAGTTCTCTTAACTGAATTTATATCATACTTATTAGTATAAGGATATAAATGATTAAGAATCCAATTTAATATTGTCCTGTCATACTCAGGACTAGGGATTAGTAATTTAATCCAGCTTGTTTAGCGTTCTGCTTAGGTTCATTTTTAACCTATCTTTTAGAAAGACAATTATTTAAATTCAATATTGCTTTCGCTAGAACAATAAGATCTGCTAAACACTCATATGAATTCAACCACATTTTCTTGTAAGCTTTCATTGTCAATCACAAAAGCATCCAAAATTTTACAAAGATATCATTGCCATTCTGGTATATAAACCGAAGAAGGTCAACTATCAGAAATAGAATACAACACATAAGTATCAAACACTTATTTCCATTTCTTTCAAAATTATACAATTACGTTTTATGCAAGCAAGATACTT